>CM041781.1:256074527-256400212 GCA_023374045.1 Limonium bicolor | reverse complement strand
AATCTAGCAGTTGGCAAAACACATATAGGTGGAATAAGCACAAAGAATTGTTAGCGTTCGTAGGAAAGATTATCTATCCGACTAATCCTTCCCCAAATTCCCAGGTTAATTCGAACTCCCTATTAATCACCTTGTCTGATCTTAATAGGTTTCGCAAAACAACTCTATAACTCGCGAAATTAATAGAGAAGAAAATTGATAATCATTAACCTGAAAACAATCCATCACAATCTCATAATCAAACTGCAGAATCTTTAACTACATTGAATCCATCTTGAACAAACCCTACCCCAGAGTTAAATCCCTACTAGCCAGACATTGCCAAAAAACAGATAAATACAATCAACATAGAAATCATCTAAAGGAAGAAAAACCCTTCTGTTGAACGACTATCCAGTATCGATGGCTGCAGGCGCAAGGTTGAAGATGATGGTCGCACTTCCTTCTGTCGATGCTCCTCCAGAATGATGATGATATGCTTGGTGAATGTGGATGAAGGTGAACTGATGCAATTGGCGTGGATGAATGGAGAGAACTTCGTTTATCAGCGTGAGAGTGTGTGTTGTAATGATCGATGATGAATGAATCCTTTCTCCCTCTGATTAGGTCATTAAATAGAATTTTCTCTCTCTTTTTCCCTTCAAAACGCCGAGTTTATGCTGAATATTTCGTCCCCGTCCGAACATTGGTCCGACCTTCAATGTTCGGACACAATGCTTTGAGCGCTCCAATCCCAGAAGTCTCGACTTGTGTCCGAACATTGATGTTCGGACACACACCGTAGTCAGTCTCTCCGTCTTTTTTGTAGAGATTCTCGAACCATGTCTGAACTTCGATGTTCGGACCAAAGTTCGGACATCTCATCAGGCACAGCGCACAAATCCTCGACCTGTGTCCGAGCTTGGAAGTTCGGACACAAGCTCGGACACACCTTAAAAATCCTCTAACTTCTTCATTCTTCATTTCGACTCCGATTCGACCCGTTTGTTGCATTATCTCCCTTGTGAGTTAATCTAGTGTTTCCTTGGCTTTTCTCTGCATTTAACATAGAAAGGGGTATCAAGCCTTAACAAACAACAAACCAAAGGAAAACGTAAGATAAGTGTGGAATATTATCATTCGCGTATACAAATTAGACATTAAAGACCACTAAAACCATTCATTTTCACACTCATCACCACACAACAACAACCACACAACAATAACCAACAATCACACATTAGTAATCCATAGCAATAATCAAACAAGATACACGTAATAAACTGTACTTGTTAGTTAGTCACTTGGCCCTTACCCTTTAAAACCAATCTTTAACCTTTCCCAATTAATTTCCATCTCAAGTGTCATGATAAGACAAACCTTAATAACCTGTGAAAATGGACAGTGTGTCCCACTGGGTTCCAGGAACCGTTACCAGCTGACCTTATGGCCCTGAATAAATATATGTATTGACCGATCCGGTCGAAACTGTGCACCAACGGCAGTACATTCCGCCATCCCCGAATGTGGCTGATGGATTTTGAGTGACTCCATTATAGTCTCTCGTAGTGATCACAATGCGCAACCAGAAGTCGAAACGATCTGGATCCTCTCTTTATAAGTTAGCCCTTTTTGTCAGTGACATAATAACCAATACTTGAAATAAGACTATCACATTTGACCCTTGTTAGGTTCAATAATACCTAAAGGTCAGTTAGTCTTTTTTTTCCAGTTTAGATGTATAAACTTTAGTCACAAGACATTCGCGTATGAAATACAACGCAACAGTTTGAGCAATCCCACATACAATATCATTCACATAAAATCATAGACAACGTTCTTAAGCATTTAAAACACAATGCCTGGACCTTAGGATAATACTTAGGACATTCAGACCACACAATTAACATACCGTTCACCAAGAAACTGCTAGCTTGACAAACTCCTATTTAGTAGTCCCTCCCCGTACGCTGTTATTTAAACATGCAATACCGGCAGTATTAATATAACTATTCATTGAATATTACAGTACTGTCACTGTAGAGTTTATTCTCGTCGTATAATAACTCTGTATGTTTTTACTTCCCCCAGTTATCTTAACAGTGGTTCTAGATAATCTACCAGTTCATTATTTTATGTGAAGTTCACATGTGATAATGAATTATCATTATACGGTACATCTTTACCTCATTAATTATATACTTATAATTATTTCCACTTATCATTTATATTATATCCTTTGGTCATTTTTATTATAACCAAAATTATTTTATAAACTTTATATTATATTCCTTAATATACCATAATACATCATATTATTTTAGTTTTCACTTCCTTGCCTTATTAAATTACAAAACAAACCTTATTAACACGGTATTTATATATTATACCCAACAACTTAATAAATTACTAATAACCACATATAATTTTCCGGTAGTCATAATTGATCCCGTTAACTTTTTACAACTTACCAAAGACCAATATACTTTTATAATTTATTAATACCCTTATCAATTTCGAATTGTAAAACATTATATTAACTCTATAAATTGCCAAATAAACCTTATAACTTTTATAATCCACTTTTAAACCCACATTAACCTTTGTAAATATTAAGAACCACCTTATTTTTACAAACCACCAAATACTCTTATTATTTCGGTAATTACAATTAATACCACTTGTAACACCCCTACTAAACCTGTGCCTAAAAACAATATAATCGCAGCGGTAAAATAAAAGACTGTCACTCTAATGGTGTCACTGTTATCACTCGCCCATACGGGTGATAACTGTTACCTGATAATCAACATACGAAACGTATTCCCGCAGTGACCACAAGAGATAGATAGTAGTGCTAAAACAATCTTAAAACAAATCCAACATCAACCATTATTACAAACCGTACTCGTGAGCATCTAAACCAAAAACATACACCTCGGTTTACAAAACCCGAGTCCATAAACATCTGTAGTCTCATACCGTACCAAGTCTAAACAATGTAAACAACAAAGTCGCGCCCCGCGTCGACCCTCCAGCTAATCACCTGCACAAATATGGTTTGTGGTATGGAATCAGCCCCTGCTGAGTATGTTATCACATGCCCCGTCATGCCCCCTCGGACCCCTCAATTAATTGGTCGAGAGCATGGGGTTCGTTACATGCGATACCAATTTAATATTAAACTGTAAAACAATTAACAGTAATATCCACACAAAAACACAACCATCAATACACATAATTTATATATACCACATAGTATAACCAGTGAACAACAAAGCGAAACAACGAGGATAATAAACATGTATTAACTCCCGTCCTTGGTGTAGTAACCAATATTGTTCGCCACTGTAAAGTCTTAACAGTAATAATTGTTCAGTTATACCTAGTGACAACGTCTCATTAAAACGACGTGCCTCTAATTACCCATATATTATGGCGGGTCACCCAAGGCAGTAGCCACTCCAGCGGTAGAGTCTCCGACCAACGAGCCATCCTAGCTCACGGGAAATTTCTTGATACTTACGGACCCGTACGCGGACATCCTAGTATCGTTTTTGTGATCACAGCGCGCACCAAGAGCCACATCCTCTTGGCTTTCCAATCATTGTTTAATTATACCATCACATCGCATTACCAAATTTCTAACACAGTAGACTAAGGTCGTTAGTCCAATCCGGAGTCTGTAAACTCGGGATCCAGTGTCAGATACAAGAGCGGCGTTAGAAAGGCCAATGCTCTGTATAAAAGTCTCGGATAATATATATATATCTTATTATCCTAGTGCTACAACGTTTTCTGACGATCCTTATAATTCATATAAGATAGCACCATAGCCGCTAGTTTGTTTATATATATAGGTTCATATATACGAACCAATACTGTTAACTCAACAACAGTAAATAATAAGCAGCTATAAATATACAGTTCACGTATATCTTTAACACATTCAGACAAACAATCTTATCACAGATCACACAGAAGTCTGAACTGAGGAAGACCTCAGAGACAATCAGAGACACGTAACAACATACCGTTCACCCTGAATATAGTACGGTGGAGTATGAATCAGCAAAAGTCCAAAGCTCCACGTGTCGTCTCTAATAGTCTAAATAATACATAATGCTACTGATTAGAATCCTGTACAACAACATAACTCTACGGCACCCCGTACCGTCACTAATACCTCCCGGTTAATCCCCCGTTATTAACTGTCAATGTTTGTCGGGTTTTCGGTTTAACTCAGGATTTGGAAAAACGTTATATTACATGCGTAGTTTCCTCTCGTATATTAATATACTTAACGTTTGAACTTACCCTTGTATATTGTATAGTTTGTTTCTATATTGCATGTATAATTCTTTACCATGTATTATACATCTCACCTTAGTATTTATTTTCTAAGGTTTGTTTTTCCAAGTTTAATGGAGTATAATTCGTACATAAAATACCATGAACTATATAAATTCTCATTATTTCATGTATACTCCTAACATTAGAATTCCATAACTAATGTTTATAATTCTTTTCCCTTATCTTATTCTTTAATCATGGTAATATATAGTTATTGAACTATATTATATTTTCCATAAAACAACATATTTATTTATATTATGCATATATAGGACTATTTATTATATGGTAAGTCTTTATAATATATATTCGTCTTTTTAATGAATACCTCTTATATTATAAATGTTATAACTCTTATAACATTAAAAACCATATTATAAATTTCATTCAAAAATAGTAATATTTCCGAACAGCACCTATAATTCTCAAATATTTACAAAATCCACCACATAATTTATATAATGTTATATTATAGTATATAACATATATTTTGACAATTATGTCATTAAAACAATTATAACACATAGTTATATATTGTTAATAAAATCCAAACAGCACTTAAACTCTCGGTTTTTAATTAATTCCCACTAATTTCCATAATTTACAAATCAACCCATTTAATAACATATAGTTTCTAATATCACCAAAACTATATATTATACATATATCTTCATAAAACCTTATATATAATTCTAAAAATTACCAAACTATACCAAAAGGTTATAAATATCATTATTAACCTTATACTTTCTTAAAATCTCGATTTACCACATTATTACCCATTTGTAACAATGTTATGAAATATCTTATATTATACCTAGATAATTCATATAAACTCCAAATTTAACCAAATCAACTTCTAAAAATTCCTAATAATCTAAGGTTTGTACTAATCTCCATTTAGTACCCCTAGTTTTCGGAAATTACAATATCACCCCAAATATCATAAATCTTTACAATTTAATAACTATCTTATTATAAGGTAGTATTTTAATTCCTTAAATTCTCCAAACTTAGTTAAAGTCTCCTATATAGTCAACTTGACTTCTAATACCCAAATTGGACCCAAACCTTTCGGTAATTACAATTCTTAACCTATAGTTTCTATTTTTACAATTTGACACAAAACTTTATAAAATGTTATAATTTTTATTAAATTCATTTAAAAACCCTAAGTTCCTCTAAATTAAGCCCACGGCTTAATATTTAGCTAGTAATTACCGTTTGGCCCCAAACTTAAATATATAAGCATAAATTAAACTAAATAAGCTTGTAAACTTAAATTAAAATGGCCTAATGACATGGCCTTATTACAACCTTGCTTTATAACACAAAATTACACATAAATGTCTCAAATAACACAATTAACTCACGGCCTCACCATTGTTAATATATTTTTCCACATAATGTCATAATTTGACCATTATGTTAATTAAATCACTTAAATGACTAGCTTAATTTATCTTAGTCATTTTTTTCCATTCTTAGGTTATAAATAACCCATATATTATATAACACTCTCGGCACATATTTATATATGCTAAGAATTACATAAAATCATAAGTTTAAGGTGTTTATACCTTGGTTTATCCTTGTATGAACTGGCAGCATGAAGGAAAATTCACCACATCATTTAGACATGTTAAATACACCAAAACAAGATATGGTTATACTCCAAGCTTGAGCTTAACCACAAAGAACAATTAATGTAAGATTTAAGGCAAAAATCACCTTAAAAATGCTTGGAAGGTTCCTTATGATTTCGGCCTGGTTTAGACACACCACAAGGTGTTAAATTCACCATATAAACATAAGGAACACTTAGACAACAACAAGCTGCTGTGGTAGGTTATAGGTTAAAACCTTGGAAAATGCCTTAAAGAGGGTATTTCCTTTGGATTTCGGTCACCCTTGCTCCAAATGGTTAACCAACTGATTGAACATGTAAATATGAAGATTATGAGTGTATAAACTCACAAAAATCAGAATAAGGAAACCGGATGCAAAGTGTAGAACCTTAAGGTATGTTTTTACCTTAAAATGTAGATTTGGACTTCCTTGGTCCCTAAACTGAGTTCAACGAGTTTAGCTCTTGTTCTAACCTTAGAACACTGAGGATAAGCCATAGGAAAAGATAAGCCACGAGATCCAAGTGTTGGTAGTGAAAAGAATGAAAAAGAGCTAAAAATGACCTTAAATCATTACCTTAGGAGCTTAATGGATTGAATTGTCTTCCCAACTCAAGAACACAGCTTGGGAGAGTCTAAGAACTCAGAGGGCACGGTTGGAATGGAGCAAGAAGCAAGAGAGAGTGAGATTTGGGTGTTTAAAGGCTTAAAATGATATAATAAGGAATAGTACTTGATGATTCACTTCATTAGGTGTCCAAACTGAATAAGTGAGTTGTGAGCTGTCCTCCCTTCCCTCCTTGCCTGCCGACACCCCATGTATAAGCTGGCCAATTCGTTGACCAATGGTCAAGCTTGATAAATGTGCTTAAAAATGGCACTATTTGGGTACTATTCACAATAAACTGTCAGTTTTGGATTTTTATTTTCAAACTTGGATTTAGACTTTAAAATATAGTCTATCATGTCCAATAAATGATTTAAATGATATACTCATGTCTTTAAAATGACAAAAAGTCATTATCTTAGAGCTCATACACGAAAACATGCTTTAAGGTGATTTCAGGGCACTTTTTGTGTCACCGTGTGTTTCTGAGCTTAGTTTTCTTTGAGAATTGTTTTGTTGTGTTTCTTACTTCATTATAATGTTTAGGAATCCACTTTGGATCCTTTTGAGGTCATACAATCTTTATGGTGCTTTAAAGCTCATTTTTGGTCTTACCGATCTTAAGGCGTGTTTTGCCTTGTTGAGATCTTTTAGATTGTTCCCAATAGTGTTAAGATGTCTAATAACCATCTTTAATCATTTGTATATCATTTAATTGAGTTTTTAAGGTTAGGGGTATTTCTCCACTAACCTTTAAAAAATTACAATAAACCCTTAACTTTCGGGTTTCCTTATATTCTCCTTTTTCACTTTAAACCCCAAAACCTAATATAAGTTACATATTAACTCATGAACTATAGTTTAAATATTTTATTTCTTAAAATACCGAAGTAAGAAGTAACCCTACTTTTCTAAAATTGCATTTCCGCCCATATTAATTTCTATCTTTCATATATACTTCTATAAATTACATATTCACCCCAAAACTTTTATAAACTTAATATTTTATGTCATAATCATTTTAACCCAAAGTTTTGGTCAACACTTTGACCAAGACTTAATTTCACAATTAATACTTTAATATACCCATAAAATCATAAATGATTCTCGACCATACCTTATATTTCCCAATAATTACAAAATAGCCCCAAAACTTTATAAAATGTTATTTTAACACTTAAACACTTATTTAGATTCTCCAAAATTCATAATATTAATCCTACCTTATATTATACTATAATTATACCAAACTCACTTTTATTTCTCGGTAACTTTATCAAGCACCCCCAAACTTTTCAAAATCTACATTTTGGCCACATAATTTTATAAACTAGCCATTTAAATACTTGTTGCTATTTTTAATGTTCCAAAAAATTTATAAAATAAGTTAATACATTTATATATTCGCAAATTCCCCAAATATCACATATAGCTCTCGGCCACAATTTACATTTATCTTATGGTTTTAAAACTTGTTTTAAACTTTATAATAAATATATATAAATGTATATAAGCCATATAACACTTCTAAAAATTATGCTAATGACTTAGAATGTTTATAAACTAAAAATAGAACATAAAAGTCCTAGACCATTCGGTTTCAATGTATAGGTAACATAATTAATTTTTATGACCTAAATATATACCTTAAGGTAATAATCTTACCTTTTATGTTATAAATTATTTTCTTGACAATATAACCTATAGTTTTCGGTTTTAATTTATGTAATGGTTATACATAATTTTTATACCAAAGTTTTGAAGCTTAAATTAAGCTTAAACTTAATAAACCTTATTTATATAAACTTACCCTAAATCAAGACAATTCTTGTCCTTGATTTTTCCTTGAATTTCCAAGCTCTCCAAATGCTATATTGATATAGAGAATTCGAACTCCTTGTACATATGTAGGAGATCTATTTGTTAGACTTCTAACAAGGGTTTATAAATAATATTTGTAGTAATTTTACAAGGGTTTACCTTAGGAGTTTAACAAGGTATTTTTGATACACCTTGTGATGATTGTAGATCCAAGTTTCCTTCATGAAATAATGAAGAAAATATTGGTTTAGAAGTTCTTATATTTTCGAAAATGGTATAGAATGTTTTATCAAGATTTTCAACATAATAATATACCTTAACTTGATCTTGTTGTTCCTTGTAT
The DNA here is from genome assembly GCA_023374045.1 of Limonium bicolor. NCBI lineage: Eukaryota > Viridiplantae > Streptophyta > Magnoliopsida > Caryophyllales > Plumbaginaceae > Limonium > Limonium bicolor. The sequence goes on along the minus strand of CM041781.1, from coordinate 256,391,481 downwards.
TGTTGTTGAATTTAGGAACCACCTTGGAGCATATATGCTTGGCGATTTCCTTGTAGACTTGCTAGGATGTTTTCTTGCTTCAAAACTTGATAGAATTAACTAGGAAATTACATTAAATGGTGTTAAGAACTAGTACACCATTAATGGAGTTATTAGAACTTAGGAATTTGCTTAGGAAATAAAGAAAAGAGAGAGATCTTAGAGAATACTTACATTCGGTTGTGAGGTGTGGGCAAATGAGGTGAACACTCACGTAAGCTTTAGTAGGAGATCATTAAATCTGATTAACATTGTTTATTGTCATTATTGAATATCTTTGTTTATGTTTAAATTTGATTTCATAATTAGTTACATAGTCTCTTAACTAGCTAGGCATGGGCTGGGTGGAGCACTCACGATTTGGCATTACCAGTTATGTAAACCATCGCTAAAGGAATGGTCCTAAATTAACTTAGATTACTTAATATCTTTAGGCTTTATTTGATTGACTAATATAGCTAATTTGTTTATGTTTGCAGGTCTTGATCGGTTGGAATGAAATGGAGCATTTCAGCAACCCCCATTCAAATAGCCTCACGGTAATGGAGCTGCTACTTAGCTAATAGTCCTCTTAATGCTGTGCTTTGCTAGCTTAAGTAATATGTAATTATTGCACTAATCCTATCTATTTGTGCAGGTTGATTGGCGCACAGCAGTATGGAGCACCAAAGCAACTTCCAAGTGGTATAGCTTTACGGTAATAGTATTGTTAATGGGTTGCTTTTGTTTTGTTAATTGTTAGGCTAGTAAGTGCTAATTAGTTTAGTATTATTAAGTTTAGAAATGATATTTGCTTTTTTTATTTCCTGCAGGTGATCGAATGAGCTGGAGCATTCCCAGTAGCACCACTCTTGAATCTTTACGGTAATGTGCATGGTAGTGGAGCACTTAGGCTGGTTAGATTTTTGTTAATTATAGTAGGTTAATTAGCTAAAAATTATTGCACATAATTAATGAATCTAATTTCTTTCCATGCAGGTGTGTTCGCTGGAGCTAAAATGGAGCAAATGCTCAGCCCACATGAGGTAGATTCACGTCAAAAGCATGCTAGGAATCCACTTGGTTTTGTTAATTGTACACTAGTTAATCATATAAGTTAGGTCATTGTCTACCTAGGTTATTTAATGATCAATTATACAGCACCTAGCCCTCCACTACTTGTCTACCATCGCAGCACATGCTAAAGATACTAGCTTCCATCGTTTATTTGCTTAGTATGTCATTACTTTTGTTTTCTTTTTTTTTAATGTTATATTAATCCTTTGCTTTTATTTTGCAGGTCTACCGATGGGTGAGGCTAAATCCAATTGCACATGCCTAGTGTATTAGTACACGATGGGCGATTAGATGATTCACCATTTATTAAACAATTTTTGAAGTAAAAACTAGTCATAATAGGCTCCCATTGTCGCTTGCATTGGGGATTAGATGGAGCTGATTTTTAAATTTATTTTTGGTACACTATATTGTATTAATACCATACTAATATGTGTAATAGGTTCCAGCATTTAATTGGTACATTTTTATTATGATCAAAGATGAAAGTTTTAAGGTAAAAGTGCTGATTTTAGGTATCTTTTTGACCTAAAAATCGCCCCCATTTATACTATGAGTTTAGTACTGCCATCAATGAATTAGATGGTTATTTTATCCACTTTTAAGTTTATCAACTCGTGGCTCCTCAAAAGCTTCAAGACAATTGCGTAAAACGTATTTTTATGACACCCGAAGGTGCGTTTTGTGCTTTAAGGATTTTTCTGCGAATTAATTAGTCGCTATGACTTCCAAGTGTTTATTGACATTTATTATAGTCAATAATAATATATTAAGGTGTTACATTAAGTTATATAGGGTTATATAAACTTGTAACTCAATTTTCGGGCTAAAGGGGCACTCCCGAGGTAAAAGGAGCGTTAAGAAATTCCCCCGAGCTCTTTGTTTATTTTTGAAGAATTAGCTTGGGGATTCTCTTTAGAATAATTAATAATGATGTTAGGAACTCTAGGAATAATTTATATAGGGGTTCGTGCCACCTTGGCACTCCTCCTAAGCATTCCCGGCCTTTATGGGGCCCACATCGGGAACTTCCGAGAACTTTTGTATTTTTACTCAGTTCTAACTGAGAACTTGTATTTTAAAGATCATAAAATGATCCTTGGTTAAATTCATGTAATATCCATAGCTTATATAATTATTTAACTTAAGGTCGGGCTTTTAACACCTTAAGGAGTTTAGGTGCGTTTTTAACGCCCAAGTGTTTATATGTTTTCTTAGGGTTTAATAAACCCCCAAATAATATTTATAATTCCTCAAATAATATTTATTTACTTATATTTAATTATTTAAATGTTAGGGGTATTTCACATATTCATATTCGTTATTAGTAGGTGTTAAGGAGGACTATTTCATGACTACTGAAACTTGCGTTTGAATAGACAATAAAAAAGAAAACACTGTCTCTAAAGAAAAAAACAAAGGCTGCAAGTAGATCTTTGGGATACGAGTCATTCATCAATGTTGTTCAGAAATCAAACTTGGTGTGGTGGGGGCCAAATATGAGATACTTGCACGACATACTGCGAGACTTCCCAGTCTGTCTGGTGTTACGTTCCATCATGACTAGGGGAGTTCATAATCAGTTAATCGGATATTTGGTTAGTCAAATTTGATAACCGTAACCGGTTCATTTAGAAGCGGTTAACCCGGACCGTTTAACCGTCGATTTTAGTGTGCTTTTACCAGTTTAACATATGTTCGAATGATGGATAACCTTGAGGATCGTTGCTTTCAACCATAGCTTCCTCCTCATTGTCAATTGCTGCATGCAAATATAAACTATATATTAAAAGTCTGAGTTAATTCAAAATAAAAAAAAACATCATGTAATTATGATAAATAGATAGATGTATAGATTCATATAATATATATTAAAAGCACATCACACATGCATTCATATTAACAAACAATAGCTAGTAGGTGAATTTTAAAAAAAAAAAAAATCAAACTCAAACTTGATATACCAGTGGTTCGGTGGGCAAGGACGAGGAAGAGGAGGGTGACTCCCAGGAGATACATAAGCTTTCCACCCTTAGCCATTTTCAATACGCTAGCTTCTTTTTTCTCACTACTTGTTTGTGCAATGAATTGTATGCGCGAGGCGGGTATTTATAATGACAACTTTTATTACCAATAACGTACGTGCGTAAATTAGTTAGTACATCATTTCAAGGTAAATTAAACTAATCCTGAGGGTTGAATTTTGAACGCAAAAAGAGTACCGTCACAATGAACATCTCGGAGAATTGCGTCACTATATTTTACTGGATCATACTGGGGGCATGGAGATAATATTGATAAGCAACAAGCCACCGTTTTCCAGATGCATGCATATCATAAATAAGAATATATTGTTAATCAAGGTGTTCTTTCAGTGATAAGGCTCCATTAGTTTGAACTGTCGATCGGCCATAAAACAAAATCAGAGACGTCGGTTGAATAAAGCTAGCATATATATATATGAAGAACTGCCTGCCTACAAGAAACTTTAAAATGCCGGAATCATAAAATATGTTTATTTCGAATGTGTTTTCATTAGGTCCTATAGGTAACATGTAAATTTAAAAAGTGGTTAGAAGTATCTACATCACTCGCATGTCAAATTGAAGAAGGGGCTTTTTCTTATTATCATTTGGGAACAAGTAATATACTGTAACTAAATAGTCTCTCCATCCTCTTCAATCACGGTAATTTTGCAACACTAAATGGCGTAGAAGGAATATGCATGCTTTGTTGTGCCCTCTTCATTTTCTGCTAGTTATTAGGAAAATAATTTTAGCATAGAAAATGTGATAGAGATGTTATATTAGTCATTATTTGCTCGTGAAATGGCAAGTAGTGACAATGTTTGTTTGTTTAATTAAATATTTCAAAAAAGTGGTTATTAGAATGAATGGTGGTGTGTAATGGGTTGTAGTGTAGAGCTTGAATCTTCATAGCTGTGGGGAAAAGAGGAAAAAGAAAGGAAGAAGGAAGAAGGAAGAAGGAGAAAAGAAAACAATAAGAAGAACAAGGTAATTTACTCTCTTGTGTAGCTTTGTAAATATTTGTGTGTACAGATTTTAGTAGCTTTTGAATGTATATTAAAAAAATGTAATGAGTAGTGGGTGTAATTAGGAGGAAGAACCAAACTATTAATGAAGCTTGAGAGACAATTAAAACTGTCACAACTAGATGGGAATTGAATTTAGTGTGCAGGAATTTTTAGTAGGTTTAGTGTTTGGAAATTGTGTATGAGAGCTTTGCATATTGATGTCTATTGAAAACAGGTGAATTGGGTAACAAAGAGTGGAATTAATGATTGTGGGTGAGAATGAATATTTAGGGGAGGTTATGTCAAAATTTACCTAGAACTAGAACACTTAACAACTAGAAAACTAGGTGAGAGTATGTCTTGTAACAGATTTTTATTGGGAACAGATTAGTGGGTAGGTTAGGAGAGGTAGTAGTAGTGTATTGTGAGCTCTAGAAATGACATTATAAGAGGGAGCTAAAGATGAGGAAGGTGAAAGTTTAAATCTGTAGCATAATGCAACTAAAGGAAGATAAGGTAAGTGCTGAATGAGAACTAAGAGGAAAATAGGTGAGTGAATTAGCATAGAAGGGAAGTAATAGTTTAGCAATGGATTTAAACATGTTTAGGAGCCTAATTAGGTGCTAAATATGTGGGATTATGTGTAGGAACAATGGGGGATTAATTTGACAAAGTTGGTTTGTGTAACAGATAAAGAAAACTGTAAAATCTGTAAAACTAATAACAGGGTCCGGACTTAAGTCTTGACTAAGTCCCGGACCAGTTGAATAAAATAGCCGGGAGTTGCAGTAAGATGGTGGTCCGGGACTTAAGTCCCATACAATGACCCGGACCACCCTACAAAAAACATGCCGAGAGTTTTACTTACAAGGTCCAGGACTTACCTTGAGGACAAGGACCCGGACCATGTATGGAAAAATGCCCGAGAGTTTCAACTGCCTCTGGTCCGGGACTCAAGTCCTGTATGAGGACCCGGACCATGCCAATAAAAGTAGCCGAGAGTTGGACCAGGTGTTGGTCCGGGACTTAAGACCTGGATAAGGTCCCAGACCAACCAAAACTTGTAAAACTAAGTGCATTAAATGGGTATTAAGGTAAGGAAGTGAATGGTAATGATAGTATAAGCATTGTAAAGATGTAGTAAGTATGAGTTAGGAAACGCAAGAGTAATCGAGTTAAGTTAATGATAGTTATATTAATCACTCGATTGTATGTATATCATAGGATTTGATTTGTGAACACCGGAGGAACATCGGATACAAGTACAACGGTGAACGCTATGAATTTCTCATGCCCCGTATGCTACCTTGGTTACTTGATTTGTGTGTTGTGTGCTAATTGATCACAAATAAGATAAATGCACGAATCAGAGTTATTATGCTTACTTGTGAATAGTGTTGTAGTTGTATCTTAGTGAATGTTTTCTTTAAATCATAGTTTGTATAATTCATGAAATGTATGGATGAATATGAGTGTGTGTATGTATGATATATTGTATTGTGACCGAATGTGTTTGTGATTGGACTTCTAACTGATCCTAACAAGCTAACCAATCTAACTTAAATTGGTAATTAATTGGAATGAGTAGAAGTCCGATATAGTTTCGGCCACGCGTGAGGATGCGGAGGACACAAGAGGTTGGATCCAAGTCCTGACTCTTAAACTTGTCTGTGGCCCAATCCCTTAAGTGGGTAGCATCCCGGATTGGTGAGTCAAGTAAATCCGGTGGTGGGACGGTGTTAGTCCCGGGCCGGAGGTCATACCGACTTAACATGAGTATGAGTAAGTAAGTAAGAATGCATAAGTAAGTAAGTAATGTAAGTAAGTAAGTAAAAGTAAGAATAAGCATTGTGTAATGAGTAAAAGAGTAATAAGCATTCCGATTAACCCGGATGCGTAACTTGGCTAACATTGCGCAGGTTAAGTATTGTGTGCACTGTTGTATTGTTGCCTTGAATTGTGTAATGTATTGTATATGCATGTATGTTGTATGCAAAGCATGTATGTGTGTTAAAAATGAACCGCATGCCTATTTGACCTTAATTAGTCGGCGTGCCTTGTTAGCACGCGGTATATGCGAAGTTCATGCGCAGCTTTTGCTGAGCCCCTGGGGCGATGTTTTTGATATGAATGCAGGTACACGAGAAGGGTGAGGATGTTGAAGACTTAGTTCTATTTCTCTTTTGTCTTCTTTTGGATTGTAAACAATGAATTATGAATGGTGTACTAAGTAGTACACGGCTGTAGGTTTCTGGTTAGCCGGTGTACCATGGGGTACACCCTTTGGGTAGTGAAAGTACTGGATTGGGGTATAGATGAGTAGTTGTAGAAACTCATTATTTTTGGTAAACTGGGAAAGGATGTAAATTGAATATACTTTTGTACTCGGTAATCCATTTACGTAAGTATTCGGTAATTGGTATTTAGTAAATAATGTAGTAGCTCGGTATGCTTTGAACATCAGACTGTCACTGTATGTAAAGTAAGCCTAGCTAGCCGTATGGGCGGTTAGCGGCGTTGTACCACCCGCCGTAGTAAGTAGTAGTCTTCCGCTGCGAACTGATAGAAATATGGGATGAATGGACGGTAAGCATAGGATTAACGGTAGGGGTGTTACAGAGTTATTTAAATGCTCACTTGTCATAGGTTTTGGTTTGTATGTAGGATTATGTAATAAATATCTCGTTTATCACTGCGGTGGGTTGTGGTTGTTAATTGTTGTATCTCGGTTATGCTTCTTTACTCGCATGAGCGAGTAATGGCATGTGACACCCAAGTGAGGATTAAAGTAGTTTAACTTCCGCTGTGAGACATCTATAATTATGCTACGTGAGTGATAATACGAGAGTGATTATTACGAGATTATCGAGTGGGGTGTTACATTCGGAAGCTTGCACAAACTAAAGAAAGACTCCAAAATTTTATAACGTAAGTATCCTTTTGAGACGGTGAAGAAAATTGTTGACAAGATTGTAAGTCATCTCGTCTTTTAATTGTCTTCAAATTCACTTTCACAAGTTATTTATTGTAAGATTCTTATATACATTTAACTTAGTACGATGGGTTGAATGAGTAAGTCACGCAACGGACTTGGACCCCTGAGAGACATGATGATCAACTGTCTTATGCCCTAGGAAAGAAAGATCATCTAGAGCAAGCGGTGGGGTTTGGGGGGTTAATATTTCAATACATATGTTTTTGGAAATCTGGGTCAAGAAAAGGGAATAGTCAAAGACCCACATTCTCATATGAGGACCATATTTGTATGATGATTGAAATGCGAGAGTAGTTGAAGCATGAGGTCATCGCTGAATTACGGCAATTAGTGGTGCAACTCAACCAAGTTATCATCCTGATCCTTCTCCTCACCGCCCAGTTATCATAATGATCCTCCATCAATCCCAACCCATGAGGGTACTACTTCAATTGGACCGATCATAAGTGTCGAATCTGTCAACCCATACCTTTACACAAATTTTTTGTTAATTCATGCTTTCTATAATTGTTTAATTTGTCTTATCTATTAATATACATTTTTATTTGATCCTCTAATATTTTGATTAAATTGTAGGATCCATTTTATTGTAACCTTCTTGCTTCGACACGACAATAGAGAAATTATTGTTGGATTAGGTAGAGTATACTTCTCACTCCTCAGGCCCAAATGACCAGACTCATGGGAAGCCGCTTGAGCCTTATCATGAGAGTATTCATCAACGAACCGAACTACTAGTGTTATTATCTCCCACTTCATGTACATCAGCTTGAATACATTACGATTCTTTCAGAGAAAGGTGACTTTGTTAAGTGACATGTTCATTTGATTCAGAAGTGTCTAGAGGTATGATAAATAATAACTATAATATTCATATTCATATTCATTATTAGTAGGTGTTAAGGAGGACTATTTATGACTACTGAAACTTGCGTTTGAATAGACAATAAAAAGAAAACACTGTCTCTAAAGAAAAAAACAAAGGCTGCAAGTAGATCTTTGGGATACAAGTCATTCATCAATGTTGTTCAGAAATCAAACTTGGTGCGGTGGGGGCCAAATATGAGATACTTGCACGACATACTGCGAGACTTCCCAGCCTGTCTGGTGTTACGTTCCATCATGACTAGGGGAGTTCATAATCAGTTAATCGGATATTTGGTTAGTCAAATTTGATAACCGTAACCGGTTCATTTAGAAGCGGTTAACCCGGACCGGTTAACCGTCGATTTTAGTGTGCTTTTACCAGTTTAACGGTTAACTGATATGATGTAAATTTATGTGTTTTTTCTTATAATCAGTAAACAAAATGTGCGGTTTTACCAGTTTTGTGCTGTATTAAACCGGTTAACTGTCAATTTTGGTAAGATTTTATTAGATTTAGTATTATTCTAACCATTAACTATGATTGTACATTTATTTTTCGTAAATCTAATAATTAACCATATAGTTTTATAGTTATACTAAAAAATTTAAAAAAATTAATAAATTAAAATACTTTTTCCGTTTAACCGGATTCCTTAAAATCAATAATCGTAACCGGAACGGGAACCGTGAAATTAAACGGTTCAGTTACCGGAACCGACAAACCACTTTGGTTAATCAGGTATTCAATTTCATCGGTTCGAATTTCGGTTTGACGATTCCGATTTTCCATAAACACCCCTAGTCGTGACTAATTTAGTTTTTGTGCTTATTTGGATGGTTAGTCATGCATATTTTTGGGTTTGATCGGATCAGCTATAAAATCGAATCGATGGTGGACTTTCAAAAAACAAACAGTTGAAGTTGCAATACAACGAATTTAAAAAGATATAAAGAACATATTCATCATTACTAAATACTGCAACTGCGCACATTAAAACATGTGGTATGATAATATTATTTCATGCATGGATCGATGCTTTATTTAAGTGATATAGATACAATAGTTCATGCTTGTCTTGCACACGTACACGTAGGTAGAAATATGATTTAACCACAACCCAAGGGAGGGAAGGTATTAGCTATTAATAGGTATAAATATACCTAATATTTTAGTAATTTACCTTCTTATTCTTATTATTATAAGTACGACTTTCGCCAAATATTAAAAACCCGAAATCGGGCGGGTGAGGTTAAAATGGGTCTCATTAAAACCTTTTCTAAGCAAAACTCGATGGGTAAAAACTTAGAGAGGAAAAGAGTACCCAACCTACCTACACGAAGTTCCATGTTCACTTCTTATTCTTATTATAATAGTACTATTGGGTTGTTATTCTATGCTGGGCGGTTCAACAAAATAAGCACTGGCAGACTCTAATGCGACTGCGCACAACACATCTGAATCTACGGCGCCTACGGCTGCATCTTGTGCGGCAGCTTACAGGTGAGATGCAGCGTCCAATAGTTCTCCAAAAGCAAGCTTCTGGGTCACTCTCTTCAACAGTAGCTACGTACACAAAGATTGTAATTAGTTTGAGGCAAAGAGCATTAAATGACAGAAACATAACATATGTTCGAATGATGGATAACCTTGAGGATCGTTGCTTTCAACCATAGCTTCCTCCTCATTGTCAATTGCTGCATGCAACATATATAACTATATATTAAAGTCTGAGTTAATTCAAAATAAAAAAAACATCATTTATTTATGATAAATAGATCGATGTATAGATTCATATTAAACAAACATGCATTCATATTAACAAACAATAGCTAGTAGTGAATTTAAAAAAAAAAAATCAAACTCAAACTCAAACGTTGATATACCAGTGGTTCGGTGGGCAAGGACGAGGAAGAGGAGGGTGACTCCCAGGAGATACATAAGCTTTCCACCCTTAGCCATTTTCAATACGCTAGCTCTTTTTTCTCACTACTTGTTTGTGCAATGAATTGTATGCGCGAGGCGGGTATTTATAATGACAACTTTTATTACCAATAACGTACGTGCGTAAATTAGTTAGTACATCATTTTCAAGGTAAATTAAACTATATCCACTGAGGGTTGAATTTTGAACGCAAAAAGAGTACCGTCACAATTGAACATCTCGGAGAATTGCGTCACTATATTTTACTGGATCATACTGGGGGCATGGAGATAATATTGATAAGCAACAAGCCACCGTTTTCCAGATGCATGCATATCATAAATAAGAATATTATTGTTAATCAAGGTGTTCCTTTCAGTGATTAAGGCTCCATTAGTTTGAACTGTCGATCGGCATAAAACAAAATCAGAGACGTCGGTTGAATAAAGCTAGCATATATATATGAAGAACTGCCTGCCTACAAGAAACTTTAAAATGCCGGAATTCATAAATATGTTTATTTCGAATGTGTTTTCATTAGGTCCTATAGGTAACATGTAAATTTAAAAAGTGGTTAGAAGTATCTACATCACTCGCATGTCAAATTGAAGAAGGGGCTTTTTCTTATTATCATTTGGGAACAAGTAATATACTGTAACTAAATAGTCTCTACATCCTCTTCAATCACGGTAATTTTGCAACGCTAAATGACGTAGAAAGGATATGTATGCTTTGTTGTGCCCTCTTCATTTTCTGCTAGTTATTAGGAAAATAATTTTAGCATAGAAAATGTGATAGAGATGTTATAATTAGTCATTATTTGCTGGTGAAATGGCAAGTAGTGACAATGTTTGTTTGTTTAATTAAATATTTCAAAAAAGTGGTTATGGTTAATCTCGAGTGATTAAGATTAAGGATGGTTGCTGCCAACAGTTGAATTTTGTTGTCGTTGTAAATAAGAGATTGGTGAATGCTTAATGATAAGCATGGGATTAGCACGATTACGCAAAGGTCATGCCGAAGTTTTTCTAGAATAATATTAGTCTTATTAATTCATTTTATTTGTTGTTTGTGTATAACAATCTTTACTTTTCTTTGTCAGGTCTCACTAAATATTCTATCAAATTAGAACTAATACTTTCCTTGCCCATCTTCAAAGCATTCTCCTAGCTTCCCCCTTTATATATTCTTAAAACAAGTAAGTAATTGAAATTTAGTTTTGTTTTAAAAATGCAATGATTTGTTGATGTTAAATGACTACTATCTTAATTACTTGTGTTGTAATTGTTAGAGTAAGGCTAGGTTAGTTACGTTGGAACGTTAGAGTTATGCTATGTTAGTGTGGTTGGAACCTTGGAGTTAGGCTAGGTTAGTTTGGTTGGAACATTAGAGTTGGGTGAGATATCATGAAATATCAATCCAGTAGAAACAAGCTCTATATACAAATGTAGATGAAACTACAGATACATTTTACTTAAAGTAAGACAAATCTTATACACGTTTTGTTTTCCCGTATAGAATGGAGCGTGACTGGATGTATGCTGATCGAGGGGGATCACTTGGACGAGAAGCTAAAAGAGTTTCTCAAAGCGGTAGTGCAACACAAGGCAAAACAAAGCGGTAAAAATTGCATATCCTTGTGTTGACTGTGGGGTCGTAAGGTAATATGTAGACATTGAGGACATCAAATTTCATCTTAAGACTAGTGGATTCATGCCACATTACAGAAGATGGACTTTTCATGAAGAAAATATTGAAGATAGTGCTTCAACATTATACAATCATGATCCACTTTACACAAGAACTGACCACCCCTTCCACACCGTCAACGAGTCGGAACCGCTAAGTAATTCAGGAGTCCATGGTAGTGAGACCACTCACCATGATGAGTAAATGGATGACAGGTTCGAAAACATTGCAAACACTTTTTTGATAGGCCAGATGAGTATCAAAGGTTTTTGGAAGCATCAAAGACAATGTGTACCCTACGTGCGTTAAATACACAAAATTGATGACTGTACTTAATTTGCTCAACTTGAAGGGAAATATAGAGTAAGTGAAAAGTGTTTCATGACACATTGTGAAGAACATTAGTGAGGCAGTGAGTGGTACTTTACTCAACGTACCCGGCAAGACGAAAGATGAATTGAAGGTGAGGAGAAATATGCAAGAGTTTCGCATACGGTAAAAATTGCACCTAAAAGAGGATGAGAAACGGACATAGCTACCTCCTGCTTGATATACTCTCTTTAAGAGTGAAAAAATTAGTTTTTGCAAATGTTTGCACTCATTGAAGGTACCATCTGAGTTCTCTTCAAACTAGAAGATCATAGTGTCGATGAAGGATTTGAAGCTATTAAGCATGAAATCCCATGATTATCATGTGTTAATGTTGCATCTTCTCACAGTTGCAATTTGAAGGATATTGCCAGATAATGTCAGAAATGCTCTAACTCAATTATGTTTCTTCTTCAACATTGTCCGCTGTAAGGAAATTGACTCAGACACCCTCGATGATCTACAGCGTGAAATTGTTGTGACAATATGCCAGCTTGAGATGTATTTCCCACCATATTTCATTGACGTAATGGTGCATTTATTAGTCCATATTGTTCGGGAGATCAAACTATGTGATCTGGTCTGCTTATGTTACATGTATCCTTTTGAACAACGTGGGGATCGTGAAGGGTAGAATGAAGAATAGATGTAGACTAGAAGGTAGCATCATCGAAGCAATAGTGAAATACCCCTAACTACTAAAACATGATTATATATTTAATAATGGTATAATAAGATTATAAAACATATTAATACCATTGCGGAACAATCTAAGACCTTAAAGAGCAAAAACATGCCTTAAAATCACTTAAAGCCAATATATGCTTTAAGAAACCTAAGAGATTGTATGACTTTAATTAGGGTCAAAAGTGGATCCCCAAACCTTATAACTAAGGTATGATCATAATAAACCCATTCCCACAGAAAACCAAGCTCAAAAACGTATTATTAAAACATAAAATGTGCTTTAAAACTCCTTAAAGCATGTTTTTGAGAAATTGTCTTAGAAATGGGTTTTGGGTGGTTTTAGGGGATTTTTTACATCAAGTTTTACTAATGTACTATAATGTACCACATTAGAAAGCTTAAATCAAAGATTTCAAAAAAAATCAAATCAAATGGGCACTCATTTGTGAATAGTACCCAAATAGTGCCAAATTAAGTTTTAATTACCTAGCATGGTAAATGATCAATGAAAGACCCCCCAAAAATACCCTATATGGGTGGAAGCCTAATGAGGTGGACAAGGAATCATGTTAGTAACAACTAACACATGGAATAAGTGCAAGTGTACAACTTATAAGTCATAATGTTACAAATGAAGCAAAAAACATGCATATTTTCCCTTGGCTGATTAATGTGGGTGGCAAAACCTATTTCCAGCCATGCCACCTTTCAAATTATAACATAAATATCTTAAGGAACTTGCCTAGTCATCCAAAGAATATTCCTTTTATGACTTTCCTTTCCTTAAAAGCAAATTGTGCCTTTCTCTTTCATCCCAAACTATTCAAAACATGTGCCAGCATTCTCATTCTCTCAATTTCAGACATTGTTGAGTTCTTGAGAAAGTTTTGAAGAAATCCAACTACAAGAGCATAAGGTAAGCTCTTAAGTCATGTTATATACCATTCTCTTCATCTTGTCTAGGCTTATCCAATGAACTAACTTCCAACCCATTTCCACCTCTCAATCATTACGAGTTCCTCTTGCAATAACACCCTCAACTTTGGCTGAAAATCAACATTTGGAGCAAGGAAAGACAAGATCACTTCTTAAGGTAAAAATGTGTTTTAAGACTCTACCTTCCTTTCTACTCTTTTAATGGGTGATTCCTTGAGTTATTTCACTCACTATCTTCCCCTTTACATGTTCATTCAGTATCGTTTTCAAAATATCCAAGGGTTGGCCGATTTCTACCATACAACTCCATTTAAGGAGTTTTCAAAGGGTAAGTGTTCTAAGCCTTGTTCTGGAGTTTTTATCAGCCATTTTGGCATGTATTTAGAAGAGGTTTAACACTCTACAATAGTTACTAAAATTTAGGCTGAGAGACACCCTTGGGAAGCTTGATATTCTAAGGTAATTTCACATTTAAAATTCATGTTTCATGACTTATAATTCCTTCTTATGGTTAGTTTATGTTTAGAGCATAATCATACCTTGTTCTTGCTTTTAATGCATGTCAGAGGTTGAACAAAACCCCTTCAAACTCCCACGAATAAGCAAGGAAGGGAAAACCTAAAGAAAGTCATTTTCAAGGGTAAGTATAAACCTAACCCTAAATCTTGGTTAATCAACTTTTAAACTATGGTTTAAGTGTAAAACCTAAGTTATCATTATATTATGCTATATGGTCAAGCTGGCGTGGAGGAACTTAAGTGTTTGACATCAAAATTGCAAGGTATAAACCTTAATGTCATTTTTAACATATTAAAGTGTTCTTAAGTTATGCAATATTATTACCATGAGTGGACTGATGAGAATGGTCAATTTTGACCCTAAAATGACTAAGAAGTGTTATAGACAACTTTGGTTAACCATTTAAGTGATTAAATAACATAATTGTCAAATTAAGACATTATGGGGTGAAATTTGTAATTACCAAAAATATGTGAGTGAGGCCAAGAATTTAAAGCATTTTTAAAGACATTTAAGTGTACTTTTATATCACTAGTTCAAGTGTGTAATAAGGTCATGTCATTAGGCCATTTTATTAAGTTATTTAAAGTTTAAATTACATTTAAAGTAATTTATATACTTAATATAAAGTTTGGGGGTTAAAGCTGTAAATAAACAAAATTTGAGTGTTGTAGATGAATATACCCGAAAGTTGGGTTTTCAAATGAGTATAAATGAAAATTGTAAAAGTTAACAAAGTTTGGGGTTAAATTGTAATTATTTTAAAAATTGGGGTAAGAATCGTAAATACTGGAACTTTGGGGTCAAGGCAGTGTTGGGAGGTCAACACTGACCATATAAGAGGGCTTAACCAAATTAGGTGATTAAATAATTTAATTACCACCTTATATTAAATCATGTAGCTAAATGGAAAAAAATACATAATATATGGGGTGAAATAGTAATTTCCGAATATTCTGGGCTAAAATGACATTTAGAACAGACTAGGGTCTGTTGGGAATTTTCGGAGGCTGATTTGGAGTAAAAATGAAGTAGATGTATAATATATAGTTTAATATATCATTTGTAAAGTTTAAGTAATAAAAGGGGCCTTTGGTAAATAAAGAAAGTTTGTGGGAGTTAAGAAATAATGATGGACAGACAAGGGTCTGTTTGGAAATTTATAAATGAATAGTATAGCCATAGGTTATACAAATATAAGAGTATAAATATCATAATATAAGATATATGAATATAATTGTAACAATGCGATAACATTTGGGGTTATTTGGTAATTTCCAAAAGTATGGAGGAAAATGAGAAATCTGGAAAACATAGGGTCTGTTCTGAAATATTGGAGACTTTGGGGTTATAAATATTCAATATAAAAATGTTATAACACATGGTATTATATAAGGTGACAAGATATAATACAAAGTGGGGTGAAAATGCAAATTATGGAAAGTTAAGGGTATATGTGAGAATATATAGAACCTTAGAGGAGTTTTATAATATGATACAACATGTCATTATGTGACATTCAATATTGGGTTAAAATACTAGCTAGTAAAAGTTAGTATAAAGTTTAAATAACTTTGTAATAACCTTGAATTATAAGAAATATTGGAGTGTTACACTTATGTAAATATAATATGTAATTTGAAGTATGTTGGAAGATGAATTAATATATTAAATGAAGAGCTTAATGTATGAGTGGAATATATTATCAAACATTAGACAATTAAAAGTCTAAGATAATTATATGAGAAGTTATATAAAGGAGTTACATAATGCAAAATGAATAATGTAGACTTGGACGATTAAATCAAGTCAACTACATTGACTTAGTCAACTCAATTGGCTAATTCTTGTGTACGGAATTATTAAGGAGAAGTGTATAACATAAGATCAAGTTGTACATAAAATATAGTGACAATTATGTAAATACACTTTATATAATATTGTACATGTGAACATACATATATAAGTTTATATATATAACAAACCTAAAATAAAAGATGGTAGGATATCAGGAGATTATATCCTAAGTTGGAATGTACAACATGTATTAACACATTCACTGTAATAATGTCATTAATACAGGAATTAAACATTGACATTACTAATCCTGAACTCACTCAAAAACCTGAGTCATGATGATTAGATAATCACGGGGTAATTACCAGGGGAATTAGTGGCTAGTCGGGATACCGAATTAGCCCATATTACATAGAGCTAATATTTAGCCTCATATTCCAGAGTGAGTGTGTTAGAGAACATGCGTTGAAGGACGAGCTTCGAGGATTAGCGGGTGAGCGTGAAACTTCACGCTAGCGTATATTACGGTGAAAGGTATGTTATTGTGTGATCCGATTGTTCCTGAGGATTTCCTCATGTTCGGATATCTATGTGCTTACTTGCTAAGAGGATATCTGTGCTTGATAGTAATTATCATGTTGGATTGGTTGAATACTATTGCCTTACTATTGCTATTTACACGATAACAGTATTGTTCGCGTATATATATAACGAACTAACGACAATGAGGCTACCTTATAAATTATTATAAGAGACGTGAGAAAAACGTTGTAGCATAGGATAATAAGATATATTGCCCGAGACTTATATACGGAGAAACGGCCTGTTTAAAGCCGCTCTTGTATCACTACATTCAAATTGTACAAATCACCTAGAGACACTAGATATAAGACCTTATTAAGGCACACATTCGAAATGTTACATTGGATCCCGAGTTGATACTTAGGGTTAGATTAAGAGACCATAATCATCAGTGTTCATATTATATATAGAGATGGAGTTCGGAGAAAGTCTGGGGTGAAGCCCTTGGTGCGCGCTGTGATCACAAACATGATGCGAGGATGTCCGTGTACGGGTCCTTACGTCAACTATAATTCCAACGAACTAGAATGGTTCGTCGTTCAGAGACTCTACTGTTAGAGTGGCTACTGCCGTGGGTGACCCACCTTAGATAGGAGTATGGAGTATAGACATGTCGGTTTAACGAGACGTCGTCATAGGCATGAGATACATCTTGAACTAAACATTATATATGAACAACTAGATAGCTTGTATAATTGACGAGTCTTACTTAGGGCTTTCAAGCCAAGAACAAGAATAAATCACACATTTATAGCTCTCGTACTATCTCGCTCGTTATTTAGTATGCTTATATTATACTATTGTATGTTATGTGAACAGCATGACTTATGGGATATATGTGAGGATTGATTGAGCTGAGTTATTATACTCGTATATGCATATTTATGTATATGGTTGTTTTATTGTTGGTGTGGTAAGTGAAGCCGGGGGGTTGAATATTATTTGGACTTACTGTAATATGTATTATTCCTTTACAGTTTTAAGTTATGTAAATGGATTGCATGTAAATGAACCGCATGTCAACTCAACCAATTAATTCGAGGCCTGAGGGCGCATGACGGTTGCATAATAGCATGCTCAGTAGGGCCTGATTCCATACAACAACCAACATTTACAGATATACAGCTTTCGAAGACGACAGGGTGCGGGATGCGATGGGTAAATAGTCATCATTTTTAAGATTATGTTATTCTAATAAAATTCTATTGTAAGAATGTTGTATAGGATTTGAATATTAGAATGCTGACAAGTTTCGTATTTGGATTAGTAGATTAGAGTGTATGTCTATCTCTTGCTCATCACAATTGTAGTTGTTAGATGGAATTGGATGCCTAGTTGCTCACATGGGTCAGTAATGACGATAGTACCCGAGTTAATGTATTTGATTATTCTTTCATTGTATTGTAATTGAGCTTGGACAGATTATGTACCAAGTGTTGTATTAATGTATGATTAAGTGTGAGGGGTGTCACAAATAGTGAATGAGGAAGTCACATAATTTGTGAGAAATTATTTGAACAATTCTGAGTCAATTGGTATTCCCACACCACATCACCATGGTAAATTTAAGGGTAAAGGTGTTATTAGCAAAAAAAGGTTGTGCATGTCTCTCGTGATCTTATTCATCAAGCATATTTGTTTGTTCTACAACACTTTGAGGTTGTAAAACCCTACTTCTATATTCACATTGCTAAGTTGAAATTCCATCTTATTCTTCTAGTGAGTGTAGTTGTCTCCATTGAAGAGTGGTGGTCGATTTGGTGCAGAATCTTCTTCTGCTGCTAGAATGCTTGCATGAGACATCTTGATCGCCTTCCAAAGCAGTTAGCTTTCTAGAAGAGACCTGCTCTGATACCAATTGAAACCAGCAAGCGCTCCTGATGCGTCCCCGACGTGTTGTGGACGTATCGTGGACTATAATGAAACTTGATAGTTTAGGAATGGACGCGAGATAAACTTAAACGAGAAAACACATTTTGATTGAGAATTTACACACACAGAATTCACTCAACCTCCCTTGCCCCACACACACGGACTCCCGGGACAGTTTCGACTTTACCCCTAAAGTCTTCAACCCTCTCCTGACTATCGGCCTACGGTTCACTGACCGTTCCCCAACTTGTCGTTCTATCAAATACCCAATGTATTGATACTCTAACCCAGTCCTATATAGCTCACCAACTCTCTAGCACTTACACACACTTCTAAGTCTGATCCACACTTGCCCAGATTATCTCTATCTTTTTCTGTCGTGTAGGCTTACTTACATATGGAAAAATGCAAGTATATATACACAGTTGTTAGGATGTAACTGCCGTCCTATTAGTCCCTAGACTTCTAGGAGACGACTACAACTTCAATTATTCACATGACAACCACACTAGACTTGTAGAGATTCTTCAACTTGATTTGAAGGCTTGAACCACATTTCGCCTCATGGTTGGTCAAGTTTGCGGCAGCCTCCTTGATAGGTCGATCACCACTTGTGTGCCCCACTTGCCTGATTCTGTCTGGTTCATTAAATGCTCATAAATGCCCTCTTCTGAATTCATTACGGCTATGTAATGATGTTCATTTATAGCTTTGTTATCATGTGCATTAATGAACTTCTCCTTTTGTCGTGAGCTTGTCGTGAACCAAGTTGCTCATGTGGATGTATGTGTTTTATCTGAATGTGTCGATTCCTTGCAGTCTTCTGTCTTTGATTTTCATCTTAAGCATGAGAGATATCTTCGTGCGGTGTCTGACTGGTTGTCTGCGCTAGAAGTTCTACGGAGCTCTCGCAGACAGGTGCCCGACTGGTTGGGCACATGTCGTGGATTGAGCGTGCTTGCAACCTTGCGTGCCAAGCCACTCATGACCTAAGTGCGCTTGTAACCTTGCGTGCTAAGCCACTTATTCACCTATCTATCTAAATCATAAATCTTGACAAACGTATTAGATAGACAATACAAGGTTTGCTATCATCAAAACTAAAGGATCTTGTCTAAACATTTTCCGCACTACCGTCCGGCACATTGGTGCTTTCATAGCCGTCCTCATCCTCTTACACACCAGTCTCCTCACAAAATTTCCATACCCTACCTCACGTCTTCAATCTCCCTCGCCTCACAAAATCAGCCGTCAATCTTCATTCTTTCCTTCACGAGATCACCACATACATCATCCATCAACATCATCTTATCATGCCTCACGACGGCACCACCACCCGTTTCAAAGTGATCGAGGAGGAACTCAAAAAAACCAACGAGGCAGTCGCTGCTCTTACCGCGAGTGAGGCCGAGTTGATGAAGAGATTGCAGTCCCAGTTGTCAGACATTCTTCACCGCCTCTCTGCTATGAAGATCCGTACCCATACTTCTCTCTTACAAACACCGGTCGCGGGGCACTCTTCGTCGCGCTCCACCATCTAGACCCCGAAGTTGGAAATCTTGTTTTTTACCGGGAGAATGTCCACGGCGGGCTTTTTCATATTGAACACTTTTTCACGGATCATCAACTTCACCATGATCAGCGTCTTGACATCACCGCCATGTACATGTCCGGAGCCGCCCTTATTTGGTTCACCGTTCAACACCAAGATCACCTCTTTACATCGTGGGACTTCAAACGTGTCATACAGGAGCAGCTTTATCCTTCAGCATTTGAAAGCCCGAAAGGTTCCCTTTATAAGCTCACTTAGACCTCCACCATCTCCATATATATATAGAAGAATTTGAGTTGCTTCAATCCCATATTCCACATCTTTCATAGGCGAGTACCCTGCATTGCTATGTGTTCGGCCTCTGCAACAACACTCGCCGTGAAGTTCTTCTCATGCGCCCCGTCACTTTGATGGTTTCTGTCGGCCTCGCGCGTTTGATTGAGGACAAGATAGCAGCTATTGCTACCACACCCGCCATCCATTCTTCATTTGGTTCCATCCACCAGTCGCTAGCGTCACAGCCCTAGCTACCGGCCCATCCTGTGTCGCCGACCAAACCTCAGACAATAGCTTCGGCCCCATCTGTCCCTGGCCCTGCTCCAGTCAAGCACCTTACCCCTACTAAAGTCTTAAGCACGAGGTGAGAAAGGCTTGTGTTATAATTGTGATGAATGGTTTATCCCATGGCATTGATGCAAGAATCGACGGTTTTTGTGGTTAGTGTGCGTATCCGGTCTTGAGGATGTTTCCAGGCCCAAGGCCGATTTTGACATTCCCATTCATAAGGACTTTGACCCGCCCCCTTGAGGACAATGACACTTTCTAAGGGGGAGGAAATGTGACCGATCAAGATTAATATTTTTATTTCCCTTTTAGTTTACTCGCTTTGGGAGTTGTTAGGATATTTATACATATATTATCTTTAATAGTTCTTGAACATCTTTATTATTTACTTTAGTAAAATTAGAAGTTATCGGTTAACTAGATAGGATAGAGAAGATATCGGTTGACTAGATAGGGTAGAGAAGATCTATAAATAAAGGGACTTGTAACCTGTTAAGGGCATTAAAATACAACAATCTTCTTCTTCTATCTTCTCTCTCTATTTCCTACCTCTTCTTCCTATCTCCCTTAATCTCACTAATCCTTTCCCCGTATCTTCCCCTATTCTCTTCCTTCTTCCAACGTTCTTCTTCCTCCTCTCTCCCCTTCTTTCAGGCTGGTCCGATCTCATTTGCCACAGAGTTCCCCTTTTATTTCGTCTGCTGTGGTTTCTAGATTTCTCGTCTTAAACCCATATGTTTCAGGTTTCTCTTGAATTTTTTAGCACTATAAATCATTTATGTGATGGGTTTCTTCTCCTTCTACTACTCCTTCTCTTCCTTATTTTTCTTCTATCTTTTTATTTATGGAATTTCCCCTCTTCTTTATTTTTTTCACAACAATAATCTATGTATGTTTTTCCTTTAATGAAAGAGTTGAAGAATAGGCCGATCGTGCCAAAATGGTTGTAGTTGCACCATTATCACGGCTTGGAGATACCGGCTGATTGAGTTCACCAAAGTAGTTGTGCATGTTTTAAAAAATTCTCATTGGTGTTTGCATGTTGCCACCGCTGGAGCTGATTGGCCAAAAACTACTAGAAAACACTTGATTAAAGACAGACAAGTTTCTGTCGTCAATTAGAGATGGGTTAACAACGGATTTGCAATGAACTGGCAACAAATTTGACACGAACTCGAGACGGTATGGTGGCGAAGGACTGTGTCCATCACTAAAAATTAGCGAGGGACATAAGTCTGTTGCTTAGCGGACCTAAATTAAAAAAAATGAAAATTTAGACACAGAACATTGTCTGTCGCCAATTTCAACAAAAACGGTCTTGTTTCATCTGATCATGCCAAGTAAACAAAATGACGTCATTTTTGGTTTATGACGGACCGTCCGCCGCCAATATTAAATAGTATGACTTCGTTTTGTCTAATTGTTTTATGCGCCTGATAGGTTTATACCTTGCGGCAAATTAACGACGGAAATGTTCGTCGCCAATTCTTTTAGATTTATTGGCTCATGCTTGACCTTTCTTTTTTTCTCATTTTTCTACTGCTAAGCTGCAGAGGTGACGACCAACTTTCCTTCACCACCGCAAGATGCTCACTGGTGACCATGACTACCAATGAGTGAACAAATTGTATACAATCAGGAAGCATTTTTAATGTTCCTTATTTGCGGTAGGGTTACATAATTACCATGAGATGCATAGCATGCATGTTCCTTGTTCGCCAGTTAGGCTTGCAAAATTACCATGAGTGAAGAAATCATCTGAGGTGTATTGCATGTATGTTCCTTGTTCACAAGTTGGGGTTGCATAATAACCGTGAGTGAAGAAATTCAGTAGAGGCGCATAGCATGTATGTTCCTTGTTTGCTAGTTAAGGTTGCATAATTACCGTGAGTGAAGAAATTCAATAGAGGTGCATAGCATGGTTGTTCCTTGTTTGCTTGTTAGGGTTGCATAATTACCGTGAATAAAAAGTTTGAATAAGGTTGCATAACATGTATGTTCCTTAATTGTTCTTCAGTTAGGGTTGCATGCTATGGGTGGATAACAAACAAGGTCATCGAGTTCATGATGGGTTTAACTGGGTTAACCCCTCACGCCTTGGTCATAGACAAGATCCATTCATATTTCCCAAGGAATATGAACAAGTATTCTAAATTGAAGACCCCACCGATTCCAGATGGTCAGTGGTGTTAAGAGGGAAAAGATATGTCAACCCAATTTTGATCAAAGTGAAGATGATGGTGACTTGCTATTTGATGAGACACCACCTTTTTTTATAGTATCTTTTTATCACAGACAATGATATTATAATTCGGTTTATGTTTGAGGTTTGAATGAAGAGGGTTTCTAGTTGAACATTAAAAATGATGTTATTGTCTACCAGGTAAATGAACTAATGATTATCTTTTATTGTATTATTAGAAATGGTGATTATCTCTTTATTGTATTATTAGAAATGCTGATTCATATAGAAAAATGTTTTAGATAATGAGTTTATTTCACAAGTGCATAATTTGTTGTATCGTTATTAATATTCTTGTGCTTATTTATGCAGGAGTAGATGGACATGGATGACCCGATTGACGAGCTTCTTACTAGTACATATGGACCACAAAAGAAGCAGACTCGTGGTGGGAAGGGTCGCAATTCACAAGCTCACATTGCGCAGGGCCTCAATGCTATCAATGTCTTGATGAGAAGCTTTTTTGCATGGTTCACGTATGTATTCCAAAGACAAGACTTTTTATTATCAAGTATTTAAAATACAACCTATACATGATTTAATACTTGTGTCGTTTATGGTTATATGCAGAAACAATATCAAATACCAGATGAAGATATATACGACAAACTGGTAAATGGGATGATGAGCAAACAAATTGGGGATCACAAGCATGATCTTGTCAAGTGGTTCATAACAAAAAAGTAGAAAGACCCGATTGTGACACACAATAACCATGGGAGATCTACACACACAATATTTGAAGAGAAGTGGAAGGAGTTATATGACAAGAAGGGCTAGTGAGGTATTATATAACTATCAAATACAAGTAAATAATTATTGTATGTAAATGTATTATTTTCTAACAATTTAGTCCATTAAGTGGTTGAGTTGGTAACATGAATATCGTGGTCTACAAAGTGCGAATGCAAAGAAGAACGAATATCATCATTGTACTTGGTGCTAAAGGGGTTGCTAGAAGAATGAAGGAATGGGAGGCTGAAGGGGAGATGCCCTCTGATACGTCTACTATGGATACCGACCAGCTACGGTATACCATTCAAAAGCTCGCACACACTAAGAAAACTTCAAAATTTGATAATGTAATAGTATCCTTTCGAGACGGCGAAGGAAGTTGTTGACAATACTGTAAGTCTCTCTCAACTTTTTAATTGTCTTCAAATTCACTTTCATAAGTTATTTTATTGTAAGATTTTTATATACATTTATTTAGTAAGATGGGTTGAATGAGCAAGTCACGCAAGGGACTTGGACTCCTGAGAGACATAATGATCAACTGTCTCGTGCCCTAGGTTAGGAAGATCATCCAGGGCAAGCGGTGGAGTTTGGGGGGGGGGGGTTAATATTTCAATATGCACTGTTTTTGGACCCGGGTCAAGAAAAGGGAACAGCCAAAGACCCACATTCTCATATGAGGACCATATTCGTATGATGATTGAAATGCGAGAGTAGTTGAAGCATGAGGTCATCGCTGAATTACGACAATTAGTGGTGCAACTCAACAAGTTATCATCCTGATCCTTTCACCGTCCAATTATCATAATGATCCTCCATCATCCCAACCCATGAGGGTACTACTTCAATTGGACCGATCATAAGTGTCGAATCTGTCAACCATACCCTTACACAAATTTTTTGTTAATTCATGCTTTCTATAATTGTTTTAATTTGTCATATCTATTAATATACATTTTTATATTGATCCTCTAATATTTTTGATTAATTGTAGGATCCATTTTATTGTAACCATCTGCTTCGACACGACAATAGAGAAATTGTTGTTGGATTAGGTAGAGTATACTCCTCACTCCTCAGGCCCAAATGACCAGACTCATGGGAAGCCGCTTGAGCCTTATCATGAGAGTATTCATCAACGAACCGAACTACTAGTGTTATTATCTCCTACTCATATACATCAGCTTGAATACATTACGATTCGTTCAGAGAAAGGTGACTTTGTTAAGTGACATGTTCATTTGATTCAGAAGTGTCTAGAGGTATGATAATAATAACTATAATATTCATTTCATTATTAGTAGGTGTAAGGAAGACTAGTTTATGACTACTGAAACTTGCGTTTGAATAGACAATAAAAAAGAAAACACTGTCTCTAAAGAAAAAAACAAAGGCTGCAAGTAGATCTTTGGGATACAAGTCATTCATCAATGTTGTTCAGAAAACAAACTTGGTGCGCGTGGGGGCCAAATATGAGATACTTGCACGACATACTGCGAGACTTCCCAGCCTGTCTGGTGTTACGTTCCATCATGACTAGGGGAGTTCATAATCAGTTAATCAGATATTTGGTTAGTCAAATTTGATAACCGTAACCGGTCATTTAGAAGCGGTTAACCCGGACCGGTTAACCATCGATTTTAGTGTGCTTTTACCAGTTTAACGGTTAACTGATATGATGTAAATTTATGTGTTTTTTTTCTTATAATCAGTAAACAAAATGTGCGGTTTTACTAGTTTTGTGCTGTATAAACCGGTTAACTGTCAATTTTGGTAAGATTTTATTAGATTTAGTATTATTCTAACCATTAACTATGATTGTACATTTATTTTTCATAAATCTAATAATTAACCATATAGTTTTATAGTTATACTAAAAAAATTTAAAAAAATTAATAAATTAAAATACTTTTTCCGTTTAACCGGATTCCTTAAAATCAATAATCGTAACCGGAACGGGAACCGTGAAATTAAACGGTTCAGTTACCGGAACCGACAAACCACTTTGGTTAATCAGGTATTCAATTTCATCGGTTCGAATTTCGGTTGACGATTCCGATTTTCCATAAACACTCCTAGTCGTGACTAATTTAGTTTTTTTTGTGCTTATTTGGATGGTTAGTCATGCATATTTTTGGGTTTGATCGGATCAGCTATAAAATCGAATCGATGGTGGACTTTCAAAAAACAAACAGTTGAAGTTGCAATACAACGAATTTAAAAAGATATAAAGAACATATTCATCATTACTAAATACTGCAACTGCGCACATTAAAACATGTGGTATGATAATATTATTTCATGCATGGATCGATGCTTTATTTAAGTGATATATATACAATAGTTCCATGCTTGTCTTGCACACGTACACGTAGGTAGAAATATGATTTAACCACAACCAAGGGAGGGAAGGTATTAGGCTATTAAATAGGTATAAATATACCTAATATTTTAGTAATTTACCTTCTTATTCTTATTATTATAAGTACGACTTTCGCCAAATATTAAAAAACCCGAAATCGGGCGGGTGAGGTTTAAAATGGGTCTCATTAAAACCTTTTCTAAGCAAAACTCGATGGGTAAAAACTTAGAGTGGAAAAAAGGTACCCAACCTACACGAAGTTCCATGTTCACTTCTTATTCTTTTTTTTTTTTGAAATGATGAATATATATAAAATTGTAAAAGAAACCAGAAGTGTTAGATACATAGATGTCCTATATATCTGATAACTAAAGAGGGGGGCATCACATCTTGGGAAGATGGATATACAATAGCATCCCTAGTGATGAGCAAAAACAACATAGAGCTAGCAACAATACATCTTAATTTGAAAGCCCCTTAGGGTGTAAAAACAAGATAAGGTTTACAGCAAACAGATCTTTTAGGAGCAGAGGACCCTATCAAGCCAATATGAGTCTGTGGTGGAATTCCCCATCTTTGTCCAAATGATGGCTTTGATGGCAGCTTTGATGTCCAAAATAATGATAGCGCAGTCCTTAGCTTGGCTGGTCATGGCACGCTTGCATCTTTCAATCCAGATATGGTAAACAACATTAGCAACCGCCGCTTTTTTGACGAGGTCAATGGGCCGGTGTCTCTTACAGTAACGGTTGATCCAGGATGAGCAGCTGCGGAGGCTTCTTCGATTAGTGGGATCCCTAACCAGTCACAGATGGTCCACCAAATCCTGTTAGAGTACCTGCAATGAAAAAAAAGATGGTTGCTTGTCTCTTGAGCACGCTCACAGAGCCAGCATCGGTTAGCAAGGCATATGCCCCACGATTGGAGCTTATCACAAGTTTTAAGTCTATTTTTCAGAGTAATCCACAGGATGAATTTGGCTTTGGGGATGGACCAAGTATTCCAACAAACATTGTACCAGGGGAAGGGCCGGGAAGGGGTTGATACATCATGATAGAACAAGCTGACCCTAGGACGCGAGGGGTAGGAGCTGAAAAGAGAAAAAGCATCCTCGGGCGACCCACATTGAGCTATCCACCAGTCCCTAGCATGGAGGATAGCTTTCCAAGTCCAAGGGTCGTTGCCTTTGGAAGAGGTTGACCAGAAGCTAAGGTTAGTCAAGAAGTTATTGTGGATCCATTGAATCCACAGGCGCTCCGGGTCATGGGTTATGGC
Source organism: Limonium bicolor (assembly GCA_023374045.1). Taxonomy (NCBI): domain Eukaryota; kingdom Viridiplantae; phylum Streptophyta; class Magnoliopsida; order Caryophyllales; family Plumbaginaceae; genus Limonium; species Limonium bicolor. The sequence goes on along the minus strand of CM041781.1, from coordinate 256,364,387 downwards.
GGATATAGTCTTAAGTATGAAGCACATATTCCATTTATGGATGTCTTTAATTCCAAGACCACCATTTTTCTTAGTGTTGGTGACAGAGCTCCAAGCTACAGGAGGGGTAGAGTTTTTGTCTGCCTCTCCAGACCAAAGGTATGAGCGGAAGCAGTTGGTAATTCTTTTGATAACGTTTTGGGAATGGAGATGCAAGAGGCCCAGAAACCCACAATACCAAAGAGGGTACTTTGGATTAGTGAGAGGCGGCCCGCGAAGGAGAGCGATTTACTTCCCCATGATGTGATTGTTTTATGGATACTATCCAATAGAGGATTGAAGTCAGTAGCTTTAGGTTTCCTGGCAGTGATAGGAATGCCTAGATAGCGAAAGGGGAAGGTCCCCTGGTTAAAGCCCGTAAGTTGGCTGATTGAGTTAGCTTGGGCCGGGCTCACTCCCCCAAGGAATAAGTCAGATTTAGAAGGGTTGAGCATAAGGCCAGATGCATCAGAGAAGCGGTTGACTTGATTAAGCATCCAGGAGATGGAAGTATTGTCCCCCCTACAGAATAAGAGAGCATCATCCGCAAAAAAGAGGTGAGTAATCCGGAGGGGTCTGCATGAGGGATGGTAATGAAAACCAGAAGTACCCTGAAGCTGGTCGAGGAGCCTAGAGAGCATATCCATAACAAGCGCGAAAAGATAGGGAGACAGGGGGTCTCCTTGGCGCAACCCTCGCTCCCCTTTGAAGGAGACAGAGGGGGAGCCATTGATGTTGATCGCGAATGAGGTGGTAGTGACACATTGCATAATCCAGTTACTAAACTCCATGGGGAAGTTGAGGAAGGAAGGGTGTCCTGGAGGAATTTCCAGTCCACAGTGTCAAACGCTTTCCTAATGTCCATCTTCATCATGCAACGGGGGAGATATTAGCTCTTTGGTAGTTTTTCATAAGGCAAGAGCAAAGTTGGATGTTATCTGAGATCGAGCGGCCTTTAATGAAAGCTCCTTGACTGGGATTCACAATTGAGGGGAGGACACTCTTGAGCCTATCGACAAGAATTTTGCTAATGATTTTGTAAAGAGTATTGCAGCATGAGATAGGCCTGTAGTCCCCGGGGAAGAGGCATTATCTGATTTCGGAATGAGAGTGATGAGGGTGGAATTAATCTGTTTGAGCAGTCTACCGCTGTGGAAAAAGCTTTTAATAGCATCGCAAACGGTCCACCTATAAGGGCCCAAGCAGCTTTGAAAAATTTGGCCGTGTAACCATCAGGGCCCGGGGCTTTATCATCACCTATTGAGAAAAGGGCTGATTTGACTTCGTCATTCTGGACGGTCCTGATTAGGAGGGGCCAAGAAGCAGTATCAAGCGTTCTAGCATTATTCAGGTAAGATCCGCTAGGGAGTGAAGCAGGGTAGCTCGCGAGCCAAGAGACTGTCGAAAGTGGGCGACCAAACAGTCTCAATGTCTATAGGGGTTTTGAGGACGTCACCCAGATCATTGGTAATCGACGCAATGTGGTTTTTATTCCTTCTTGCTTTAATGGCTCTATGGAAATATGAAGTATTGGAGTCCGCCAGCTTAAGCCAGCGGGGATTTCGAGAGCTGGCGAAGGAACAAAAGCTCATAGGAATCCCTAAGCAGTAGCTTGTGCCTCAGGGCTTTTTCTTGGGAGATAAGAGGACTTCCAAGGATCATGATCTAGACTTATTTGGACCTCGCTGAGTTCATCTCTAATATTCTGGCCCCTGTCCCCTAGGGTCCCAAATTCCGTTTTGTGGAGGGACGAGAGCCCCAACCTTAGATGGCGAAGTTTTGAACGATTGAGAAGAGACGACTACCTTCAATGGGTGTGTTCCACGCCTCCTGAACGGAGAGAGAAACGAGGGGTCTCTAGTCCAGAAGTTGAGGAATTTAAAAGACCTTCTACGGGGGGCTGAGGCGGGAAGGGAATAATCATAGGGCTGTGATCAGAGACTAGAGGAGGGAGAAAAGAAGCAAAGCTGGTAGGATATGCCAGGATCCATCCTCGTTAACTAAGACTCGATCAATTTTCCCTTGAATCCTGCTGTGGTCAAATTGGTTGTTCCACCATGTAAAGAACCTACCATAGAAGCGAAGGTCCTGTAACTGAGCCCTGGATACACAGTCAGCAAAATCACGATAGTCTCTTGGCTGGGGGTACGATTACTCAGCCTGTCTTGAGCATAAAGGATGCTATTGAAATCCCCGGCTACAACCCAAGGGCCTAGATTGCTTGACTGAGGTTGATGATGTCCTCCCACAGATGGGTCCTTAGGGAGGGGATATTCCTAGCATAGACGAAACGAAATCGTTAAATCAAGGGAGCCCGGGATAGAGGCCTTGCAAGAGAGGATTTGGTCAGTGCAGTGGATGGGGGTGAGAGAAATGAGAGAGGGGTTAAAGAGAACCCAGATGCGACCGCTGTGGTTCGTCCCGTAGTCGTGGACAAAGCTCACGCAGGGAAGAAATGAGATATTAGAGCTTGGTGATTATTAAACGAAACATGGGTTCAAGAAGGCCAAACGCGCAAAGATTATTGCTAGCCACAAATTTTTGGATTTCAAGGAGCTTGGGGCGGTCGTGCAGCCCCTAACATTCCAAATTGCAATATTCATAGTTCAAAGGAGGGGGAGGGGTGGGGGCCGAGGGGAGCAGTGCCGTATCAAATACACCAAAGGAGTTAGCGAGCTGGAGCGAAAGATCCTCCATGATTAACTTGGGAGCCTTAGAATTAGGATTCCTTCCATTAGGGGGGACTACCTGCCAATCGTCTGTGGAGATGGGAAGCATGAGCTGGAGGGAGGGAGACATCTGTATACTAGGGGTAGAAGAAAGGCTCGCAGCATCCGAAAGACCGGGGCCAAGCCTAGGGGAGTTCTGGGCTATTGGGAGCTGAGGGGGCAACTCTGGGGGGAGGCGCCAGGCTGAGCGATGCCCGACTTCGCTAGGGGGAGCTGAGCTAGGATGGGCTGGGATATCGGCTTGAGAGCTGAACCCGGAGGAGGCGGAGGAAATGTCGACTTAGGGATGGGAGCGCGTGCCCAGATCGAGAGGATCCAGGCCGGGTGATACTCGGACAGCGAGCTGAGGAGTGCCCGAGAAGGTTGCAAGAAGAGCATGTAATGGGCTCCCATTCATAGATCACCTGCTGGGTCAGGGAACCGCTCGGGGCGTGAATCTCGATTTCTCTGACTAGATCGATATTAAAGTCCACTTCGACAAGAACTCTAGCAAAAGAGATTCGAGATTTGGAGGCAGTAGATTGATCGGTATGGAGGGGAGAGCCAACTTTGGAGCATATCTTTTTAAGGCTAGATTGAGACCACAGAAGTGTGGAGACCTGGGAGCCTGATCCAAACTGGAATGCGGTTAAGGTCTTTTGGATTGAAGGGAAATATTATAATAGTACTATTGGGTTGTTATTCTATGCTGGGCGGTTCAACAAAATAAGCACTGGCAGACTCTAATGCGACTGCGCACAACACATCTGAATCTACGGCGCCTACGGCTGCATCTTGTGCGGCAGCTTACAGGTGAGATACAGCGTCCAATAGTTCTCCAAAAGCAAGCTTCTGGGTCACTCTCCTCAACAGTAGCTACGTACAACAAAGATTGTAATTAGTTTGAGGCAAAGAGCATTAAATGACAGAACATAAACATATTTCGAATGATGGATAACCTTGAGGATCGTTGCTTTCAACCATAGCTTCCTCTCATTGTCAATTGCTGCATGCAACATATATAACTATATATTAAAAGTCTGAGTTAATTCAAAATAAAAACCATCATTTAATTATGATAAATAGATCGATGTATAGATTCATATAATATATTAAAAGCACATCACACATGCATTCATATTAACAAACAATAGTTAGTAGGTGAATTAAAAAAAAAAAAATCAAACTCAAGCGTATATACCAGTGGTTCGGTGGGCAAGGACGAGGAAGAGGAGGGTGACTCCCAGGAGATACACAAGCTTTCCACCCTTAGCCATTTTCAATACGCTAGCTCTTTTTTTCACTACTTGTTTGTGCAATGAATTGTATGCGCGAGGCGGGTATTTATAATGACAACTTTTATTACCAATAACGTACGTGCGTAAATTAGTTAGTACATCATTTTCAAGGTAAATTAAACTATATCCACTGAGGGTTGAATTTTGACGCAAAAAGAGTACCGTCACAATTGAACATCTCGGAGAATTGCGTCACTATATTTTACTGGATCATACTGGGGGCATGGAGATAATATTGATAAGCAACAACCACCGTTTTCCAGATGCATGCATATCATAAATAAGAATATTATTGTTAATCAAGGTGTTCCTTTCAGTGATTAAGGCTCCATTAGTTTGAACTGTCGATCGGCATAAAACAAAATCAGAGCGTCGGTTGAATAAAGCTAGCAATATATATATGAAGAACTGCCTGCCTACAAGAAACTTTAAAATGCCGGAATTCATAAAATATATGTTTATTTCGAATGTGTTTTCATTAGGTCCTATAGGTAAATGTAAATTTAAAAAAAAGTGGTTTGAAGTATCAACATCACTCGCGTCAAATTGAAGAAGGGGCTTTTCTTATTATCATTTGGGAACAAGTAATATACTGTAACTAAATAGTCTCTACATCCTCTTCAATCACGGTAATTTGCAACGCTAAATGACGTAGAAAGAATATGCATGCTCTATTGTGTCCTCTTCATTTTCTGCTAGTTATTAGGAAAATAATTTTAGCATAGAAATGTGATAGAGATGTTATAATTAGTCATTATTTGCTGGTGAAATGGCAAGTAGTGACAATGTTTGTTTTGCTTAATTAAATATTTCAAAAAAGTGGTTATGGTTAATCTCGAGTGATTAAGATTAAGGATGGTTGCTGCCAACAGTTGAATTTTGTTGTCGTTGTAAATAAGAGATTGGTGAATGCTTAATGATAAGCATGGGATTAGCACGATTACGCAAAGGTCATGCCGAAAGTTTTTCTAGAATAATATTAGTCTTATTAATTAATTTTATTTGTTGTTTGTGTATAACAATCTTTACTTTTCTTTGTCAGGTCTCACTAAATATCTATTCAAATTAGAACTAATACTTCCTTGCCCATCTTCAAAGCATTCTCCTAGCTTCCCCCTTTATATATCTTAAAACAAGTAAGTAATTGAACTTAGTTTTTGTTTTAAAAATGCAATGATTGTTGATGTTAAATGACTACTATCTTAATTACTTGTGTTGTAATTGTTAGAGTAAGGCTAGGTTAGTTACGTTGGAACGTTAGAGTTATGCTATGTTAGTGTGGTTGGAACCTTGGAGTTAGGCTAGGTTAGTTTGGTGGAACATTAGAGTTGGGTGAGATATCATGAAATATCAATCCAGTAGAAACAAGCTCTATATACAAATGTAGATGAAACTACAGATACATTTTACTTAAAGTAAGACAAATCTTATACACGTTTTGTTTCTCCGTATAGAATGGAGCGTGACTGGATGTATGCTGATCGAGGGGGATCACTTGGACGAGAAGCTAAAAGAGTTTCTCAAAGCGGTAGTGCAACACAAGGCAAAACAAAAGCGGTTAAAAAATGCATATCCTTGTGTGACTGTGGGGTCGTAAGGTAATATGTAGACATTGAGGACATCAAATTTCATCTTAAGACTTGTGGATTCATGCCACATTACAGAAGATGGACTTTTCATGAAGGAAAATATTGAAGATAGTGCTTCAACATTATACAATCATGATCCACTTTACACAAGAACTGACCACCCCTTCCACACCGTCAACGAGTCGGACCGCTAAGTAATTCAGGAGTCCATGGTAGTGAGACCACTCACCATGATGAGTAAATGGATGACAGGTTCGAAAAACATTGCAAACCTTTTTTGATAGGCCAGATGAGTATCAACGGTTTTTGGAAGCATCAAAGACAATGTTTGTAACACCCCGAATAACGACCAACGATAAAGCGACGCGCCTAATGGTAACATGAGATGTCTACGCAGCGGTTCCTACTCTATCGGGTGTCACAGATGCCAACCACCCTTGTGGTTGACAGACCACAATAACAACTCCAAGTTACGGTCTGACTGACTGGAAATCCAAGTCCAACACAAAGTCCAAATACAAACATAAAAGATACAAAACCGTAAGTACGAGAGTCTACAACATTCGTTCTTATTAAAAACACAACCCGAAACATACAAAAGGTTGGTGATACATAGTCCCAACCATACATTACCCCAGAAAACATATACTACAAAGTCTTGCCAAATGGGACTACCCCCATGGTAGTCGTTCCACCTACGCTCCGTCACGTTCAGATGATCACCTGTAAAATAAGGACTCAGCAAACTATGCCGAGTATGAACGTGTGAAGCCCGCATGTTACCGGGCCACACGACTACTGGTCGAATATTATTAAGTCATTTTACATGCTATATTAAAAGCAGTAAAGCACATCACATTACATCAAATATCAAACACACTTCAAGGTAGCATAGCAAAATCAACAAACATCCAAGCATAACAAGCTGCATCATAGCCCATCTCAAAACGCAACCAAGCACAACAAGCTGCTAATATAGCAACAACAACCATGTAAGTCATCAGACATGTGCATAGGTATGTTTACCAATGATCCTTACTAGGGGGTCGTCGAGCGTTGTGTGTTTTCATTTCTTTTCTCTTGTTCCCATGATGTGGTATTTTCTTTTCTTTTCCTTGCACCAGGTCTGGGGATATAGTTTAGATCCCGTGACCATATCATATTGGTGCCAATCTTTTCTTGTTTCTAAAGAATCACATTTGTGAATTTTTATTTGCTTGGTCTCATTACACATGTTTTCCTATATTCTCTGGCACCGGTCAGGGGTATAGATTAGATCCCGAGACTTTTTATGTAGGTACTATTCATTCCTTGTTTCTTTAAGGGTTATTTGCGAATTCTCTTACCACCACAATTTGGAGTACATCTTGTAATAGCTAATCCTCCACCCGGATAGCTCTTTCTCTCTCTATTGTTTTTAAATGTTACTGGCCATTGCCCCGGATACCAAGGGTCCGTCTCCCTATTCCTTTTTCCATGTTACTAGCCTTTGCTCCGGATTCAAGGGTCCGTCTCCCTATTCCTTCTCAATGTTATGATCTTTACCCCGGATACAAAGGGTCCGTCTCCCTATTCATTCTCAATGTACTAGCCATTGCTCCGGATTCAAAGGTCCGTCTCTATTCATTCTCAATGTTACTAGCCTTTGCTCCGGATTCAAAGGGTCCGTCTCCCTATTCATTCTCAATGTTACTAGCCTTTGCTCCGGATTCAAGGGTCCGTCTCCCTATTCATTCTCAATGTTACTAGCCTTTGCTCCGGATTCAAAGGGTCCGTCTCCCTATTCATTCTCAATGTTACTAGCCTTTGCTCCGGATTCAAAGGGTCCGTCTCCCTATTCATTCTCAATGTTACTAGCCTTTGCTCCGGATTCAAAGGGTCCGTCTCCCTATTCATTCTCAATGTTATGGTCTTACCCGGATACAAAGGGTTCCGTCTCCCTATTCATTCCCAATGTTACTAGCCTTTGCTCCGGATTCAAAAGGGTCGTCTCCCTATTCCTTCTCAATGTTATGGTCTTTACCCCGGATACAAAGGGTCCGTCTCCTATTCATTCTCACTGTCACTGGCTTATCATCATCTTTGATAACTCGACACCATAGTGGGTGTCTTAGAGGTCCTCTATAGTTAAGAGGGATTTCTCTTTGTATAGTTCTTTGTTTTGTCTACGTGGTTCGTCATGTCTCACCAAGGAGACTTGCTCTTCATTATCATCAAAGCATGGAACACCATAGTGGGTGTCATGGTAGTCCTCAATGGTTTAGAGAGGAGTTCCCTTTATAGCGTTTTCTTTGTTTTCATAATTCGTAGTAGTTCTCGTATAGTTTTCCCTTTATGTAGTTCTTGTTTACATAGTTCGTTGAGTCTACTTCAAAGTTCCATAACGCGACAGGGACTAAATACTGTGTGCGCGCAATGATATATTCAACAATGATATAGAAATCATACAACATGAGAAAACAAGCAATCCACTTTCATGCTTTGATCTTATGTCATTTTCACACAAAGCACACAGCACACAAAGCAAACAAGCCGTGTAACACGGCAACATACGACACACACATGTCCATACCTTTTTCGCTAGTTCGAGTCGTCTCACACTCGGAGTTCCGGTCGGAGCACGCTACGATCCTAGAGTTAATTAAAGAAAGTGTCAGCTCATTATTTTATGTGACCAAACTTTATATCGTATGTTATCCCTTAGGTATGTGTTACACGCTTAGTTTAGATTGACTCTTAGAATCCCACATGCATTACCCTAGGCTTAACTTACTCCCTGGATATTCATATCTTTATTTACACGTTAGTCAAGCCCTTTTTCTTAGTTAATGTCTTAGGGCGTTTTAAGAGATAATGATGTAACAAGTTTGTGTAACGTAGATATGACTTATCTAATGCGTATTCCTTCCTTAGGTAAATAGGTGAGAAGAGCTTTAAACCTTGTACAGTGGTAGATAGACATAGGATACCCCTAAACCCATTTATACAGCATTCCCAAAAGTTTTAAAATCTGAAACACAAGTCCCTTGTAATACTATCTAACTCCACTTTTAATGTAGTAATTGGGTGTGTAACTCTCTCCATATGCTTCGGTATCTTAGTTATGTTCATTAGTATTTATTTGAGTTCATTATTAAGCTAGAATCACACTTATAATACCCTAGTAATACCGTTATACAGAAGCTACTTATTATCGAAAATCTGAAACCACAATATATCTTTCTTCTTGCTTCTTGTGTGTAGTGAGCTCAACTGATGTTTTAATCTCACAAAACGTTTTTCTAGTCTAGCTGCAGTTATTAGCTATGATTCGGGTTTATTTCTTAACCATCAACACACTTTACCACCCCTGGAAGTTGACCGAACAGAGGTACAAATCCTGAAAACTGAAGTATGATTCCATGCATACCTCACTCGGTTTATTTGTCAATGTATTAGTTGGTTTCTAATTCCCTTAACATGTGTACATCCTTAGGTGGGGGTGGTAACAAGGTTTAAGATCATTTTTAACCCAATACAACACTCATATATCTTCTGTGCTTAATTACTCAGAAACAGCAAACCAGCGCAAAACTGAAACAAAAAGAACAGGACTCTTCTTCTGTCGGTTTATCAGACTGACTTCTAATTTCCAAATGAGCATACTCACTTAACTCCCTCTCTTAGAATGACTTGGGTTCCATCCTTAAGCCCGCTAACACCCCTAGTATCTTGTAAGTATTTCAGTTATACAGAAATAACAGTTTGTCGAAATCTGAATCGACATCAGTGTTTTTCTCCTTCATTCCTCCTTCTAGCTCAGTTAATAGCTTCTAATCCCACTCAATTTTGTTTTACAGACTTACTTAGGTGCATGAGCTAGGTTTTGGGTTTAACACAAGCCAATACATCCCTCTCACTACTTCTGTGACATCGTTAAACAGAAAGCCACAAGGAGCTGGAGCACTCTTCCTGTTGGCTACTTGTTTGGTTTCAGTTTTAGTTCAGTTAAGCAGGTTTATAACCTTCCTAGAGTGTATACCAACTTAGGTAAGGGAATTATGAATATTTCAGGACCATTAGCAACTCAATAACCTTCTTTTACCCATCTGTAAGCAGTTATACAGAAGCTCAGTTTTTCAGGAAACTAGGAAGCTGAATACCGAAATCTGAGGTTTTTCTCCTTTCTTTTCTGTTTGTTTACAAAGTGTCTTTCAAATCTCTCCCAAAGTGCTTCACTATTTAGGTAGATATCCAGCACAATTTAAAACTCGAAAACAAACTCAAACAGCAAGAATTCCCAAACTAGAACTGAAACTGACACAGAAAAAACTGTTATCTCATTCTCTATCTTCTTTTCTGTTACAGATTTGCTTTCAGTCTTCCCAATCTGCCTTAATATGTTTTAAACTCTAAATCTAGAAGATACAACCAACAACACTATGAACCCCTCTGGTATGTCCTTACACTGATACAGAGTACAACATCAACACTCATGAACTGTTTGTATTTCTTCTCTGTTGTTTTTTTTTTTTCTTTCTGTTCTTTTAGTCTGACTCTGGTTTATTTACGATTCCAATTCTCAACTCTACTTCCATTACCTAGCCACTTAGTTAACGTCTTAGCATAGTTCTAATTTTCAGAACAGCTCCAAGGAAATTCGACAATACCACTGGAACACTCAAACACTAGCTGGGATAAAGGCAAAAACCTGAAACTGCTATCTTCACTCCTATCACTACTCTAGTTTACTCACTTAACTTCCATTTCCTTTCCCGAATTTCCTTACACCATTAGGTATGTGTTCTATCAGGGTTTTAAATTTGAAACAGGCTCAAAACCACACAGACAGTTCCCTGGAAAGTTGTCATACTGAACTGCTAAAAATAGCAGGCACTAAAACAAAACACAGAACCGATACAGCTTACTCCTTCTCCCTTCTTGGTTCCTAATTTGATTTTAAATCTTCCCAAGGTGTTAATAACCTAGTTATCAGTTTAATGTAGTTTTAGGTTCAGACAGATCACACTCAGCTCTGTTGAAGCTACTGAGATTTCATTATACTAAAACCGATAACACTACAAAACAGAAACTGCTACTACCTCTATGTTTTTCATTCTTACAGATGCAACAGGTTAGTTCTTGTTTTCTTTTGAATTACCCTCTCGTTTGGATAACTCAAGTAGTTATATTTATAAAGTTGTAAGTATCATTACTCAATGTCATTCCAGGGAAGCAAGAATGCTGGGAAACATGTTACAGATTTTGGAATACTCATCAACTGAGACTGACAGATTGTTTGTTTTCTGATCATGTGATCACTTTAGGCCTAGCTATAGTTGCATGATTTATCAGTATGATTCCAAACAGAATGTTACACATGATCCAGTACAGTTTTTTTTTTATAGGTTATGTGCTTGGATGAGGGGTCTGCACTTGTCTCGAATCATCAGAAAACAGAAGCTATTGCTACAGGTTTCGAGAGTTTATCAGATTTGGAAGTGGGTTTCTTTTTTTTTTGATGAGTTTAGGAATATTACCTTGTGTATTAAGGACTTGTCCCTCCTGCATTATCCTTGGTGTTTCTCTGGTCTGTTCTCGCAACTGAAAAGAGATCCAGTGCCAAGTTCAGTTGTGGGTTATTTCAGTTTGTTAGTAAGAGTTTGAGAAGAACAGCCATGTAACAGCTCTTCTTACCTTGATTAGGAGTTGGTTCCTTGAAGGTTTAGACTCAGTCCCAGCAGGGTCTTGTTGAGGGAATTCATACGCTAGGACAGATGAGACAGGGGGGGAAAGTCAGTTCCTCAAGTTCTCTCTCATTTAAACACGAAACAGAAAGGAGATAAAGGACTGTAATATCAGAATGTTTTTCCTGGTTTCCAGATCTAACCTCTGGAAGTTCTTGGAGTGAAGTTTGGTTTTCAGGATATTCCAGCGCTCTAATCCCACCCAGCATGCAGAGTTCTTGCGCGAGATGAGAAAGAAGTTAGAGGACTGGTGCAGGAACTCTCGGGCAAGCCAACCAGAGGGAGAATACAGTGTTGAGGTAGGTCAGTTTGGGACATTACCTTGTGCAGAAACTGAGAGGAGATGGAGTGGTTTCACTTGGGAATTCTCAGCGCAATGCCTTACTCTTTTGGGCTGGTACCGTTTCAGGAATTCAATACCCATAGTCTACCCGTCTCAGGCATACAAGGGGAGAGGAAAAACGGCTTCCAAACCTGAGGTATTTCGACAGAAAAACATGGGAGAATTACACAGACCGTGAAGCAGTTTCGGAATGATGTGAAAGGAGCTAACTGGTTATTGCTCAAGGCATGCAGGGAAAAGAATCTACAGAGCCTGGAGTTCGCGTCACGCCAGGATAACTCAGCAAGGTGGGGAAGGAAGCTCTAGACATGCAGTAACGTGGGCATGCCAGTGTGCAGAGGAGGAGCTGGTCTTGTGTTTTCGTGGGAGTTTGCAAGGGACAAGCTCTGATGCATGAAATTTTGGAAAGAGCAGTAGGTTTCCTCTGTTACTGAAATCAGAGATTCCCGAGTGGTGTTTGAGGTCTCCAAATATCAAGGGGGTATGGGCGTGAATGTTGATTTAATGGGGCTGGAGTTCAAGGAAGGTGTCACCTCGGCTGGTTATGTGGAAATCAACAACCGGTTGTTTTGTGAGTATGGAGATTTCAGTACGTGTGCCAAGTAGACAGAACCATGTCGATCCTCTCTTTTTTTTTTTGTTACCTTAGTAAATTTAGTACTAGTTTTAGTTCGGTGGGTATTTTTACCAAATTAGAACACAGCTCAATCGGTAAGATGTTCACTAAGCATACGAGAGGTACGGGGTTCGAACCCCAGTAGGAGTGTCTTCACTCCTTTTTCCTTTTTCCTCTTTTTTTGTATAAGTTATATAAATGTTCACTTATATATATATAAGCGACTATATAATATGTCGCATTATTAATTTTATATGTTACTAGTCATTTATACGTACATGTATATATACGCCCCCTTTTCATTTTGTCGCGTTTTAGTTATATGTCACTATACGACATTATTATTTATCATATACGACGTTGTAATGTCGTAACGTTTCGTATATATATTTTTATAAACGTACATATATAAGTACGTGACCGTATTAATACATAACGTTACATGTATATACCAAATTGAATTGTTTGTACGCGTTTATGATTTTATGCGTTTAATTCGTTTAGGGGTGTTTCAACTTACCCCCCTTAAAAGAGACTTCGTCCCGAAGTCTTACTTCCTTAACTTATATTTTCCACTCATGAAATCTTAGGGATCAAGTCCCGCATTCATTATCGATACCCAAAGGATTAAGTTCATAAATAAAATTCTCAGTGCTTCTAAGCACCATGCCACTTCAGTGGCTTCACACAAGTTCTCGTAGTAGGCCAAGGAGCTAGCAATGTGTACATCATGTCAAAGTGCAAGTCAAGGCACACCACACTCATTCATACATAGCGTACATAACATTTTCACACGCAATCCACACACAAACCTACCAACCAACCATGAGTGGTTGTAGGAATACCTCATACTAAATCAACACACATCCAAAACAAAACGCGCTTACCCCCTTAAAAGAGGGGTACCTCGTACCCTACACTAAGCCGAAACATCGATGAAAAGATAGGGGTACCTAGTTTTTCCTTACCGGATTGATTATATGCCATTGTATAAACGCCAGATCGGGTTTTCCCGAGTGTGAGGAGGCTTTCTACCTCTCCAGCGTTTTCCTACGGATTGAGATGGACCCTAGCTAACGAGCCTCACAAACTAACCCGTAACCCCGTTTCTCAAATTTAGGTTTTCCTATACTCGGTACTCCTCTGTTCCAGTCATCAGAGCGCAACTACGCTCTGATACCACTTTCTGTAACACCCCCGAATAACGACCAACGATCAAAGCGACGCGCCTAATGGTAACATGAGATGTCTACGCAGCGGTTCCTACTCTATTCGGGTGTCACAGATGCCAACCACCCTTGTGGTTGACAGACCACAATACCAACTCCAAGTTACGGTCTGACTGACTGGAAATCCAAGTCCAACACAAAGTCCAAATACAACATAAAAGATACAAACCGAGTACCGAGAGTCTACAACATTAGTTCTTACTTAAACAACACAACCCGAAACATACAACAAGGGTCTGGTGATACATAGTCCCAACCCATACATTAGAAAACATACTACTTAAAAGTCTTGCCCAAATGGACTACCCCCATGGTAGTCGTTCCACCTACGCTCCGTCACGTTCAGATGATCACCTGTAAAAATAAAGGACTCAGCAAACTATGCCGAGTATGAACGTGTGAAGCCCGCATGTTACCGGGCCACACGACTACTTGGTCGAATATTATTAAGTCATTTTACATGCTATATTAAAGCAGTAAAGCACATCACATTACATCATAATATCAAACACACTTCAAGGTAGCATAGCAACATCAACAAACATCCAAGCATAACAAGCTGGCATCATAGCCCATCAAAACGCAACCAAGCACAACAAGCTGCTAATATAGCAACAACAACCATGTAAGTCATCAGACATGTGCATAGGTATGTTTACCAATGATCCTTACTAGGGGGTCGTTCGAGCGTTGTGTGTTTTCATTTTTTCTCTTGTTCCCATGATGTGTATTTTCTTTTTCTTTTCCTTGCACCAGGTCTGGGGATATAGTTTAGATCCCGTGACCATATCATATTGGTGCCAATCTTTTCTTGTTTCTTAAAGAATCACATTTGTGAATTTTCTTATTTGCTTGGTCTCATTACACATGTTTCCTCTATTCTCTGGCACCGAGTCAGGGGTATAGATTAGATCCCGAGACTTTGTTATGTAGGTACTATTCATTCCTTGTTTCTTTAAGGGTTATTTGCGAATTCTCTTACCACCACAATTTGGAGTACATCTTGTCCATAGCTAATCCTCCACTCCCGGATAGCTCTTTCTCTCTCTATTGTTTTTAAATGTTACTGGCCATTGCCCCGGATACCAAGGGTCCGTCTCCCTATTCCTTTTTCCATGTTACTAGCCTCTGCTCCGGATTCAAGGGTCCGTCTCCCTATTCCTTCTCAATGTTATGGTCTTTACCCCGGATACAAAGGGTCCGTCTCCCTATTCATTCTCAATGTTACTAGCCATTGCTCCGGATTCAAAGGGTCCGTCTCCCTATTCATTCTCAATGTTACTAGCCTTTGCTCCGGATTCAAAGGGTCCGTCTCCCTATTCATTCTCAATGTTACTAGCCTTTGCTCCGGATTCAAAGGGTCCGTCTCCCTATTCATTCTCAATGTTACTAGCCTTTGCTCCGGATTCAAAGGGTCCGTCTCCCTATTCATTCTCAATGTTACTAGCCTTTGCTCCGGATTCAAAGGGTCCGTCTCCCTATTCATTCTCAATGTTACTAGCCTTTGCTCCGGATTCAAAGGGTCCGTCTCCCTATTCATTCTCAATGTTATGGTCTTACCCGGATACAAAGGGTCCGTCTCCCTATTCATTCCCAATGTTACTAGCCTTTGCTCCGGATTCAAAGGGTCCGTCTCCCTATTCCTTCTCAATGTTATGGTCTTTACCCCGGATACAAAGGGTCCGTCTCCCTATTCATTCTCACTGTCACTGGCTTATCATCATTTGATAACTCGACACCATAGTGGGTGTCTTTAGAGGTCCTCTATAGTTAAGAGGGATTTTCTCTTTGTATAGTTCTTTTGTTTTGTCTACGTGGTTCGTCATGTCTCACCAAGGAGACTTGCTCTTCATTATCATCAAAGCATGGACACCATAGTGGGTGTCATGGTAGTCCTCAATGGTTTAGAGAGGAGTTCCCTTTATAGCGTTTTCTTTGTTTTCATAATTCGTAGTAGTTCTCGTATAGTTTTCCCTTTATGTAGTTTCTTTGTTTACATTGTTCGTTGAGTCTCATCTCAAAGTTCCATAACGCGACAGGGACTAAACTACTGTGTGCGCGCAATGATATATTCAACAATGATATAGAAATCATACAACATGATAAACAAGCAATCCACTTTCATGCTTTGATCTTATGTCATTTTCACACAAAGCACACAGCACACAAAGCAAACAAGCCGTGAAACGGCACATACGAACACACACATGTCCATACCTTTTTCGCTAGTTCGAGTCGTCTCACACTCGGAGTTCCGGTCGGAGCACGCTACGATCCTAGAGTTAATTAAAGAAATGTGTCAGCTCATTATTTTATGTGACCACACTTTATATCGTATGTTATCCCTTAGGTATGTTGTTACACGCTTAGTTTAGATTGACTCTTAGAATCCCACATGCATTAACCCTAGGCTTAACTTACTCCTTGGATATTTCATATCTTTATTTACACGTTAGTCAAGCCCTTTTTCCTTAGTTAATGTCTTAGGGCGTTTTAAGAGATAATGATGTAACAAGTTTGTGTAACGTAGATATGACTTATCTAATGCGTATTCCTTCCTTAGGTAAATAGGTGAGAAGAGCTTTAACCCTTGTACAGTGGTAGTATAGACCATAGGATACCCCTAAACCCATTTATACAGCATTCCCAAAAGTTTTAAAATCTGAAACACAAGTCCCTTGTAATACCTTATCTAACTCCACTTTTAATGTAGTAATTGGTGTGTAACTCTCTCCATATGCTTCGGTATCTTAGTTATGTTCATTAGCTATTATTTGAGTTCATTATTAAGCTAGAATCACACTTATAATACCCTAGTAATACCGTTATACAGAAGCTACTTATTATCGAAAATCTGAAACCACAATGTATATCTTTCTTCTTGCTTCTTGTGTTTAGTGAGCTCAACTGATGTTTTAATCTTCACAAAACGTTTTTCTAGTCTAGCTGCAGTTATTAGCTATGATTCGGGTTTATTTCTTAACCATCAACACACTTATACCACCCCTGGAAGTTGACCGAACAGAGGTACAAATCCTGAAAACTGAAGTACTGATTCCATGCATACCTCACTCGGTTTATTTGTCAATGTATTAGTTTGTTTCCTAATTTCCCTTAACATGTGTACATCCTTAGGTGGGGGTGTTAACAAGGTTTTAAGATCATTTTTAACCCAATACAACACTCATATATCTTCTGTGCTTAATTACTCAGAAACAGCAAACCAGCGCAAAACTGAAACAAAAAGAACAGGACTCTTCTTCTGTCGGTTATCAGACTGACTTCTAATTTCCAAATGAGCATACTCACTTAACTCCCTCTCTTAGCATGACTTGGGTTCCATCCTTAAGCCGCTACAACACCCCTAGTATCTCTGTAAGTTATTTCAGTTATACAGAAATAACAGTTTGTCGAAATCTGAATCGACATCAGTGTTTTACTCCTTCATTCCTTCCTTCTAGCTCAGTTAATAGCTTCTAATCCCACTCAATTTTGTTTTACAGACTTACTTAGGTGCATGAGCTAGGTTTTGGGTTTAACACAAGCCAATACATCCCTCTCACTACTTCTGTGACATCGTTAAACAGAAGCCACAAGGAGCTGGAGCACTCTTCCTGTTGGCTACTTGTTTGGTTTCAGTTTTAGTTCAGTTAAGCAGGTTTATAACCTTCCTAGAGTGTATACCAACTTAGGTAAGGGAATTATGAATATTTCAGGACCATTAGCAACTCAATACCCTTCTTTTACCCATCTGTAAGCAGTTATACAGAAGCTCAGTTTTTCAGGAAAACTAGGAAGCTGACATACCGAAATCTGAGGTTCTTTCTTCCTTTCTTTTCTGTTTGTTTACAAATTGTCTTTCAAATCTCTCCCAAAGTGCTTCACTATTTAGGTAGATATCCCAGCACAATTTAAAACTCGAAAACAACTCAAACAGCAAGAATTCCCAAACTAGAACTGAAACTGACACAGAACAAAACTGTTATCTCATTCTCTATCTCTTCTTTCTGTTACAGATTTGCTTTCAGTCTTTCCCAATCTGCCTTAATATGTTTTAAACTCTAATCTAGCCAGAAACAACCCAACAACACTATGAACCCCTCTGGTATGTCCTTACACTGATACAGAGTACAACAACACTCATGAACTGTTTGTATTTCTTCTCTGTTGTTTTTTTTTTTTCTTTCTGTTCTTTTAGTCTGACTCTGGTTTATTTACGATTCCAATTCTCAACTCTACTTCCATTACCTAGCCACTTAGTTAACGTCTTAGCATAGTTCTAATTTTCAGAACAGCTCCAAGGAAATTCGACAATACCACTGGAACACTCAAACACTAGCTGGGATAAAGGCAAAAACCTGAAACTGCTATCTTCACTCCTATCACTACTCTAGTTTACTCACTTAACTTCCATTTCCTTTCCCGAATTTCCTTACACCATTAGGTATGTGTTCTATCAGGGTTTTTAAATTTGAAACAGGCTCAAAACCACACAGACAGTTCCCTGGAAAGTTGTCATACTGAACTGCTAAAAATAGCAGGCACTAAAACAAAACACAGAACCGATACAGCTTACTCCTTCTCCCTTCTTGGTTCCTAATTTGATTTTAAATCTTCCCAAGGTGTTAATAACCTAGTTATCAGTTTAATGTAGTTTTAGGTTCAGACAGATCACACTCAGCTCTGTTGAAGCTACTGAGATTTCATTATACTAAAACCGATAACACTACAAAACAGAAACTGCTACTACCTCTATGTTTTTCATTCTTACAGATGCAACAGGTTAGTTCTTGTTTTCTTTTGAATTACCCTCTCGTTTGGATAACTCAAGTAGTTATATTTATAAAGTTGTAAGTATCATTACTCAATGTCATTCCAGGGAAGCAAGAATGCTGGGAAACATGTTACAGATTTTGGAATACTCATCAACTGAGACTGACAGATTGTTTGTTTTCTGATCATGTGATCACTTTAGGCCTAGCTCATAGTTGCATGATTTATCAGTATGATTCCAAACAGAATGTTACACATGATCCAGTACAGTTTTTTTTTTATAGGTTATGTGCTTGGATGAGGGGTCTGCACTTGTCTCGAATCATCAGAAAACAGAAGCTATTGCTACAGGTTTCGAGAGTTTATCAGATTTGGAAGTGGGTTTCTTTTTTTTTGATGAGTTTAGGAATATTACCTTGTGTATTAAGGACTTGTCCCTCCTGCATTATCCTTGGTGTTTCTCTGGTCTGTTCTCGCAACTGAAAAGAGATCCAGTGCCAAGTTCAGTTGTGGGTTATTTCAGTTTGTTAGTAAGAGTTTGAGAAGAACAGCCATGTAACAGCTCTTCTTACCTTGATTAGGAGTTGGTTCCTTGAAGGTTTAGACTCAGTCCCAGCAGGGTCTTGTTGAGGGAATTCATACGCTAGGACAGATGAGACAGGGGGGGAAAGTCAGTTCCTCAAGTTCTCTCTCATTTAAACACGAAACAGAAAGGAGATAAAGGACTGTAATATCAGAATGTTTTTCCTGGTTTCCAGATCTAACCTCTGGAAGTTCTTGGAGTGAAGTTTGGTTTTCAGGATATTCCAGCGCTCTAATCCCACCCAGCATGCAGAGTTCTTGCGCGAGATGAGAAAGAAGTTAGAGGACTGGTGCAGGAACTCTCGGGCAAGCCAACCAGAGGGAGAATACAGTGTTGAGGTAGGTCAGTTTGGGACATTACCTTGTGCAGAAACTGAGAGGAGATGGAGTGGTTTCACTTGGGAATTCTCAGCGCAATGCCTTACTCTTTTGGGCTGGTACCGTTTCAGGAATTCAATACCCATAGTCTACCCGTCTCAGGCATACAAGGGGAGAGGAAAAACGGCTTCCAAACCTGAGGTATTTCGACAGAAAAACATGGGAGAATTACACAGACCGTGAAGCAGTTTCGGAATGATGTGAAAGGAGCTAACTGGTTATTGCTCAAGGCATGCAGGGAAAAGAATCTACAGAGCCTGGAGTTCGCGTCACGCCAGGATAACTCAGCAAGGTGGGGAAGGAAGCTCTAGACATGCAGTAACGTGGGCATGCCAGTGTGCAGAGGAGGAGCTGGTCTTGTGTTTTCGTGGGAGTTTGCAAGGGACAAGCTCTGATGCATGAAATTTTGGAAAGAGCAGTAGGTTTCCTCTGTTACTGAAATCAGAGATTCCCGAGTGGTGTTTGAGGTCTCCAAATATCAAGGGGGTATGGGCGTGAATGTTGATTTAATGGGGCTGGAGTTTCAAGGAAGGTGTCACCTCGGCTGGTTATGTGGAAATCAACAACCGGTTGTTTTGTGAGTATGGAGATTTCAGTACGTGTGCCAAGTAGACAGAACCATGTCGATCCTCTCTTCTTTTTTTTTTGTTACCTTAGTAAATTTAGTACTAGTTTTAGTTCGGTGGGTATTTTTACCAAATTAGAACACAGCTCAATCGGTTAAGATGTTCACTAAGCATACGAGAGGTACGGGGTTCGAACCCCAGTAGGAGTGTCTTCACTCCTTTTCCTTTTTCCTCTCTTTTTTTGTATAAGTTATATAAATGTTCACTTATATATATATAAGCGACTATATAATATGTCGCATTATTAATTTTATATGTTACTAGTCATTTATACGTACATGTATATATACGCCCCCTTTTCATTTTGTCGCGTTTTAGTTATATGTCACTATACGACATTATTATTTATCATATACGACGTTGTAATGTCGTAACGTTTCGTATATATATTTTTATAAACGTACATATATAAGTACGTGACCGTATTAATACATAACGTTACATGTATATACCAAATTGAATTGTTTGTACGCGTTTATGATTTTATGCGTTTAATTCGTTTAGGGGTGTTTCAACTTACCCCCTTAAAGAGACTTCGTCCCGAAGTCTTACTTCCTTAACTTAATTTTCCACTCATGATAATCTTAGGATCAAGTCCCGCATTCATTATCGATACCCAAAGGATTAAGTTCATAAATAAAATTCTCAGGCTTCTAAGCACCATGCCACTTCAGTGGCTTCACACAAGTTCTCGTAGTAGGCCAAGGAGCTAGCAATGTGTACATCATGTCAAAGTGCAAGTCAAGGCACACCACACTCATTCATACATAGCGTACATAACATTTTCACACGCAATCCACACACAAACCTACCAACCAACCATGAGTGGTTGTAGGAATACCTCATACTAAATCAACACACATCCAAAACAAAACGCGCTTACCCCCCTTAAAAGAGGGGTACGCCCTCGTACCCTACACTAAGCCGAAACATCGATGAAAAGATAGGGGTACCTAGTTTTTCCTTACCGGATTGATTATATGCCATTGTATAAACGCCAGATCGGGTTTTCCCGAGTGTGAGGAGGCTTTCTACCTCTCCAGCGTTTTCCTACGGATTGAGATGGACCCTAGCTAACGAGCCTCACAAACTAACCCGTAACCCCGTTTCTCAAATTTAGGTTTTCCTATACTCGGTACTCCTCTGTTCCAGTCATCAGAGCGCAACTACGCTCTGATACCACTTTCTGTAACACCCCCGAATAACGACCAACGATCAAAGCGACGCGCCTAATGGTAACATGAGATGTCTACGCAGCGGTTCCTACTCTATTCGGGTGTCACAGATGCCAACCACCCTTGTGGTTGACAGACCACAATACCAACTCCAAGTTACGGTCTGACTGACTGGAAATCCAAGTCCAACACAAAGTCCAAATACAACATAAAAGATACAAACCGAGTACCGAGAGTCTACAACATTAGTTCTTACTTAAACAACACAACCCGAAACATACAACAAGGGTCTGGTGATACATAGTCCCAACCCATACATTAGAAACATACTACTTAAAAGTCTTGCCCAAATGGACTACCCCCATGGTAGTCGTTCCACCTACGCTCCGTCACGTTCAGATGATCACCTGTAAAAATAAAGGACTCAGCAAACTATGCCGAGTATGAACGTGTGAAGCCCGCATGTTACCGGGCCACACGACTACTTGGTCGAATATTATTAAGTCATTTTACATGCTATATTAAAGCAGTAAAGCACATCACATTACATCATAATATCAAACACACTTCAAGGTAGCATAGCAACATCAACAAACATCCAAGCATAACAAGCTGGCATCATAGCCCATCAAAACGCAACCAAGCACAACAAGCTGCTAATATAGCAACAACAACCATGTAAGTCATCAGACATGTGCATAGGTATGTTACGAATGATCCTTACTAGGGGGTCGTTCGAGCGTTGTGTGTTTTCATTTCTTTTCTCTTGTTCCCATGATGTGTATTTTCTTTTTCTTTTCCTTGCACCAGGTCTGGGGATATAGTTTAGATCCCGTGACCATATCATATTGGTGCCAATCTTTTCTTGTTTCTTAAAGAATCACATTTGTGAATTTTCTTATTTGCTTGGTCTCATTACACATGTTTTCCTCTATTCTCTGGCACCGAGTCAGGGGTATAGATTAGATCCCGAGACTTTGTTATGTAGGTACTATTCATTCCTTGTTTCTTTAAGGGTTATTTGCGAATTCTCTTACCACCACAATTTGGAGTACATCTTGTCCATAGCTAATCCTCCACTCCCGGATAGCTCTTTCTCTCTCTATTGTTTTTAAATGTTACTGGCCATTGCCCCGGATACCAAGGGTCCGTCTCCCTATTCCTTTTTCCATGTTACTAGCCTCTGCTCCGGATTCAAGGGTCCGTCTCCCTATTCCTTCTCAATGTTATGGTCTTTACCCCGGATACAAAGGGTCCGTCTCCCTATTCATTCTCAATGTTACTAGCCATTGCTCCGGATTCAAAGGGTCCGTCTCCCTATTCATTCTCAATGTTACTAGCCTTTGCTCCGGATTCAAAGGGTCCGTCTCCCTATTCATTCTCAATGTTACTAGCCTTTGCTCCGGATTCAAAGGGTCCGTCTCCCTATTCATTCTCAATGTTACTAGCCTTTGCTCCGGATTCAAAGGGTCCGTCTCCCTATTCATTCTCAATGTTACTAGCCTTTGCTCCGGATTCAAAGGGTCCGTCTCCCTATTCATTCTCAATGTTACTAGCCTTTGCTCCGGATTCAAAGGGTCCGTCTCCCTATTCATTCTCAATGTTATGGTCTTTACCCCGGATACAAAGGGTCCGTCTCCCTATTCATTCCCAATGTTACTAGCCTTTGCTCCGGATTCAAAGGGTCCGTCTCCCTATTCCTTCTCAATGTTATGGTCTTTACCCCGGATACAAAGGGTCCGTCTCCCTATTCATTCTCACTGTCACTGGCTTATCATCATCTTTGATAACTCGACACCATAGGGGGTCTTTAGAGGTCCTCTATAGTTAAGAGGGATTTTCTCTTTGTATAGTCTTTTGTTTTTTGTCTACGTGGTTCGTCATGTCTCACCAAGGAGACTTGCTCTTCATTATCATCAAAGCATGGACACCATAGTGGGTGTCATGGTAGTCCTCAATGGTTTAGAGAGGAGTTCCCTTTATAGCGTTTTCTTGTTTTCATAATTCGTAGTAGTTCTCGTATAGTTTTCCCTTTATGTAGTTTCTTTGTTTACATTGTTCGTTGAGTCTCATCTCAAAGTTCCATAACGCGACAGGGACTAAACTACTGTGTGCGCGCAATGATATATTCAACAATGATATAGAAATCATACAACATGATAAACAAGCAATCCACTTTCATGCTTTGATCTTATGTCATTTTCACACAAAGCACACAGCACACAAAGCAAACAAGCCGTGTAACACGGCAACATACGAACCACACATGTCCATACCTTTTTCGCTAGTTCGAGTCGTCTCACACTCGGAGTTCCGGTCGGAGCACGCTACGATCCTAGAGTTAATTAAAGAAATGTGTCAGCTCATTTTTATGTGACCACATATATCGTATGTTATCCCTTAGGTATGTTGTTACACGCTTAGTTTAGATTGACTCTTAGAATCCCACATGCATTAACCCTAGGCTTAACTTACTCCTTGGATATTTCATATCTTTATTTACACGTTAGTCAAGCCCTTTTTCCTTAGTTAATGTCTTAGGGCGTTTTAAGAGATAATGATGTAACAAGTTTGTGTAACGTAGATATGACTTATCTAATGCGTATTCCTTCCTTAGGTAAATAGGTGAGAAGAGCTTTAACCCTTGTACAGTGGTAGTATAGACCATAGGATACCCCTAAACCCATTTATACAGCATTCCCAAAAGTTTTAAAATCTGAAACACAAGTCCCTTGTAATACCTTATCTAACTCCACTTTTAATGTAGTAATTGGTGTGTAACTCTCTCCATATGCTTCGGTATCTTAGTTATGTTCATTAGCTATTATTTGAGTTCATTATTAAGCTAGAATCACACTTATAATACCCTAGTAATACCGTTATACAGAAGCTACTTATTATCGAAAATCTGAAACCACAATGTATATCTTTCTTCTTGCTTCTTGTGTTTAGTGAGCTCAACTGATGTTTTAATCTTCACAAAACGTTTTTCTAGTCTAGCTGCAGTTATTAGCTATGATTCGGGTTTATTTCTTAACCATCAACACACTTATACCACCCCTGGAAGTTGACCGAACAGAGGTACAAATCCTGAAAACTGAAGTACTGATTCCATGCATACCTCACTCGGTTTATTTGTCAATGTATTAGTTTGTTCCTAATTTCCCTAACATGTGTACATCCTTAGGTGGGGGTGTTAACAAGGTTTTAAGATCATTTTTAACCCAATACAACACTCATATATCTTCTGTGCTTAATTACTCAGAAACAGCAAACCAGCGCAAAACTGAAACAAAAAGAACAGGACTCTTCTTCTGTCGGTTATCAGACTGACTTCTAATTTCCAAATGAGCATACTCACTTAACTCCCTCTCTTAGCATGACTTGGGTTCCATCCTTAAGCCGCTACAACACCCCTAGTATCTCTGTAAGTTATTTCAGTTATACAGAAATAACAGTTTGTCGAAATCTGAATCGACATCAGTGTTTTACTCCTTCATTCCTTCCTTCTAGCTCAGTTAATAGCTTCTAATCCCACTCAATTTTGTTTTACAGACTTACTTAGGTGCATGAGCTAGGTTTTGGGTTTAACACAAGCCAATACATCCCTCTCACTACTTCTGTGACATCGTTAAACAGAAGCCACAAGGAGCTGGAGCACTCTTCCTGTTGGCTACTTGTTTGGTTTCAGTTTTAGTTCAGTTAAGCAGGTTATAACCTTCCTAGAGTGTATACCAACTTAGGTAAGGGAATTATGAATATTTCAGGACCATTAGCAACTCAATACCCTTCTTTTACCCATCTGTAAGC
The DNA here is from genome assembly GCA_023374045.1 of Limonium bicolor. Taxonomy (NCBI): domain Eukaryota; kingdom Viridiplantae; phylum Streptophyta; class Magnoliopsida; order Caryophyllales; family Plumbaginaceae; genus Limonium; species Limonium bicolor. The sequence continues at coordinate 256,339,516 of CM041781.1, read as the reverse complement.
AGTTATACAGAAGCTCAGTTTTTCAGGAAAACTAGGAAGCTGACATACCGAAATCTGAGGTTCTTTCTTCCTTTCTTTTCTGTTTGTTTACAAATTGTCTTTCAAATCTCTCCAAAGTGCTTCACTATTTAGGTAGATATCCCAGCACAATTTAAAACTCGAAAACAACTCAAACAGCAAGAATTCCCAAACTAGAACTGAAACTGACACAGAACAAAACTGTTATCTCATTCTCTATCTCTTCTTTCTGTTACAGATTTGCTTTCAGTCCCAATCTGCCTTAATATGTTTTTAAACTCTAATCTAGCCAGAAACAACCCAACAACACTATGAACCCCTCTGGTATGTCCTTACACTGATACAGAGTACAACAACACTCATGAACTGTTTGTATTTCTTCTCTGTTGTTTTTTTTTTTTTTTCTTTCTGTTCTTTTAGTCTGACTCTGGTTTATTTACGATTCCAATTCTCAACTCTACTTCCATTACCTAGCCACTTAGTTAACGTCTTAGCATAGTTCTAATTTTCAGAACAGCTCCAAGGAAATTCGACAATACCACTGGAACACTCAAACACTAGCTGGGATAAAGGCAAAAACCTGAAACTGCTATCTTCACTCCTATCACTACTCTAGTTTACTCACTTAACTTCCATTTCCTTTCCCGAATTTCCTTACCATTAGGTATGTGTTCTATCAGGGTTTTTAAATTTGAAACAGGCTCAAAACCACACAGACAGTTCCCTGGAAAGTTGTCATACTGAACTGCTAAAAATAGCAGGCACTAAAACAAAACACAGAACCGATACAGCTTACTCCTTCTCCCTTCTTGGTTCCTAATTTGATTTTAAATCTTCCCAAGGTGTTAATAACCTAGTTATCAGTTTAATGTAGTTTTAGGTTCAGACAGATCACACTCAGCTCTGTTGAAGCTACTGAGATTTCATTATACTAAAACCGATAACACTACAAAACAGAAACTGCTACTACCTCTATGTTTTTCATTCTTACAGATGCAACAGGTTAGTTCTTGTTTTTCTTTTGAATTACCCTCTCGTTTGGATAACTCAAGTAGTTATATTTATAAAGTTGTAAGTATCATTACTCAATGTCATTCCAGGGAAGCAAGAATGCTGGGAAACATGTTACAGATTTGGAATATCATCAACTGAGACTGACAGATTGTTTGTTTTCTGATCATGTGATCACTTTAGGCCTAGCTCATAGTTGCATGATTTATCAGTATGATTCCAAACAGAATGTTACACATGATCCAGTACAGTTTTTTTTTATAGGTTATGTGCTTGGATGAGGGTCTGCACTTGTCTCGAATCATCAGAAAACAGAAGCTATTGCTACAGGTTTCGAGAGTTTATCAGATTTGGAAGTGGGTTCTTTTTTTTTTTGATGAGTTTAGGAATATTACCTTGTGTATTAAGGACTTGTCCCTCCTGCATTACCTTGGTGTTTCTCTGGTCTGTTCTCGCAACTGAAAAGAGATCCAGTGCCAAGTTCAGTTGTGGGTTATTTCAGTTTGTTAGTAAGAGTTTGAGAAGAACACATGTAACAGCTCTTCTTACCTTGATTAGGAGTTGGTTCCTTGAAGGTTTAGACTCAGTCCCAGCAGGGTCTTGTTGAGGGAATTCATACGCTAGGACAGATGAGACAGGGGGGGAAAGTCAGTTCCTCAAGTTCTCTCTCATTTAAACACGAAACAGAAAGGAGATAAAGGACTGTAATATCAGAATGTTTTTCCTGGTTTCCAGATCTAACCTCTGGAAGTTCTTGGAGTGAAGTTTGGTTTTCAGGATTCCAGCGCTCTAACCCACCCAGCATGCAGAGTTCTTGCGCGAGATGAGAAAGAAGTTAGAGGACTGGTGCAGGAACTCTCGGGAAGCAACCAGAGGGAGAATACAGTGTTGAGGTAGGTCAGTTTGGGACATTACCTTGTGCAGGAAACTGAGAGGAGAGGAGTGGTTTCACTTGGGAATTCTCAGCGCAATGCCTTACTCTTTTGGGCTGGTAACGTTTCAGAATTCAATACCATAGTCTACAGTCTCAGGCATACAAGGGGAGCGGAGAGGAAAAAAACGGCTTCCAAACCTGAGGTATTTCGACAGAAAAACATGGAGAGAATTACAAAGACCGTGAAGCAGTTTCGGAATGATGTGAAAGGAGCTAACTGGTTATTGCTCAAGGCATGCAGGGAAAAGAATCTACAGAGCCTGGAGTTCGCTTCACGCCAGGATAACTCAGCAAGGTGGGGAAGGAAGCTCTAGACATGCAGTAACGTGGGCATGCCAGTGTGCAGAGGAGGAGCTGGTCTTGTGTTTTCGTGGGAGTTTGCAAGGGACAAGCTCTGATGCATGAAATTTTGGAAAGAGCAGTAGGTTTCCTCTGTTACTGAAATCAGAGATTCCCGAGTGGTGTTTGAGGTCTCCAAATATCAAGGGGGTATGGGCGTGAATGTTGATTTAATGGGGCTGGAGTTTCAAGGAAGGTGTCACCTCGGCTGGTTATGTGGAAATCAACAACCGGTTGTTTTGTGAGTATGGAGATTTCAGTACGTGTGCCAAGTAGACAGAACCATGTCGATCCTCTCTTCTTTTTTTTTTGTTACCTTAGTAAATTTAGTACTAGTTTTAGTTCGGTGGGTATTTTTACCAAATTAGAACACAGCTCAATCGGTTAAGATGTTCACTAAGCATACGAGAGGTACGGGGTTCGAACTCCAGTAGGAGTGTCTTCACTCCTTTTTCCTTTTTCCTCTCTTTTTTTTTGTATAAGTTATATAAATGTTCACTTATATATATATAAGCGACTATATAATATGTCGCATTATTAATTTTATATGTTACTAGTCATTTATACGTACATGTATATAACGCCCCCTTTTCATTTTGTCGCGTTTTAGTTATATGTCACTATACGACATTATTATTTATCATATACGACGTTGTAATGTCGTAACGTTTCGTATATATATTTTTATAAACGTACATATATAAGTACGTGACCGTATTAATACATAACGTTACATGTATATACCAAATTGAATTGTTTGTACGCGTTTATGATTTTATGCGTTTAATTCGTTTAGGGGTGTTTCAACTTACCCCCCTTAAAAGAGACTTCGTCCCGAAGTCTTACTTCCTTAACTTATATTTTCCACTCATGATAATCTTAGGGATCAAGTCCCGCATTCATTATCGATACCCAAAGGATTAAGTTCATAAATAAAATTCTCAGTGCTTCTAAGCACCATGCCACTTCAGTGGCTTCACACAAGTTCTCGTAGTAGGCCAAGGAGCTAGCAATGTGTACATCATGTCAAAGTGCAAGTCAAGGCACACCACACTCATTCATACATAGCGTACATAACATTTTCACACGCAATCCACACACAAACCTACCAACCAACCATGAGTGGTTGTAGGAATACCTCATACTAAATCAACACACATCCAAAACAAAACGCGCTTACCCCCCTTAAAAGAGGGGTACGCCCTCGTACCCTACACTAAGCCGAAACATCGATGAAAAGATAGGGGTACCTAGTTTTTCCTTACCGGATTGATTATATGCCATTGTATAAACGCCAGATCGGGTTTTCCCGAGTGTGAGGAGGCTTTCTACCTCTCCAGCGTTTTCCTACGGATTGAGATGGACCCTAGCTAACGAGCCTCACAAACTAACCCGTAACCCCGTTTCTCAAATTTAGGTTTTCCTATACTCGGTACTCCTCTGTTCCAGTCATCAGAGCGCAACTACGCTCTGATACCACTTTCTGTAACACCCCCGAATAACGACCAACGATCAAAGCGACGCGCCTAATGGTAACATGAGATGTCTACGCAGCGGTTCCTACTCTATTCGGGTGTCACAGATGCCAACCACCCTTGTGGTTGACAGACCACAATACCAACTCCAAGTTACGGTCTGACTGACTGGAAATCCAAGTCCAACACAAAGTCCAAATACAACATAAAAGATACAAACCGAGTACCGAGAGTCTACAACATTAGTTCTTACTTAAACAACACAACCCGAAACATACAACAAGGGTCTGGTGATACATAGTCCCAACCCATACATTAGAAAACATACTACTTAAAAGTCTTGCCCAAATGGACTACCCCCATGGTAGTCGTTCCACCTACGCTCCGTCACGTTCAGATGATCACCTGTAAAAATAAAGGACTCAGCAAACTATGCCGAGTATGAACGTGTGAAGCCCGCATGTTACCGGGCCACACGACTACTTGGTCGAATATTATTAAGTCATTTTACATGCTATATTAAAGCAGTAAAGCACATCACATTACATCATAATATCAAACACACTTCAAGGTAGCATAGCAACATCAACAAACATCCAAGCATAACAAGCTGGCATCATAGCCCATCAAAACGCAACCAAGCACAACAAGCTGCTAATATAGCAACAACAACCATGTAAGTCATCAGACATGTGCATAGGTATGTTTACGAATGATCCTTACTAGGGGGTCGTTCGAGCGTTGTGTGTTTTCATTTCTTTTCTCTTGTTCCCATGATGTGTATTTTCTTTTTCTTTTCCTTGCACCAGGTCTGGGGATATAGTTTAGATCCCGTGACCATATCATATTGGTGCCAATCTTTTCTTGTTTCTTAAAGAATCACATTTGTGAATTTTCTTATTTGCTTGGTCTCATTACACATGTTTTCCTCTATTCTCTGGCACCGAGTCAGGGGTATAGATTAGATCCCGAGACTTTGTTATGTAGGTACTATTCATTCCTTGAAATTAATTTAAATTAATTTAGGGGTATTCACTTACCACCACAATTTGGAGTACTCTTGTCCATAGCTAATCCTCCACTCCCGGATAGCTCTTTCTCTCTCTATTGTTTTTAAATGTTACTGGCCATTGCCCCGGATACCAAGGGTCCGTCTCCCTATTCCTTTTTCCATGTTACTAGCCTCTGCTCCGGATTCAAGGGTCCGTCTCCCTATTCCTTCTCAATGTTATGGTCTTTACCCCGGATACAAAGGGTCCGTCTCCCTATTCATTCTCAATGTTACTAGCCATTGCTCCGGATTCAAAGGGTCCGTCTCCCTATTCATTCTCAATGTTACTAGCCTTTGCTCCGGATTCAAAGGGTCCGTCTCCCTATTCATTCTCAATGTTACTAGCCTTTGCTCCGGATTCAAAGGGTCCGTCTCCCTATTCATTCTCAATGTTACTAGCCTTTGCTCCGGATTCAAAGGGTCCGTCTCCCTATTCATTCTCAATGTTACTAGCCTTTGCTCCGGATTCAAAGGGTCCGTCTCCCTATTCATTCTCAATGTTACTAGCCTTTGCTCCGGATTCAAAGGGTCCGTCTCCCTATTCATTCTCAATGTTATGGTTTACCCCGGATACAAAGGGTCCGTCTCCCTATTCATTCCCAATGTTACTAGCCTTTGCTCCGGATTCAAAGGGTCCGTCTCCCTATTCCTTCTCAATGTTATGGTCTTTACCCCGGATACAAAGGGTCCGTCTCCCTATTCATTCTCACTGTCACTGGCTTATCATCATTTGATAACTCGACACCATAGTGGGTGTCTTTAGAGGTCCTCTATAGTTAAGAGGGATTTTCTCTTTGTATAGTTCTTTTTTTGTCTACGTGGTTCGTCATGTCTCACCAAGGAGACTTGCTCTTCATTATCATCAAAGCATGGACACCATAGTGGGTGTCATGGTAGTCCTCAATGGTTTAGAGAGGAGTTCCCTTTATAGCGTTTTCTTTGTTTTCATAATTCGTAGTAGTTCTCGTATAGTTTTCCCTTTATGTAGTTTCTTTGTTTACATTGTTCGTTGAGTCTCATCTCAAAGTTCCATAACGCGACAGGGACTAAACTACTGTGTGCGCGCAATGATATATTCAACAATGATATAGAAATCATACAACATGATAAACAAGCAATCCACTTTCATGCTTTGATCTTATGTCATTTTCACACAAAGCACACAGCACACAAAGCAAACAAGCCGTGTAACACGGCAACATACGAACCACACATGTCCATACCTTTTTCGCTAGTTCGAGTCGTCTCACACTCGGAGTTCCGGTCGGAGCACGCTACGATCCTAGAGTTAATTAAAGAAATGTGTCAGCTCATTATTTTATGTGACCACACTTTATATCGTATGTTATCCCTTAGGTATGTTGTTACACGCTTAGTTTAGATTGACTCTTAGAATCCCACATGCATTAACCCTAGGCTTAACTTACTCCTTGGATATTTCATATCTTTATTTACACGTTAGTCAAGCCCTTTTTCCTTAGTTAATGTCTTAGGGCGTTTTAAGAGATAATGATGTAACAAGTTTGTGTAACGTAGATATGACTTATCTAATGCGTATTCCTTCCTTAGGTAAATAGGTGAGAAGAGCTTTAACCCTTGTACAGTGGTAGTATAGACCATAGGATACCCCTAAACCCATTTATACAGCATTCCCAAAAGTTTTAAAATCTGAAACACAAGTCCCTTGTAATACCTTATCTAACTCCACTTTTAATGTAGTAATTGGTGTGTAACTCTCTCCATATGCTTCGGTATCTTAGTTATGTTCATTAGCTATTATTTGAGTTCATTATTAAGCTAGAATCACACTTATAATACCCTAGTAATACCGTTATACAGAAGCTACTTATTATCGAAAATCTGAAACCACAATGTATATCTTTCTTCTTGCTTCTTGTGTTTAGTGAGCTCAACTGATGTTTTAATCTTCACAAAACGTTTTTCTAGTCTAGCTGCAGTTATTAGCTATGATTCGGGTTTATTTCTTAACCATCAACACACTTATACCACCCCTGGAAGTTGACCGAACAGAGGTACAAATCCTGAAAACTGAAGTACTGATTCCATGCATACCTCACTCGGTTTATTTGTCAATGTATTAGTTTGTTTCCTAATTTCCCTTAACATGTGTACATCCTTAGGTGGGGGTGTTAACAAGGTTTTAAGATCATTTTTAACCCAATACAACACTCATATATCTTCTGTGCTTAATTACTCAGAAACAGCAAACCAGCGCAAAACTGAAACAAAAAGAACAGGACTCTTCTTCTGTCGGTTATCAGACTGACTTCTAATTTCCAAATGAGCATACTCACTTAACTCCCTCTCTTAGCATGACTTGGGTTCCATCCTTAAGCCGCTACAACACCCCTAGTATCTCTGTAAGTTATTTCAGTTATACAGAAATAACAGTTTGTCGAAATCTGAATCGACATCAGTGTTTTACTCCTTCATTCCTTCCTTCTAGCTCAGTTAATAGCTTCTAATCCCACTCAATTTTGTTTTACAGACTTACTTAGGTGCATGAGCTAGGTTTTGGGTTTAACACAAGCCAATACATCCCTCTCACTACTTCTGTGACATCGTTAAACAGAAGCCACAAGGAGCTGGAGCACTCTTCCTGTTGGCTACTTGTTTGGTTTCAGTTTTAGTTCAGTTAAGCAGGTTTATAACCTTCCTAGAGTGTATACCAACTTAGGTAAGGGAATTATGAATATTTCAGGACCATTAGCAACTCAATACCCTTCTTTTACCCATCTGTAAGCAGTTATACAGAAGCTCAGTTTTTCAGGAAAACTAGGAAGCTGACATACCGAAATCTGAGGTTCTTTCTTCCTTTCTTTTCTGTTTGTTTACAAATTGTCTTTCAAATCTCTCCCAAAGTGCTTCACTATTTAGGTAGATATCCCAGCACAATTTAAAACTCGAAAACAACTCAAACAGCAAGAATTCCCAAACTAGAACTGAAACTGACACAGAACAAAACTGTTATCTCATTCTCTATCTCTTCTTTCTGTTACAGATTTGCTTTCAGTCTTTCCCAATCTGCCTTAATATGTTTTAAACTCTAATCTAGCCAGAAACAACCCAACAACACTATGAACCCCTCTGGTATGTCCTTACACTGATACAGAGTACAACAACACTCATGAACTGTTTGTATTTCTTCTCTGTTGTTTTTTTTTTTTTTCTTTCTGTTCTTTTAGTCTGACTCTGGTTTATTTACGATTCCAATTCTCAACTCTACTTCCATTACCTAGCCACTTAGTTAACGTCTTAGCATAGTTCTAATTTTCAGAACAGCTCCAAGGAAATTCGACAATACCACTGGAACACTCAAACACTAGCTGGGATAAAGGCAAAAACCTGAAACTGCTATCTTCACTCCTATCACTACTCTAGTTTACTCACTTAACTTCCATTTCCTTTCCCGAATTTCCTTACACCATTAGGTATGTGTTCTATCAGGGTTTTTAAATTTGAAACAGGCTCAAAACCACACAGACAGTTCCCTGGAAAGTTGTCATACTGAACTGCTAAAAATAGCAGGCACTAAAACAAAACACAGAACCGATACAGCTTACTCCTTCTCCCTTCTTGGTTCCTAATTTGATTTTAAATCTTCCCAAGGTGTTAATAACCTAGTTATCAGTTTAATGTAGTTTTAGGTTCAGACAGATCACACTCAGCTCTGTTGAAGCTACTGAGATTTCATTATACTAAAACCGATAACACTACAAAACAGAAACTGCTACTACCTCTATGTTTTTCATTCTTACAGATGCAACAGGTTAGTTCTTGTTTTCTTTTGAATTACCCTCTCGTTTGGATAACTCAAGTAGTTATATTTATAAAGTTGTAAGTATCATTACTCAATGTCATTCCAGGGAAGCAAGAATGCTGGGAAACATGTTACAGATTTTGGAATACTCATCAACTGAGACTGACAGATTGTTTGTTTTCTGATCATGTGATCACTTTAGGCCTAGCTCATAGTTGCATGATTTATCAGTATGATTCCAAACAGAATGTTACACATGATCCAGTACAGTTTTTTTTTTATAGGTTATGTGCTTGGATGAGGGGTCTGCACTTGTCTCGAATCATCAGAAAACAGAAGCTATTGCTACAGGTTTCGAGAGTTTATCAGATTTGGAAGTGGGTTTTTTTTTTTTTGATGAGTTTAGGAATATTACCTTGTGTATTAAGGACTTGTCCCTCCTGCATTATCCTTGGTGTTTCTCTGGTCTGTTCTCGCAACTGAAAAGAGATCCAGTGCCAAGTTCAGTTGTGGGTTATTTCAGTTGTTAGTAAGAGTTTGAGAAGAACAGCCATGTAACAGCTCTTCTTACCTTGATTAGGAGTTGGTTCCTTGAAGGTTTAGACTCAGTCCCAGCAGGGTCTTGTTGAGGGAATTCATACGCTAGGACAGATGAGACAGGGGGGGAAAGTCAGTTCCTCAAGTTCTCTCTCATTTAAACACGAAACAGAAAGGAGATAAAGGACTGTAATATCAGAATGTTTTTCCTGGTTTCCAGATCTAACCTCTGGAAGTTCTTGGAGTGAAGTTTGGTTTTCAGGATATTCCAGCGCTCTAATCCCACCCAGCATGCAGAGTTCTTGCGCGAGATGAGAAAGAAGTTAGAGGACTGGTGCAGGAACTCTCGGGCAAGCCAACCAGAGGGAGAATACAGTGTTGAGGTAGGTCAGTTTGGGACATTACCTTGTGCAGAAACTGAGAGGAGATGGAGTGGTTTCACTTGGGAATTCTCAGCGCAATGCCTTACTCTTTTGGGCTGGTACCGTTTCAGGAATTCAATACCCATAGTCTACCCGTCTCAGGCATACAAGGGGAGAGGAAAAACGGCTTCCAAACCTGAGGTATTTCGACAGAAAAACATGGGAGAATTACACAGACCGTGAAGCAGTTTCGGAATGATGTGAAAGGAGCTAACTGGTTATTGCTCAAGGCATGCAGGGAAAAGAATCTACAGAGCCTGGAGTTCGCGTCACGCCAGGATAACTCAGCAAGGTGGGGAAGGAAGCTCTAGACATGCAGTAACGTGGGCATGCCAGTGTGCAGAGGAGGAGCTGGTCTTGTGTTTTCGTGGGAGTTTGCAAGGGACAAGCTCTGATGCATGAAATTTTGGAAAGAGCAGTAGGTTTCCTCTGTTACTGAAATCAGAGATTCCCGAGTGGTGTTGAGGTCTCCAAATATCAAGGGGGTATGGGCGTGAATGTTGATTTAATGGGGCTGGAGTTTCAAGGAAGGTGTCACCTCGGCTGGTTATGTGGAAATCAACAACCGGTTGTTTTGTGAGTATGGAGATTTCAGTACGTGTGCCAAGTAGACAGAACCATGTCGATCCTCTCTTCTTTTTTTTTGTTACCTTAGTAAATTTAGTACTAGTTTTAGTTCGGTGGGTTTTACCAAATTAGAACACAGCTCAATCGGTTAAGATGTTCACTAACCATACGAGAGGTACGGGGTTCGAACCCCAGTAAGTGTCTTCACTCCTTTTTCCTTTTTCCTCTCTTTTTTTTTGTATAAGTTATATAAATGTTCACTTATATATATATAAGCGACTATATAATATGTCGCATTATTAATTTTATATGTTACTAGTCATTTATACGTACATGTATATATACGCCCCCTTTTCATTTTGTCGCGTTTTAGTTATATGTCACTATACGACATTATTATTTATCATATACGACGTTGTAATGTCGTAACGTTTCGTATATATATTTTTATAAACGTACATATATAAGTACGTGACCGTATTAATACATAACGTTACATGTATATACCAAATTGAATTGTTTGTACGCGTTTATGATTTTATCCGTTTAATTCGTTTAGGGGTGTTTCAGGATCTTAAGATACAAATATTGATTTGTTCATTGTGGTTAGCAATGAAATATGCCTAGCTCAAGATTTCATGATGGTAACGTCTTACCACCACTTCCCCTCAAGTTCAACACAATCCATCACCTGCGTAGAAGATTATTTACAGTTAGATGACAAGGCTTGTCTAGCCCCTAAACTTCTAGAAGGGGTGTGCACCCCCACTACTTTCAGCCTAGGAGTTCGTCGCACCAGCACTTCCCGTAGGGTGTTAGGTTTATGTGTTTCTTTCTAAAGTTAACATAGAGTTTTAATGTGTTTTACAAGTTCAGATGTTGATCTCTTCTAATACGCTACTAGTTCTTGTTAGCTTAATAATTTTCTAGACTTAAGATTTATCTTAAACATTATCTTTAGGTAATAAATTGATACCAAGTAGTTCATGAGATTTATTTTCAAACTTTAAAGGAGTTGAAGTACTTTCACATAACATCAATACTAATTTAGTTATGTAAAGTTTTATTTGTATACTGTTTTCAACCAAAAGTATTCTTTAAAATTCTAGGAATTTGTGTACCTGCTTTTAAAGGATTGCATTTTTAGCAATGTATTCTCCATGAGTATGCTTTTGAAAAATAGCTTAATATTTGGTTTATCTCAACCAAAATCTTATCGTACTTAATATAGGGTGTTCCAAACTTATATATATATATTTCTGTAGTTTATTGTTGGAACGGTATATCAACACATCACACTCAACAGACATTCACAAAAGAAAAGTGTGTAAAGGAATCGTTCACAATTCCAAAAAGGGTTAGGAGTCGTGCCTTACTGGAGTCCTCACTTCCCAATTCTACCCCAGTTCCCCAGTTTTAAGTGCACCTATAATCTAGGTATTTCACTCTGCTTGTTTTCTCGGGTTCAGAGCGTAACTACGCTCTGATACCACTTTCTGTAACGCCCCTATTAACCATAAATACAGCGGAAATAAAACTCTAAGGCGATTACAGACCATCGGGTTCCAAAAACCCGGCACCAAACCTCACCAATTACAACTTACAAACTACAAAAGCTACGGTCTGAACTCGAGAAAAGCTTAACACAAACATAATAGAAATTAGACACATTAACTCTCCACGAAACCTAGTCCCATCCCAAACGCTCATTCTCTTCGTGGCCACCTGTAAATCAATTCGTACCTGCAAGATGAAACCAAGCAGCCCACCCCGAAAGGGGCGGGTCAGTTCCCTGGAATGGAACTGGTACAATTCTCCAAAAACAAACTTATAAAACATAACTCTTCAAAATAAACAGTAACATGAAAACAAACTCTTAAAAGTAAAACAGAGATAAAGCACTTCAAAACAATCAAGTTTAAAGAGAAAGGAAAACAAGACAAAGATAAAGATAGAGAACTTCCAAAACAAGTCATCCACTTAAGTAGTCACACCACATAGTTAGTAAGCATCCACTGTTGATGTTAGAACCAATTCCCATTAGGAGTAGAAAAACCCAGATAGCCACAAAGGACTAGGAATGATAAAGTAGATCCAAGAACCAAGAACTCGAGAGTGGAATAATTCAACTGGGAGAGATGGCCCCCACCGCCAATCACGTCCTTTTAGGACAGGGGATATACAGCCCCTCACTGTTTATCACGTCCACTAAGGACAGGGGATATACAGCCCCTCACTGTCTATCACGTCCACTAAGGACAGGGGATATACAGCCCCTCACTGTCTATCACGTCCACTAAGGACAGGGGATATACAGCCCCTCACTGTCAAATATCAATGCCCCTATGGGCGAGGGATATACAGCCCCCTACTGTCAAATATCAATGCCCCTATGGGCGAGGGATATACAGCCCCCTACTGTCAAATATCAATGCCCCTATGGGCGAGGGATATACAGCCCCCTACTGTTCACATTAAAGACGCGCGCACGTCGAAAGAAAGATTTCCAAGATTGACCTTTTCCAAAAATCCCGCTAGATCACCAACTACCTAGAGCAATACCAAAACACTCAGTCCTACAGAGTGCAGAAGCGTAAACCCTAAGCAGCCAATGTCTAACGGGCAACCAAGTAGAAGAAACCAATACCCAAGTGAGTTCCACATCCAAGGCTCAGTTAGTCACACAAGCTGAGTTAGTCACACAACCATTTTTTTTCTTAGAAAATCCTCTTAAAGTCAGTTAGCGTTTTCCAAAACATTCCACAAGTCAACCATTAAAAATATCGGAGTACGAGAAATCGTACAACACATTCCATAAAGTCCAAAACACATCAAGCTGAGTACGAGAAATCGTACAAAACATTCCATAAAGTCCAAAACACGTCAAGCTGAGTACGAGAAATCGTACCTGGGTAACGCTGTAGCAGTTCAAATCAACTTGCGCAAACAATCAACAGTACTCTGAAGAATATTAAAGGTAGTCTATCATCAATAACTCATACCCTAAGTCAAACTTAAATAGATTCCTCACTCTTATTTCTAAACCTCGATCATCTTGTAAGCCCTTCGCCTTGTTTTAGAATGTTGTATAGCCCAAGGGTATAAGATCAAGGGATGTATTCCTTTAACACTTATCAATTGTTCCACTCTTATCCACTTTACTAATACTTAACCGTAGTTCTCACATTAATACCTGTATATCTTAAGTGCATTTATATTACTCAATTAGTCTTAGAATCTCAATAATAACCCTTAAGCTCAATACCTTTATTCTTACTTTAGGACAGACATCGTATTATAACCTATGATGGATTTATCCTAGAATACTATACTATTATTCCATAAGGTAATGATTAGGCATTTTATCAATATTTACTAGATAATCCTTTATGATTAAGTCTTCCCCTTAACTTAATTAAGACCTACAACCTGTATATCGAAATCATAGTGTCGTAGATGCATTTCATTACAACTTCATTGATCTTAGAATTTAGAGACAACTACTAGACTCAATTATTTTATCTTTACTTTAGAATGACTTAATATTATAGCCATTTAATTATCTTGTCTTAAGATGTTCAATTACTCTTCATCCCGGAACAACTATATTTAATTAACTCAAACCCTTCCAACTCTTTTACCTAGTATCCACAAGTATATTATTCGCTTAATTATTACCTATATAATAAGGTGTTTTAAGATAACCCTTTTTATGTATCCTTACTTACATTTTAATTTCCCAAGTATTTGATTTTTACACACATTCTCTCCATAGAGTATGTATAATCCTCTTGTACTAAATTTTAATAAACTTATGTCTTAAATATATTTTATATTACTTACAAGACCAAAGGTTTCAAAGAAATAACTTAATAAATTAATTTCCTTTATTGTATTTTAGGATAAACATTATATCTCGACATAAGGTAAAATCTATCTAAGAACTAAATTCTGATTCATAAGTGAAATTGTTAATTATGTATCAAGATAATCTGTTCTGAAAAATCCCCATACCTTATATTCAAATGACACATTAATATTTCCAGTGTCAAAAAAGGTAAATCAATATAATCTCTTACGTAACCCAGTTTCATCTAATTAAAGGTTTAAAGATTTTAAGTATCTAATTTCTATTTATAAACCTTCTTATAAAGTCTAACTACTAAATACACTACTTAATTATAAACTCACATCCTGAACATTGGTATTAAATGTATTTTATATGGCTTAACTAATTCCAAGAAACTTAAGGATTATTATTTAGATTAATCTCCTAATCATAGTTTAATATAGTTTTATATCATAATCCTTTTTAATGATTTTATCTTAAAATATTAAGCTATTACTCAATACTATAAATATTAAGAAATAATTAAATCTAGACTTATTTATCCTCTTCACATTTAGATGTAAAAGTAACTCATTTATTTTATTATTGTTTATATAATAAGAACATTTAAATGTAAAAGTATTTCATTCATTTTATTATTAATTATATAATAAGATCTATTTGTGTAACACTTTATGTAAACTAATTCCAAATACTCCTAAATTTCAACTTATTAATTTCTTAACCCAATTATAAATTTACATTGTGGTTATTGACTAAATAAATACATGTGTTTAAATACAGTTTATATAAATCTTAGGAACTCAAAGATAACTAAAAACTCAACCTATAACCATAAATTAATACCACCTCATATAATATTCTTTTATTAGTATCATGTAGAGGTTTAGTTTAACTCATTAATTCCTTCATATTATATTTTCTATAAGGTATTTTATTCCTTTTATTTATTTATTTATCGTATATATATATATTATATATATATATATATATATATATATATATATATATCCTTCCTATTACATTTCTCACAAGGAATGTTATTTCCTTTATCTATTTTTATTGTATATATACATATATATATATATATCCACATATATCAAGATTTATCCAGAACATTCTTTAAGAAATTCTATTGTATTTAATTATATCTAATATCTTTTAGACATATCCAAAACTGATTTATGGTTTATAAAATAAAGTATTTCCCTTAGTTTTAGTTAAACATATTAGCTTCCATATTATATATAATAAATAAAATGGAGTTTAGTTAAATTCCTTGATTTAATATAAGTTTCTATTTATTCTATATAAATAATATATATAAATATATGTAACAATTTTTACTTCACTTAAAGTTAATACCCAAAATATTTATAAACATACTGTATTAAATGTTAATTAGTCTTATTATATTTTCCCCAACCTATAAAGTTCATTAATCAACTATACTTTAATTTTTGATTACATTAAAAACTATATATTATAAGTTATTCTTATGAAAAACTCACAAACACAATTTTTAAAACCTTTTCCCGTTGCCCAAAAATTCCCAAACTTAATATACAGTAACTATAACATTTTAGACATATTATAAAATTTTTATTTCATAAAAATATCTTTTTAATTTATCCAAATAATTCCAGAAAACCCGTAACTTGTAAAAATCATAACTTATGTTTAAAAACTCCAAAATCATAATAATTTACATAAAAATAAACTAGATTAAATAAGGAATCTATGGTTAAAATGTCAAGTCAAAATACCTTCGGGAAGACCATTAACTAAAATCAACAAGTTAGAGCTATTTACAGAATTTTATAGAAACCTAAAACAGTTTTAAATTACCAGATCTAATCTCGGCCGTCCAAATCCTTTAAAACGAAATCAACGGCTGCTGTACTCCTAGTTCATCAGCAAGTTCGAATTCCAACCCGAGTACTAATTCTCGTTTTTCTCACAATCTACAGAACGAAATCGAGTGATTCTTGTTTCTATAGCTTCGTAATAAAATTTCGGTTCCAATGATACCGGTTTCCCCAATTATTATGCAGTATACGATGGGATTCGAATTCAAATCAAAGTTAGGGTTCAAAGTTTGATTCGATTACAATCTTGCAAAATTCTACACATACAGAGCATAATAACCTCAATTGGTTGTTGGGTTAGGTCGGATACATGATTACTAACAGCAATAACGGAGAAATTTGACCGGAAACTCACCGGAGTTGCACAAATCGAAGGAATTCGATTCAGTTTTCTGGAAAAGGTTCGAACTTGACTGTTTCGAGGAGCTCACTTTGAGGATCTATAAGTTAAGTTCTAGATCGAATTAGAATACGTATAAAGGCTTAATCAAAGAGGAAACGTAGCTCTACGCATTGATAACAAGAACTCACTCTAACTCACAACACACAAGAAGAAATCAAACCCGAAAGTTACGAGTTTACCTTCTCGTTTCTGGAAAAATTCTGGGCAAAACGCGACCAGATCGGGGTCGGAACTTTAGACGCCTATATCTTCCATATGATTGAGAATTAGATTTGGTCATCAACATGAAAGTTGTAGAGGGATTAGAGCTCTTTAAAACTAGCTAAAGAACACGAAATTTGGATGCTAAACGAAGAAGTTATGACTAGTCGAAGTTACCTGATTCGAAAGGAGAAACTGGAATCTGCAGTTTCGGTTTTGCAAGGTGGCTACTTTGTATCAAATTTCCGGCTGATGTATAATGAGTTAGGGTATGTGTGAGTAATGGTTGGAAAGAGGATTCAAAGGAGAAGAGAATGCAAAAGACGGCATTGAAAAATATTGAGAGATGAGTGAGATACAGCCGTCCAAAGTTAGGGCAAAATCACTGCTGGAACTTCCGATTTTTAAGCTAAGTGTGGGCGGCCTGTGACTGATTGACACGTGGCAGATTTCAAAGTTTTGACTCAAAACTTCAATCTAGCATAACTTTGGCTAGGATGATCCATTTTTGGACGTTCTTTTTATCGATCTTCATGGTTTTCCATAACCTATTTATTGGTATAGGTTTCATGGCCTGGTTTGACCATTGTCAAAAAGTCAACTCTAGCAAGGCTTAATAAGCTTTAAGGTTTCTAGAATTTTATATTGACTTTTATATTTCAAAACAATGTTCCAACACTTCCTAAAATCTTTATAATATATTTGGAGTGTTTAATAATTTTCCCAAGATTTATTGACTTATAAATCTTATTATTAAATCATAATACTATATAATAATATATAATAATTAGGAGAAAACCCCTAAATAAATTTCACAACCCCATATAATAATTTAATATTCATAATTCCATATAATAATTTAATATTCCTCATTCCATATAATAATTTAATACTTAATAATTATTAAAGGTTTAATAAAAGAAATCCCCTAAATTAATTTAAATTAATTTAGGGGTATTTCAGTCGTAGTACCTGTTTGTGGGTGACACCTCTCCTAGCAAAAAAAAAAAACTTTCCAAACAATCAATAATTGTCAAATAAAATCACAATCAATAAAATTCCAATTCACAAATCAAAATTCATTGCTCCAAGAATAAAATCATTCATTCCAAAGTAGTCTCTCAAAATTCCTATCTTTTGTAATTAATTTGTAAAAAAAAAAGAGAGACTCAATTAAGAATTCATTCAATTTGCTAAAATCAAAAAATCATTTTTTTTTTCTTTAGCAAAGAGAAAAAGAAAAGAGTCGTAAAAAATAAAATCATCAATCAAACCTTTAGAGAGTGCCAAGAAAAAAGGACATCACAAAAGCCCAAAAAAATTCAATCCAATTTCAATTGCCTAATTCATTCAATCTTAATTCAATTCAAAACTTCATTCAATTCAAAATTCATTCCAATTCAATTTTAATTCAAATTCAACTTCAAATTCATTTCAATTCAAATTCTTTCGAATTCAATCTCAATTTCAATTCAATTCTAAATTCAATCTCAATTTCAATTCAATTCTAATTCAGCTCAATTCACATTCATCTCAATTCAAATTCAATCAGAAATTCATTCGTTTCCGTTTCAAATCAAAAATTCATTTCAATCAAATAATTCTAAAACCTCAAATTCAACTTCAAGCTCGTTGAAAGCTTCAAAACTCCTCAAAATCTCAGATACCCCAAACTCCAAATATCTCATGGACTCAAATCATCTCCAAATTCCAATTCCCACACACTCTGAATGTCTCACAGACCCGAGCGTCTCACAGACTTTGTCATCCCAACGATTCGAATGTCTCACAGACCCAAACATCTCACAGACCCGAGCGTCTCATAGATCCGAGCGTCTCACAGACTTCGACATCTCAGGTTTCAAGTGTCTCATAGACTCGACGTCTCACAGACTTTGATACCTCATTCCTTTCATCATTTGAATATTCCAAACGTCTCACAGACCTGAGCGTCTCGCAGACTAGCATCCCAAACCCGAAACCTCTCAAAACTCCGAACCCTTCGAAATCTCAAACACCTCAAATATCTTCAAACCCCACAGACATCAAAACTTCCGAAACCCAAATTTCTGAACTACGTAAGGTCTGATCTCAACAGGGAGTTGAGTACGTAGGCAACCCACACAGGGTGCGACCCCACATCAATCAAAATGCCATTTTCACTCAGCCATCTCACCTCCAAACAACCCCGTATTGTCTCACAGACCCGAGCGTCTCACAGACTAACTTCAAACAACTCATAAAATCCCAAAATCTGAACTACGTAAGGTCTGATCTGAACAGGGAGTTGAGTACGTAGGCAGCCCATCTAGGGTGCGACCCCATTCCAAACAAAAAACCTTTTTCTCCCTCTAAGGTGGCTCTCATACCTCTCAAACACTCAAACCTTCTTCGGCTCCCACAGACTTCAAATCAACAAACTCCAAGTTTGTGTCTATTCACTCAACCTCAGACTCTCCCAAATCCTCATTCTATATTCATCCGAATTCACCAATTCCTCTCCTTGGCGCTAGCTTGGCAGAAAAGCTCGCCTCATCCACTCTTTTCCTCTTTCCCCCACTCAATCTTATCCTTGGCTTTTAGATGAATCTCTCTAAAAAGGTTAGAAAGAAGCAATCCTGACAATTGGAGACCGGGTTTCCTGGGCACCAATCCGAAGTCGTGGTCGTTGCCACTTCTAAGGGGTGTAACCAGTGCGAACCCACACAGAATCTCGTCTGATCAGATAAGTCCTATCCATAGGCAACAATCATCAGAGTCAATTAACGGTTCTTAGAACCTTCTCCTCCCTTCCTAGTTCCATAGGTCAAACTAGGTGGCGACTCTAGTCAATTCCGCCCTTAGGGCATAAGTCCGCGTGGAGCCCATCGAGAGGGGTGTAGTGCACACTTACACTCCCTCTATGCTTTCTGGGAAAGACGGACGATTTAGTAGGTATTTGAGGGGATGCCAGAATAACGGGTTTTCACCCTCCATAGAATGGCAATTTCTAGGATCTAGGCTTCCCAGCTAGTTCGTATTTAGATAGACCCCTCATACCGAAATCACCCTCCACAGAATGGCGACTCTGCTGGGGAAAACTTGAGTAAGTTTTTCTCAAACTCAAGGAAGACTGAACTCCATTCAAAATTGTCGGAACTTCCCCACTTCTTTCAAAACCTTCAAGAGATTCATTCCGAAAGCCATTAGGATTACTCTACTCCACACTTAGAGTGTGATTGGTGAGGATAGCTAGGATGAGAGTGTGTAGCTTATACTCGACTTTGCTTGCCATCTGTGCTCTGCCTGCTACATAGTTGCGTGATTATGCTAGATTAACTTGCAGGAACTTCAGGTAGGTGGGCCCATTAGGGGTCTAACTTCTTCCCTCTTTTTGCCTGCGCATTTATTTACCGCTTTTGGTTGTGATATTGAACTGTTAGGAATAGTCCTGAGGTGGGTGCATAGGGTAGCTTAGGGCATGCATTCCTCTGTGTCACCCTTGATATTTGCGGTCGGGACAAACATTGGTCCACAATTGATTCCCCATGAGCAGATGCCCTTCGTAGTAAGGACTATGCACACGAGGCGGTATGATCGTAGTATCTACGCCTTGAAAACTCATGATCCTTCAACGCTTACCTTTTCGAGTCAAATCCAGCATATAGTGAACTCTGAGCCTTCAGTGTCCAGCTGCCTAGTCCGTGTCTAGGATGGGTTTATGGGTAGTCACCCCCTTGTATGCCGCCTGTCTGACCACCCTTTGCATTACCCTGAAGATTGCATGGGCTCAGTTCTCAAGTGTCCTCTGCACCACGGGTGTCTCTAAAGCCTGATGTCACGCTACATGTCCATAGAGGATCCCGTATTTACCGGATACCCATACATGGCACAACGTAGTCAGTGAATAATTTAGACTTTAGACACACCGACCGTGCAGACGACGGGAAACCTGACCCCATGCAGTACTTCCCCAAGTTTTCCGAAAAGTGAGCATGTTGTGATAATCACCGGCCGTGGCTCATGTGACTGTATCACTTGGGTATCCTGACCTTTCGAACTTAAGCACTCCGGTCTTTCTCGATGACGTGCCCCACAGGGCGTAACAGAGTAAATAACGACGAGAGATGAACAGTGAAGGGACGATGGTTCCCCCGGTGTTATAGAAGCATTGATAGACCTGGAAGGTGATTATCCCAATCATTCACACTTAACTCCACATAAAATCAGCCACGATTTTTTATTTTGCACTTACATATATGTGTGACACGTTTTAAAAATTAGCAAAAATCAAAAAAAAATGAATCATGTCAAACACTCTAATGAAATATCTTCAAAATCGTTCATCTCTAATGATTTCAAAATTGTCATTTCCAAAACAGTTTTCAAATCGGTTTTCAATCAAAGTTTTCCAAAAAATAACTTTGTCAAGCGGTTTACAAAGAACAAATTTCAAAAATCTACTGTTTATAAATGATTTTCAAACAATATTCTCATAAATTTCATTTCAAAAACAGATTTCAAAAACATGCTTTTTACAAACAAATTTTAAACAACATTTTTCACGGATATTATCTCAAACTTGTTTTTCAAAACAATTTTCAAAGTTGATTTTCATAAACATATTTCAAAATAAATGATTTAGTCCCCATGTTGCGACCCGCTATTTTTGTAACACCCCATCCAAAGCCTATCGTGGTTATCGCAATCTGAACACTTAATCGAATCACAGCGGAAATAAACAACTCCTGGACCTTGCCACGGTCTGATCGTTAGAAAATACCGGCTTAAATACTTACAATACTTATCCAAAACAATTATCCAACTTACACGTCAACATTCATAATATCACAACCAACCGAGTACTAGTATCTCAAACATAATCCCAAGCTTACATCAGTTTAATATAGACAGTCGGGTGCACAAGCGCAACCCGTACTCAAAATAAATGTCCCAACCTAAATCTAACCGCTCCTACTCTCGTGGTGCGTCCTCATGGGCCTCTTACCTGCAAGTGTAAAAATAGCCCCCGAGGGGGTCAGCACGAATGCTGGTACACCCTCTCATGGCCCCCAAGCTAACGGGGCTACGACGACTAATTGTCGATAGCATGGAAATTGATTACATACACAAACATAATATGAAGTGCAATAACAATACCACAGATGAACATATATAGTTCACAACCAATGAACGACTCAAGCGTTCCCTTAACAAGTGGGTTAGTACCCCCTTCCTCAGTTCTCATTTCCTTAATCTCAGTTCCTTAACTTACCTTAATCTTAATCTCAAACTTATACTTGCCAACCTCCCACTATTAGATTGGTTAGCCCTTAATTGGTTGCTTATCTTTGTAGGGCTTGGTTAACCCTAGCCGGTAGCAGTGCACTATCCGACGATAAGCTACCTTCCTTAACTTATTAGGGATGTAGGCTTGATCCCTCCACGCCTTCCTTATTGTGCCTCCCACCTCGAACAGTAGCCCGGGTGGTCGGGTCGAT
Organism: Limonium bicolor; assembly: GCA_023374045.1. Taxonomy (NCBI): domain Eukaryota; kingdom Viridiplantae; phylum Streptophyta; class Magnoliopsida; order Caryophyllales; family Plumbaginaceae; genus Limonium; species Limonium bicolor. Next base: position 256,317,579 of record CM041781.1, on the reverse strand, counting down.
TTGTTGACCCTAGGCGACGAGTCTAATGACCAGTCTTATTTGGAAGTCGGATCTGATTCAGATACCGACCTCCCCCAATACACATGTGCCGGTACCATTCCGGATTCCTCACTCCCACCCCAAGTTATGGTTAGTGAAAGCCTTAATTACCAAGTGCTAGTTAAACCTTGACGGGTAAAACCAACAATCACCGATACTTAGTTCTCAACCTTAACTCAGTAAGTACTAACCTTGGTTAGTAACAATCTCAAGCCTCGCGGGTTAGTGTAAATGTAACACAATCGCAACGAGAGCAATATAACCGGTTGCATGCTTTATCTTGTTTTAGTCATGGCAAATAAACAGATAGCACACAAGCCGAGGGACACCTCGTTAGCAAGCAGGTCACGAAAAGGATTGTACCGTTCACCGCCGATCGTTGTTTGACTAATCTTCTTCGGGGTCCCAACTCACAAACCTAAAACATTCATTCATTTTAGGTTATTAGTTATTTGCACCTTACTTAACTCACTTAGTCCCTAAGGACTTCCATTCAATAACCTCTCAAGTCTTTATCACTTAATCTTACAAACTTAACTTAAACATTAAAACTTTACTTACTCTTAACTTAATTCCTAAGTTCTTAGGGTCCCAATCATTACTACCCTACCAAGGGCATACCTCATTACCCATTACCATTTTTAGAAATTGAAATTTCTTTTTTTTTTTTTTTTAGGCTCGACCGGACTTACCGACCGGACTTGCCAAGTCCGGTCCATTCCAGTACCTTTTACCGTTGGAAAATTCACTCCGACCGGACTTACATGTCCGGTCCTATGTCCGGTCGATTCCAGAGACTTATAATCCGTACTAAATTCATGCCGACCGGACTTGACAAGTCCGGTCCCATGTCCGGTCCATTCCAGAAACATTTTCCCTCTCACAAAACAAGCCCGACCGGACTTGTAAGTCCGGTCCCCCAAGCCCGGTCGATTCCAGAAACATTTCCGGTAGTGTAACAGAGCCCGACCGACCTTGCAAGTCCGGTCCTAAGGCCGGTCGGCTCTAAAAACTTGTTTCTAAATTCCTTTTCAACTCCAAACTTCTCCTCATATATCCTAATATGTTATAACCTCATTTGGGCACCTCAAATACACCTTAAGCCCTCCTTAAAATACCTTAATTCATCCACCAAAATCCATCTTAGTCATTATGCATTTTCCTTGTAATAATGCTAACACTTGTAATGTTTTTCCTCTAGGTTTCTTTGTGGTGGTTCATACCTAATGTAACCACTATGCCAAATGTTTCTCTCACCACTATTACATCATCTCCCAAGCATCTCTCACTATCTAAACTCCTTTAGCATTCACTTAAGTTCCTTAACAAGATTAAACTTCCATCATCATCACATTATTTCCTTCCTAGTTGTGCACCAACATTTGCCTAAGTCCTAAATACTCAAATACATTCTCTTGATTCTAAATCCTCCATGGTGATACCTAAGTCATATAAGTCATTAAAACATCTTAACTTCACCCTTTTTCATCAAGACAACCCATAGAACATTCCTAGTACTTCCTTAGTCATTAAATCCCTTAGGATATCTTAAACACTTAAACTCTCCTTTAAATTTTGCCATGGGTTCTCTAGTATATAGTACTTCCTAACACATGGTTTTTCTCATCAAACAACCAATACCACACAAATCTCATCACACACCTTAACACCAATTTACACTAAAACTTCACCACATCATCATAATGCTTAAACTTAAAATGCTTGGCACTTAGGCCCTTAAATGACAATAATCTTAACCACTGAATTCCACATATATATATGCCTTCAACCTGCGAATACACTCAACAAGGCTCCCATTGAAATAAAATGCTTCTTGTACTTCACCTTTATATTCTTAAACTATCTCTTTTCTCATTTGCTCCTTAGTCACAAGTTCACAAGAAGAATAGTCATTGTTTCTCCTAGGTTTTATAGAACCTTCCCAATATAAACTCTACACTAAACTCATCATATACCCATACTCATTCCCTTAAACAACAAGACAACTTAAGGTAAGTAATTTACCTTGTTTTCTCACAAGCTTACAAGCTTTTCTCCTTAGGTTTCTTTGTTCAATCTCGGTCACCAATGTGATTCTCCTTGCCAATGTTCTAACCAATATCCAATGACTCCAATGAGTACTAGATAACACATTAACCCTAAGGAACAAACCCTAGGTTTAAAAATATGTTTTAAGGTATTAATGTGATTGTTTTACCTTGGTTTCTCAAGACAACTTGGATGTGAAAAGAAGGACCTCCTCTCTCCTTTGAAGAGTAGAAACAAGCTAGAACAAGGCATAAACATGGAGTCCCATGAGTATATATTTTCGGTAGTGAAGAAAATGGTGGAAACCTAGATTTTCTTACACTTTCTTTACCTTAAGAGAATGGAGATGCCAATGGAGTCTCCAAACTTGAATTTCCTCCTCTAATGGTGGTTTGACTTGGCACCAAAATGAAGCTCTTGAAGTTTTGAAAAGATAGAAAGGAGGAGCTTGAGCTAACTAAGAAGAATATCTATTTTGTTTTGGATTTGGAGCTTAAATGAGCAAGTGGTGTGCAAGAGAAGGTGGAGCTTTCATGGAGGTGAGCTCTACGTGAATGGAGAAGAGAAAGAGAGCAAGAAATCGTGGGCAACAAGGAAAATGAAGAAGTGAGGAGAGAGGTAAGCTAAAGTGATATTATCTTAAAAAGGTGAATAGTGTTTATGCTTTATAACTTACTTATTTGCTTTCTCTTAACTTAGTTAGATAAGTGTGGTGAGTCACACTTAAAGAAACCGGCCCCCTTTAGTGAATGAGGGTAGTTTAGTCTTTGTTGACCAAATGTCTCACTTATATAGACTTATGTTATAAACTAGCTTAATAAATTCACTATTCATCAAAAACAAGGCACATTGTTGTGAAATTTTTGATTTCCCATTGATATAGACCTCCAAATGTGATACTATAGTACACATATTAATTAAAGAGTAATGATGGACATTTAGCCATTCAAAACTCATTTACAAGACAATTTTTCAAAAACGTGCTTTAAGACTCCTTAAAGCACATTTTGTGTTTTAACTTGTTTTCAAGCTTGGTTTTCTTTGGTAATTGATTTAAAATGACCATTAGGATATTACTAAGGTCTTGGAACAATATTTGGGTACTCTCCCATCTCTCCAAGCTTAGAGCACGTTTTTGCTTAAACTGCTCTTTTGGTTTTCTTATGTTTCTAAGGCATTTTTAGCCTCCTTATATCTTAGTTTATCATTTAAACACCATATCTAAGTTTGGGGTATTTCAATCTACCCCCCTTAAAAGAACTTTGTCCTCAAAGTTCACACATGTGTTTAACCATTCACGGTACACAGTTCTCTTAATCTTAATACCACATCTTATATTCACATTCATACATCTCAAGACTCAAAGGTCAATCTCAAATACAATACATAAGTATCATACATAACTCAAAGCTCAAACTTACACCAAAGTGTAGCAACTTACACAAATCCACAACTTAAACAACCAAACAAACGACAAACATGATCGTTTCCTAACTCAAAAGCGAGGAAGCTCTACCCCCCTTAAAAAGGGGTACGCCCCGTACCCTATACAGACGATCTAGTCAGTAAATAAAGAAGGGTACTTCGCCCTCATCTTATCCTCTAATTCCCACGTGGCCTCTTCGACATCCTGGTTAGACCAGAGAACCTTCACCAGTCGCACTGACTTGTGGCGAGTGTCCCTAGTCTTCTGTCCAAGATTCTCTGAGGAGTCTCCACGGATCTCATATTTGGTTCTAAGGTCAACCTCTCAGGTTCTAACACATGGGAGGGGTGGTGCATGTATTTCTTTAGCTGTGAAACATGAAAACATCATGCACTTTACCCAGCTCAGCAGGTAAATTCAACCTGTAAGCAACCGGGCCCACCCGCTCCGTAATCTCATAAGGACCAACAAATTTCGGGCTTAACTTGCCCTTCTGCCCAAACCTAAATACACCCTTCATCGGTGATACTCGCAGAAATACCGGTCGCCCACTGCGAACTCCAGGTCTCGTCGTCGAACATCAGCATACGACTTCTGCCTATCTTGAGCAGCTTTCATGTTCTCCCTGATTTGCTGAACTTCAGCCTGAACTTGTTCTAAGTACTCTGGTCCTATAATGACCGTCTCACTCGACTCATCCCAGCAGAGCGGTGTACGACATGGTCTACCGTACAACGCTTGAAAAGGTGCCATCTTGATCGAAGCGTGATAGCTGTTGTTGTATGAAAACTCGATCAGATGCAATCTGTCAATCCAACTGCCCTGGAAGTCTAAGGCACATGCTCTCAGCATGTCCTCGAGTGTCTGAATAGTACGCTCAGTCTGACCATCTGTCTGAGGATGGAACGGGTACTCAGCTTGAGTTCTGTACCCAACGCTTCTCTGGTAGCTCTCCAGTACCTCGAAAGGAATCTGGTATCTCTATCTGACACTATGGTCTTTGGTATGCCGTGGTGCCTCATGATTTCTTTCTCAAATAACTCAGCTAATTTGGTCACCTTCCAAGTATCCTTCATCGGTATGAATCGGGCTACTTTGGTAAGGCGATCCACCACCACCCATATCATGTTGAGACCTCCCCTAGCAGGTGGAAGCCCAACTACGAAGTCCATGGAGATATCATGGAACTTCCACTCCGGAACTGGCATCGACTGTACCATTCCGCCCGGTCGTCTGTGCTCGAATTTCACCTTCTGGCATGTGAGACACCTCAAGACGAACTCGGTAACATCTGTCTTCATCCCCGACCACCAGAAGTATCTCTTCATGTCTTTATACATTTTAGAGGCTCCCGGATGGATGGAAACTGAAGAACAGTGTGATTCTCTAAGTATACGGTCTTTCAGATCCGTGTTACCTCGTGGTATGCATAATCGGCCCTTAAGTCTGATCAGATCATCATCATGAAGTCTGAAGTCGTATTTCTGACTCTCAAAGGTACCATCTGTCAGCTTCTGTCTGACCTCTCTCATATACTCATCAGTCCTCTGAGCCTCTCGCACCTCATCAACCAAGCTGGAGAAAGAAACTAGCGAATGGAGTGAGTGTGCTCGACGGCTCAGGGCATCTGCTACAACATTGGCCTTCCCTTCTTTGTATTGGAGGTCAATGTCATAGTCTTTCAGAAATTCTAACCATCTCCTCTGTCGAAGATTTAACTCCTTCTGAGTGAATATGTATTTCAAACTTTGTGATCGGTGTAGATCGTGACACTAACCCCATATAAGTAGTGGCGCCATATCTTCAAAGCGAAGACTACAGCTCCCAGCTCTAAATCATGTGTGGGGTAGTTCTCCTCATGTTTCTTCAACTGGCGTGAGGCATATGCCACCACCTTGCCATGTTGCATGAGCACGCAACCCAGCCCTCTGCCGGATGCATCACAATAAACCTCAAAGCCCTCTGTACCGTCTGGAATGGTCAGTACCGGTGCAGTGGTCAGTGAGTCCTTCAAGCGCTGAAATGATCTCTCACAGTCGACTGTCCATAGAAATGGTGCATCTTTCTTCATCAGACTGGTCATCGGCTTCGCGACCTTGCTGAAATCTCTAACAAACCTCCTGTAGTAGTACCTGCCAGACCGAGAAAGCTCCTGATGTCGGTAACAGTCTTCGGCCTTGGCCAGGTACGTACGGCATCAATCTTTGCTGGATCCACTGCGATCCCAGCATCTGAGATGACATGACCTAGGAAAGAGACCTGGTCAAGCCAAAACTCACACTTGGAGAACTTAGCATATAGCTGGTTCTCCCTTAATATTTCCAACACCCTTCTCAAATGTTCCTCATGCTCAATCTTAGACTTTGAATATATCAATATATCATCAATAAAAACCACCACCGACTTGTCCAGTGCTCCCGGAACAAGCGTTCATCAGATCCATAAACTTTCGCTGGCGCGTTCGACAAACGAACGGCATCACTGTAAACTCATAGTGGCCGTATCGTGTCCGGAATGCCGTCTTCTCAATATCTCCCTCCTTAATGGCTATCTGATGATACCCCGATCTGAGATCAATCTGGAAACACAGATGCTCCCTTCAACTGATCGAACAGATCGTCAATGCGGGGTAGTGGGTACTTATTCTTCACTGTACTGCATTAGCTCTCTGTAGTCGATGCAGAGGCGGAGACTACCATCCTTCTTCTTCACGAAGAGGACTGGCGCTCCCCATGGTGACACACTTGGTCTAATCCTTATCCAACAAATCTTTCAGTTGTTCTTAACTCAGTCATTTCTGCCGGAGCCATACGGTATGGTGCTTGGCTATCGGTCCGGTACCAGGTAGCAGCTCAATGGTGAACTCTACCTCCCGAGTGGGTGGCATGCCGGGCAGTTCCCGTGGAAATAAGTCGGGGAACTCCGACACTACCGGTAAGTCGGGGTCGAACTCAGGGTCTCTCTCTATGTCCTGTACATAGCAGAGGTATACTTCTTTCTTTCTCCTTAATTCTTGTACATTGCCATGGCGGTGATGATCTTAGTCGAAGGCTCCCTGGGCCTCTGGCGGTATGATATTGTTACCCCAGACGGACTCCTGAGCAGCAATCTATGCTCGGCGCAGAGGATACGTCCCTTGTGCCGCTCCAACCAGTTCATCCCGAAGATAACATCAAATCCTAGCTTACTGAACTCAATGAAACTGACTGGGAAGTCTTCCCCCTTAATTCTGATGGTGGCTCCTCGGTAGTAACGAGTGCAACGAACCTTCTCCTTAGACGGGAGCGTAACCGTGAAGTCGGGTAGCTCCTCAGCGTCTAGCCCCAACCTGCTCGCGAATGATGCAGAGACAAAGGTATGCGAGGCCCCTGAGTCGAAGAGAACTGATGCCTCAATCCCATTGATCGGAAAGGTGCCGGTGAGGATAGTACCGCTAGCGTCGGCCTGTGCCTCTGTGAGTATGCTTAGTGCACCTTCCGTACCGAGTCCATAACCTAATTGTGTTCACAAGCTCCATGAGTATTGATGGTATAACAAGAGTCGTAACAATTTATATGAACAACACTGTTATTTTATTCATGACCATCCTGTTTACAACATGTGCTTCAATCTTACATCTCATTTCTCATCTCATTCTAACATTACATGGCTAATATTGTCTAAAGGTTAAGTTTAATCTTCCTGGTCTCATATGCGTCGCATTGACTACTGCTGACGGTGCTGTATTCAGCTTGATTCTCTTTATCCCATGGTATAACATCCTTGATTCTCCTCCCAAAATTAATACATCGCCTGACTTAAGTATTATCTTATCTGCACGGTCCGCACGCTTCTGCTCGCCGTATAAAAACTCCGCATCATCTCCAATGGACCAAGACACTACGGGTATCCCTCTTTCGAGAGACTCCGTTGTCTCGTCCTTATCCTGGTGTAGTCCCAGTTTCCATCTTTTTCGTAGAAGTTTACAATGCAAATGTCTGGCTGGATGTCTGGAATCGGTTCAGCTTCCAACTGCTGAGCGATTTCCACGACTTGTGTAATAACTGGATGGAACTCTTCGGGTATTCCCGGTGGTGAGACTCCATCTTGCTCCCTTGTGGTTTGGTAATTCTTGGCATACGGATTCCAATCCTTGCCCAAGCTCATCATCTTTAATTTCATCCTTGCTCCCCCTGGGTACTCCGGTGTGTAAAAACCTCCCGGTCCCATTCCTAGTTGATTGCATCTCCTGATGATGGCTATTTGTGCGTCGGGTGTCAGGTATCCCCTTAATAAAATCATACCTGGGCGGATAACCTGACATTGTTCGGTTGGAAAGTGTGTGGTTTCGATGTCGGTGTGCTCCGGGTTAGATGTAGATGGTATAGGGTAGCAGATGTTGAATCTTCCTAAGTGGTAGTAGGTTATGTCTTACTTAGGTTCTAATCTCATCTTATTTTACTTAACTCATATATTTCACCAAACATGCATGATAATGCGGTAAGCAGGTAGTTTTATTACTAAATGTTATAGTGGTACCTGGCCTCGATGAGGGCTCAGGCTCATCGTCCCGATCCACCATGTGTAGAGTGGGCCCCGTCTTCTGGGTCGCCCGTGGGTTCTTGTCTGCAGCTGGTTGCCCCCTCCTCTGACCGTCTGATCCAGATCCCTGATCAGCCTTGGCCTTAACTTTGAAACTGGGTCTGAAATTCTTACTCTCTGGATTCCCGTAGCACTCATATGCTCGGTGTCCAAGTACTCCGCAGAAGTTGCACTCTACTTTGTTCCCCTTACAGTCGAGCCCGGGGTGGTCCTTGTGACACCATCTACAAATGTAGCGTCGATGGTAGCCACCACCGGCTCCTTTCTCAGTCTCAGATCCTGATCATTTACAATGTCATATTCACATCTCAAATGGTCACTAGTTGTTTCTTAACTTATGTATTACCAATTCCTTACCCTTCGGCGCCTTAGAGCGCAGGGGTGTAGCTGCATAAGCATATGTCAGCTTCAATGGCTCTTCCGGAGCCTTCTCCTTTCCCTCCTTCCCTTTCGGGTTCTGATTCTTCTGGGCCTGAGGCTGGTACTTCTGTTTCTTGTACCCTCCTTGCCCTTGACTCTCTGAGCTCTTCCCAGCACTCTTCCGCTTTGCATTCTCCTCGTCCCTCAGCTGGACGGTAATCTCAACCTTAGCAGCGGCATGATAGCACTCCTGCTTTTCCATAGTATTAGTCTCACTTATTCTCATAATCTAAATCTTATTCACCACTTATTCAAATTTCAATCATTCTTATTACCTGCAAGGTAGTGTAACTCGTCGGCCCCATGCCGTAGCGGAGTCGATGGCTAAGCCCGCCATAGAAGCGGTCTACCAAGATCTGGTCAGAATACCCTAGACCTGGTAGAAGACGGAGCAAGGCGGTGAACTCTGAGTAATACTCGTCCACCGTCATCTTGTCTGACTGCTTAAGTGCATCTAACTGCAAGCGCTTCTTCGTCTGGACATGGGGGGTAGTACTTTGCCCGTAGCAAGGCGGTGTACTGCTCCCAGCCGAACTCTGGGTTGGCCACATGCTCGGCCCTCACCAGCTTCCACCAATCGCCCGCCGCCCCCTTCAGGTAGAAAGCAGCTAAGCGCACCTTGATCCCAGCAGGGACATCAAGGGTCTCGAAGGCGGTCTCCAGCTCGGAGATGTACGCCTCAAGCTTGGCGGGATCGGTCTCCCCCTTGAATGTGCGGGTCGAAGATCTGACAGACTCTTCACCCAGTTGGGTTCCCTAGGTTGTGGCGGTGGAGGTGGTGCACCCACACCAGGCTGATAGCCCATGTGCCCTAAAGCGGCAGCTACGATCTCTGCGATCGTCTGCCCTCCAGGTATCCCTGGATATCCTCACCCCGGCCGCGACCTCGGCCTCCTCTAGGGCGTCCTGCCATCTGAACAAGCATAACTTACATTAGATTTCACATTCACCACTGTTTGGTTAGTAAATTTATAACGTCCGTAGACGGTAAAGACAATCCACACTTATTAGTGGTCATCTGACTCTACTCACTCTAACTTCTCACACCCTTAACCCAATACTTATTCCTTAACTTATATCCTAACTCGGTGGTCACTATCCGGTATTTCTTGATCAGAGCGTAACTACGCTCTGATACCATTTTTGTAACACCCCATCCAAAGCCTATCGTGGTTATCGCAATCTGAACACTTAATCGAATCGCGCGAAATAACAACTCCTGGACCTTGCCACGGTCTGATCGTTAGAAAATACCGGCTTAATACTTACAATACTTATCCAAAACAATTATCCAACTTACACGTCAACATTCATAATACACACACCACCACCGAGTACTAGTATCTCAAACATAATCCCAAGCTTACATCAGTTTAATATAGACAGTCGGGTGCACAGCGCAACCCGACTCAAAATAAATGTCCCAACCTAAATCTAACCGCTCCTACTCTCGTGGTGCGTCCTCATGGGCCTCTTACCTGCAAGTGTAAAAATAGCCCCCGAGGGGGTCAGCACGAATGCTGGTACACCCTCTCATGGCCCCCAAGCTAACGGGGCTACGACGACTAATTGTCGATAGCATGGAAATTGATTACTCACAAACATAATATGAAGTGCAATAACAATACCACAGATGAACAATATAGTTCACAACCAATGAACGACTCAAGCGTTCCTTAACAAGTGGGTTAGTAACCCCCTTCCTCAGTTCTCATTTCCTTAATCTCAGTTCCTTAACTTACCTTAATCTTAATCTCAAACTTATACTTGCCAACCTCTCCACTTTAGATTGGTTAGCCCTTAATTGGTTGCTTATCTTTGTAGGGCTTGGTTAACCCTAGCCGGTAGCAGTGCACTATCCGACGATAAGCTACCTTCCTTAACTTAATTAGGGATGTAGGCTTGATCCCTCCACGCCTTCCTTATTGTGCCTCCCACCTCGAACAGTAGCCCGGGTGGTCGGGTCGATTTGTTGACCCTAGGCGACGAGTCTAATGACCAGTCTTATTTGGAAGTCAGATCTGATTCAGATACCGACCTCCCCCAATACACATGTGCCGGTACCATTCCGGATTCCTCACTCCCACCCCAAGTTATGGTTAGTGAAAGCCTTAATTACCAAGTGCTAGTTAAACCTTGACGGGTAAAACCAACAATCACCGATACTTAGTTCTCAATCTTAACTCAATAAGTACTAACCTTGGTTAGTAACAATCTCAAGCCTCGCGGGTTAGTGTAAATGTAACACAATCGCAACGAGAGCAATATAACCGGTTGCATGCTTTATCTTGTTTTAGTCATGGCAAATAAACAGATAGCACACAAGCCGAGGGACACCTCGTTAGCAAGCAGGTCACGAAAAGGATTGTACCGTTCACCGTCGTTCGTTGTTTGACTAATCTTCTTCGGGGTCCCAATCACAAACCTAAAACATTCATTCATTTTAGGTTATTAGTTATTTGCACCTTACTTAACTCACTTAGTCCCTAAGGACTTCCATTCAATAACCTCTCAAGTCTTTATCACTTAATCTTACAAACTTAACTTAAACATTAAAACTTATACTTACTTAACTTAATTCCTCAAGTTCTTAGGGTCCCAATCATTACTACCCTACCAAGGGCATACCTCATTACCCATTACCATTTTTAGAAATTGAAATTTCTTTTTTTTTTTTATTTTTAGGCTCGACCGGACTTACCGACCGGACTTGCCAAGTCCGGTCCATTCCAGTACCTTTTACCGTTAGAAAATTCACTCCGACCGGACTTACATGTCCGGTCCTATGTCCGGTCGATTCCAGAGACTTATAATCCGTACTAAATTCATGCCGACCGGACTTGACAAGTCCGGTCCCATGTCCGGTCCATTCCAGAAACATTTCCCCTCTCACAAAACAAGCCCGACCGGACTTGTAAGTCCGGTCCCCCAAGCCCGGTCGATTCCAGAAACATTTTCCGGTAGTGTAACAGAGCCCGACCGACCTTGCAAGTCCGGTCCTAAGGCCGGTCGGCTCTAAAAACTTGTTTCTAATTCCTTTTCAACTCCAAACTTCTCCTCATATATCCTATATGTTATAACCTCATTTGGGCACCTCAAATACACCTTAAGCCCTTCTTAAAATACCTTAATTCCTCCACCAAAATCCATCTTAGTCATTATGCATTTTTCCTTGTAATAATGCTAACACTTGTAATGTTTTTCCTCTAGGTTTCTTTGTGGTGGTTCATACCTAATGTAACCACTATGCCAAATGTTTCTTCACCACTATAATCATCATCTCCCAAGCATCTCTCACTATCTAAACTCTTTAGCATTCACTTAAAGTTCCTTAACAAGATTAAACTTCCATCATCATCACATTATTTCCTTCCTAGTTGTGCACCAACATTTGCCTAAGTCCTAAATACTCCAATACATTCTCTTGATTCCTAAATCCTCCAGGTGATACCTAAGTCATCATAAGTCATTAAAATCTTAACTTAACTTCACCCTTTTTCATCAAGACAACCCATAGAACATTCCTAGTACTTCCTTAGTCTTAAATTCCCTTAGGATATCTTAAACACTTAAACTCTCCTTTAAATTTTGCCATGGGTTCTCTAGTATATAGTACTTCCTAACACATGGTTTTTCTCCATCAAACAACCAATACCACACAAATTCTCATCACACACTTAACACCCAATTTACACTAAAACTTCACCACATCATCATATAATGCTTAAACTTAAAATGCTTGGCACTTAGGCCCTTAAATGACAATAATCTTAACCACTGAATTTCCACATATATATATGCCTTCAACCTGCGAATACACTCAACAAGGCTCCCATTGAAATAAAATGCTTCTTGTACTTCACCTTTATATTCTTAAACTATCTCTTTTCTCATTTGCTCCTTAGTCACAAGTTCACAAGATAGTCATTGTTTCTCCTAGGTTTTATAGAACCTTCCCAATATAAACTCTACACTAAACTCATCATATACCCATATCTCATTCCCTTAAACAACAAGACAACTTAAGGTAAGTAATTTACCTTGTTTTCTCACAAGCTTTCAAGCTTTTCTCCTTAGGTTTTCTTTGTTCAATCTCGGTCACCAATGTGATTCTCCTTGCCAATGTTCTAACCAATATCCAATGACTCCAATGAGTACTAGATAACACATTAACCCTAAGGAACAAACCCTAGGTTTAAAATATGTTTTAAGGTATTAATGTGATTGTTTTACCTTGGTTTCTCAAGACAACTTGGATGTGAAGCAAGAAGGACCTCCTCTCTCCTTTGAAGAGTAGAAACAAGCTAGAACAAGGCATAAACATGGAGTCCCATGAGTATATATTTTCGGTTATGTGAAGAAAATGGTGGAAACCTAGATTTTCTTACACTTTCTTTACCTTAAGAGAATGGAGATGCCAATGGAGTCTCCAAACTTGAATTTCCTCCTCTAATGGTGGTTTGACTTGGCACCAAAATGAAGCTCTTGAAGTTTTGAAAAGATAGAAAGGAGGAGCTTGAGCTAACTAAGAAGAATATCTATTTTGTTTTGGATTTGGAGCTTAAATGAGCAAGTGGTGTGCAAGAGAAGGTGGAGCTTTCATGGAGGTTAGCTCACGTGAATGGAGAAGAGAAAGAGAGCAAGAAATCGTGGGCAACAAGGAAAATGAAGAAGTGAGGAGAGAGGTAAGCTAAAGTGAATTTATCTTAAAAAGGTGAATAGTGTTTTATGCTTTAACTACTACTTATTTGCTTTCTCTTACTTAGTTAGATAAGTGTGGTGAGTCACACTTAAGAAACCGGCCCCCTTTTGTGAATGAGGGTAGTTTAGTCTTTGTTGACCAAATGTCTCACTTATATAGACTTATGTTATAACTAGCTTAATAAATTCACTATTCATCAAAAACAAGGCACATTGTTGTGAAATTTTTGATTTCCCATTGATATAGACCTCCAAATGTGATACTATATAGTACACATATTAATTAAAGAGTAATGATGGACATTTAGCCATTCAAAACTCATTTACAAGACAATTTTTCAAAAACGTGCTTTAAGACTCCTTAAAGCACATTTTGTGTTTTAACTTGTTTTCAAGCTTGGTTTTCTTTGGTAATTGATTTAAAATGACCATTAGGATATTACTAAGGTCTTGGAACAATATTTGGGTACTCTCCCATCTCTCCAAGCTTAGAGCACGTTTTTGCTTAAACTGCTCTTTTGGTGTTTCCTTATGATTAGTTTTCTTAAGGCTTATTTAGCCTCCTTATATCTTAGTTTATCATTTAAACACCATATCTAAGTTTGGGGTATTTCAATCTACCCCCCTTAAAAGAACTTTGTCCTCAAAGTTCACACATGTGTTTAACCATTCACGGTACACAGTTCTCTTAATCTTAATACCACATCTTATATTCACATTCATACATCTCAAGACTCAAAGGTCAATCTCAAATACAATACATAAGTATCATACATAACTCAAAGCTCAAACTTACACCAAGTGTAGCAACTTACACAAATCCACAACTTAAACAACCAAACAAACAAAATGATCGTTTCCTAACTCAAAAGCGAGGAAGCTCTACCCCCCTTAAAAAGGGGTACGCCCCGTACCCTATACAGACGATCTAGTCAGTAAATAAAGAAGGGTACTTCGCCCTCATCTTATCCTCTAATTCCCACGTGGCCTCTTCGACATCCTGGTTAGACCAGAGAACCTTCACCAGTCGCACTGACTTGTGGCGAGTGTCCCTAGTCTTTCTGTCCAAGATTCTCTGAGGAGTCTCCACGGATCTCATATTTGGTTCTAAGGTCAACCTCTCAGGTTCTAACACATGGGAGGGGTGGTGCATGTATTTCTTAGCTGTGAAACATGAAAACATCATGCACTTTACCCAGCTCAGCAGGTAAATTCAACCTGTAAGCAACTGGGCCCACCCGCTCCGTAATCTCATAAGGACCAACAAATTTCGGGCTTAACTTGCCCTTCTGCCCAAACCTAAATACACCCTTCATCGGTGATACTCGCAGAAATACCGGTCGCCCACTGCGAACTCCAGGTCTCGTCGTCGAACATCAGCATACGACTTCTGCCTATCTTGAGCAGCTTTCATGTTCTCCCTGATTTGCTGAACTTCAGCCTGAACTTGTTCTAAGTACTCTGGTCCTATAATGACCGTCTCACTCGACTCATCCCAGCAGAGCGGTGTACGACATGGTCTACCGTACAACGCTTGAAAAGGTGCCATCTTGATCGAAGCGTGATAGCTGTTGTTGTATGAAAACTCGATCAGATGCAATCTGTCAATCCAACTGCCCTGGAAGTCTAAGGCACATGCTCTCAGCATGTCCTCGAGTGTCTGAATAGTACGCTCAGTCTGACCATCTGTCTGAGGATGGAACGCGGTACTCAGCTTGAGTTCTGTACCCAACGCTTCTCTGGTAGCTCTCCAGTACCTCGAAAGGAATCTGGTATCTCTATCTGACACTATGGTCTTTGGTATGCCGTGGTGCCTCATGATTTCTTTCTCAAATAACTCAGCTAATTTGGTCACCTTCCAAGTATCCTTCATCGGTATGAATCGGGCTACTTTGGTAAGGCGATCCACCACCACCCATATCATGTTGAGACCTCCCCTAGCAGGTGGAAGCCCAACTACGAAGTCCATGGAGATATCATGGAACTTCCACTCCGGAACTGGCATCGACTGTACCATTCCGCCCGGTCGTCTGTGCTCGAATTTCACCTTCTGGCATGTGAGACACCTCAAGACGAACTCGGTAACATCTGTCTTCATCCCCGACCACCAGAAGTATCTCTTCATGTCTTTATACATTTTAGAGGCTCCCGGATGGATGGAAACTGAAGAACAGTGTGATTCTCTAAGTATACGGTCTTTCAGATCCGTGTTACCTCGTGGTATGCATAATCGGCCCTTAAGTCTGATCAGATCATCATCATGAAGTCTGAAGTCGTATTTCTGACTCTCAAAGGTACCATCTGTCAGCTTCTGTCTGACCTCTCTCATATACTCATCAGTCCTCTGAGCCTCTCGCACCTCATCAACCAAGCTGGAGAAAGAAACTAGCGAATGGAGTGAGTGTGCTCGACGGCTCAGGGCATCTGCTACAACATTGGCCTTCCCTTCTTTGTATTGGAGGTCAATGTCATAGTCTTTCAGAAATTCTAACCATCTCCTCTGTCGAAGATTAACTCCTTCTGAGTGAATATGTATTTCAAACTTTGTGATCGGTGTAGATCGTGACACTAACCCCATATAAGTAGTGGCGCCATATCTTCAAAGCGAAGACTACAGCTCCCAGCTCTAAATCATGTGTGGGGTAGTTCTCCTCATGTTTCTTCAACTGGCGTGAGGCATATGCCACCACCTTGCCATGTTGCATGAGCACGCAACCCAGCCCTCTGCCGGATGCATCACAATAAACCTCAAAGCCCTCTGTACCGTCTGGAATGGTCAGTACCGGTGCAGTGGTCAGTGAGTCCTTCAAGCGCTGAAATGATCTCTCACAGTCGACTGTCCATAGAAATGGTGCATCTTTCTTCATCAGACTGGTCATCGGCTTCGCGACCTTGCTGAAATCTCTAACAAACCTCCTGTAGTAACCTGCCAGACCGAGAAAGCTCCTGATGTCGGTAACAGTCTTCGGCCTTGGCCAGGTACGTACGGCATCAATCTTTGCTGGATCCACTGCGATCCCAGCATCTGAGATGACATGACCTAGGAAAGAGACCTGGTCAAGCCAAAACTCACACTTGGAGAACTTAGCATATAGCTGGTTCTCCCTTAATATTTCCAACACCCTTCTCAAATGTTCCTCATGCTCAATCTTAGACTTTGAATATATCAATATATCATCAATAAAAACCACACCGACTTGTCCAGCTGCTCCCGGAACAAGCGGTTCATCAGATCCATAAACTTCGCTGGCGCGTTCGACAAACCGAACGGCATCACTGTAAACTCATAGTGGCCGTATCGTGTCCGGAATGCCGTCTTCTCAATGTCTCCCTCCTTAATGGCTATCTGATGATACCCCGATCTGAGATCAATCTTGGAAAACACAGATGCTCCCTTCAACTGATCGAACAGATCGTCAATGCGGGGTAGTGGGTACTTATTCTTCACTGTACTGCATTAGCTCTCTGTAGTCGATGCAGAGGCGGAGACTACCATCCTTCTTCTTCACGAAGAGGACTGGCGCTCCCCATGGTGACACACTTGGTCTAATGAATCCTTTATCCAACAAATCTTTCAGTTGTTCTTTAACTCAGTCATTTCTGCCGGAGCCATACGGTATGGTGCTTGGCTATCGGTCCGGTACCAGGTAGCAGCTCAATGGTGAACTCTACCTCCCGAGTGGGTGGCATGCCGGGCAGTTCCCGTGGAAATAAGTCGGGGAACTCCGACACTACCGGTAAGTCGGGGTCGAACTCAGGGTCTCTCTCTATGTCCTGTACATAGCAGAGGTATACTTCTTCCTTTCTCCTTAATTCTTGTACATTGCCATGGCGGTGATGATCTTAGTCGAAGGCTCCCTGGGCCTCTGGCGGTATGATATTGTTACCCCAGACGGACTCCTGAGCAGCAATCTATGCTCGGCGCAGAGGATACGTCCCTTGTGCCGCTCCAACCAGTTCATCCCGAAGATAACATCAAATCCTAGCTTACTGAACTCAATGAAACTGACTGGGAAGTCTTCCCCCTTAATTCTGATGGTGGCTCCTCGGTAGTAACGAGTGCAACGAACCTTCTCCTTAGACGGGAGCGTAACCGTGAAGTCGGGTAGCTCATCAGCGTCTAGCCCCAACCTGCTCGCGAATGATGCAGAGACAAAGGTATGCGAGGCCCCTGAGTCGAAGAGAACTGATGCCTCAATCCATTGATCGGAAAGGTGCCGGTGAGGATAGTACCGCTAGCGTCGGCCTGTGCCTCTGTGAGTATGCTTAGTGCACCTTCCGTACCGAGTCCATAACCTAATTGTGTTCACAAGCTCCATGAGTATTGATGGTATAACAAGAGTCGTAACAATTTATATGAACAACACTGTTATTTTATTCATGACCATCCTGTTTACAACATGTGCTTCAATCTTACATCTCATTTCTCATCTCATTCTAACATTACATGGCTAATATTGTCTAAAGGTTAGTTTAATCTTCCTGGTCTCATATGCGTCGCATTGACTACTGCTGACGGTGCTGTATTCAGCTTGATTCTCTTATCCCATGGTATAACATCCTTGATTCTCCTCCCAAAATTAATACATCGCCTGACTTAAGTATTATCTTATCTGCACGGTCCGCACGCTTCTGCTCGCCGTAAAAAACTCCGCATCATCTCCAATGGACCAAGACACTACGGGTATCCCTCTTTCGAGAGACTCCGTTGTCTCGTCCTTATCCTGGTGTAGTCCCAGTTTCCATCTTTTTCGTAGAAGTTTACAATGCAAATGTCTGGCTGGATGTCTGGAATCGGTTCAGCTTCCAACTGCTGAGCGATTTCCACGACTTGTGTAATAACTGGATGGAACTCTTCGGGTATTCCCGGTGGTGAGACTCCATCTTGCTCCCTTGTGGTTTGGTAATTCTTGGCATACGGATTCCAATCCTTGCCCAAGCTCATCATCTTTAATTTCATCCTTGCTCCCCCTGGGTATTCCGGTGTGTAAAAACCTCCCGGTCCCATTCCTAGTTGATTGCATCTCCTGATGATGGCTATTTGTGCGTCGGGTGTCAGGTATCCCCTTAATAAAATCATACCTGGGCGGATAACCTGACATTGTTCGGTTGGAAAGTGTGTGGTTTCGATGTCGGTGTGCTCCGGGTTAGATGTAGATGGTATAGGGTAGCAGATGTTGAATCTCCTAAAGTGGTAGTAGGTTATGTCTTACTTATTCTAATCTCATCTTATTTTTACTTAACTCATATATTTCACCAAACATGCATGATAATGCGGTAAGCAGGTAGTTTTATTACTAAATAGTTATAGTGGTACCTGGCCTCGATGAGGGCTCAGGCTCATCGTCCCGATCCACCATGTGTAGAGTGGGCCCCGTCTTCTGGGTCGCCCGTGGGTTCTTGTCTGCAGCTGGTTGCCCCCTCCTCTGACCGTCTGATCCAGATCCCTGATCAGCCTTGGCCTTAACTTTGAAACTGGGTCTGAAATTCTTACTCTCTGGATTCCCGTAGCACTCATATGCTCGGTGTCCAAGTACTCCGCAGAAGTTGCACTCTACTTTGTTCCCCTTACAGTCGAGCCCGGGGTGGTCCTTGTGACACCATCTACAAATGTAGCGTCGATGGTAGCCACCACCGGCTCCTTTCTCAGTCTCAGATCCTGATCATTTACAATGTCAATATTCACATCTCAAATGGTCACTAGTTGTTTCTTAACTTATGTATTACCAATTCCTTACCCTTCGGCGCCTTAGAGCGCAGGGGTGTAGCTGCATAAGCATATGTCAGCTTCAATGGCTCTTCCGGAGCCTTCTCCTTTCCCTCCTTCCCTTTCGGGTTCTGATTCTTCTGGGCCTGAGGCTGGTACTTCTGTTTCTTGTACCCTCCTTGCCCTTGACTCTCTGAGCTCTTCCCAGCACTCTTCCGCTTTGCATTCTCCTCGTCCCTCAGCTGGACGGTAATCTCAACCTTAGCAGCGGCATGATAGCACTCCTGCTTTTCCATAGTATTAGTCTCACTTATTTCTCATAATCTAAATCTTATTCACCACTTATTCAAATTTCAATCATTCTTATTACCTGCAAGGTAGTGTAACTCGTCGGCCCCATGCCGTAGCGGAGTCGATGGCTAAGCCCGCCATAGAAGCGGTCTACCAAGATCTGGTCAGAATACCCTAGACCTGGCAGAAGACGGAGCAAGGCGGTGAACTCTGAGTAATACTCGTCCACCGTCATCTTGTCTGACTGCTTAAGCGCATCTAACTGCAAGCGCTTCTTCGTCTGGACATGGGCGGGGTAGTACTTTGCCCGTAGCAAGGCGGTGTACTGCTCCCAGCCGAACTCTGGGTTGGCCACATGCTCGGCCCTCACCAGCTTCCACCAATCGCCCGCCGCCCCCTTCAGGTAGAAAGCAGCTAAGCGCACCTTGATCCCAGCAGGGACATCAAGGGTCTCGAAGGCGGTCTCCAGCTCGGAGATGTACGCCTCAAGCTTGGCGGGATCGGTCTCCCCCTTGAATGTGCGGGTCGAAGATCTGACAGACTCTTCACCCAGTTGGGTTCCCTAGGTTGTGGCGGTGGAGGTGGTGCACCCACACCAGGCTGATAGCCCATGTGCCCTAAAGCGGCAGCTACGATCTCTGCGATCGTCTGCCCTCCAGGTATCCCTGGAATATCCTCACCCCGGCCGCGACCTCGGCCTCCTCTAGGGCGTCCTGCCATCTGAACAAGCATAACTTACATTAGATTCACATTCACCACTGTTTGGTTAGTAAATTTATAACGTCCGTAGACGGTAAAGACAATCCACACTTATTAGTGGTCATCTGACTCTACTCACTCTAACTTCTCACACCCTTAACCCAATACTTATTCCTTAACTTATATCCTAACTCGGTGGTCACTATCCGGTATTTCTTGATCAGAGCGTAACTACGCTCTGATACCACTTTTTGTAACACCCCGTCCAAAGCCTATCGTGGTTATCGCAATCTGAACACTTAATCGAATACGTCGCAGCGGAAATAAAAACTCCTGGACCTTGCCACGGTCTGACCGTTAGAAAATACCGGCTTAAATACTTACAATACTTATCCAAAACAATTATCCAACTTACACGTCAACATTCATAATATCACAACCAACCGAGTACTAGTATCTCAAACATAATCCCAAGCTTACATCAGTTTAATATAGACAGTCGGGTGCACAGGCGCAACCCGAACTCAAAATAAATGTCCCAACCTAAATCTAACCGCTCCTACTCTCGTGGTGCGTCCTCATGGGCCTCTTACCTGCAAGTGTAAAAATAGCCCCCGAGGGGGTCAGCACGAATGCTGGTACACCCTCTCATGGCCCCCAAGCTAACGGGGCTACGACGACTAATTGTCGATAGCATGGAAATTGATTACATACACAAACATAATATGAAGTGCAATAACAATAACCACAGATGAACATATATAGTTCACAACCAATGAACGACTCAAGCGTTCCCTTAACAAGTGGGTTAGTAACCCCCTTCCTCAGTTCTCATTTCCTTAATCTCAGTTCCTTAACTTACCTTAATCTTAATCTCAAACTTATACTTGCCAACCTCTCCACTATTAGATTGGTTAGCCCTTAATTGGTTGCTTATCTTTGTAGGGCTTGGTTAACCCTAGCCGGTAGCAGTGCACTATCCGACGATAAGCTACCTTCCTTAACTTATTAGGGATGTAGGCTTGATCCCTCCACGCCTTCCTTATTGTGCCTCCCACCTCGAACAGTAGCCCGGGTGGTCGGGTCGATTTGTTGACCCTAGGCGACGAGTCTAATGACCAGTCTTATTTGGAAGTCGGATCTGATTCAGATACCGACCTCCCCCAATACACATGTGCCGGTACCATTCCGGATTCCTCACTCCCACCCCAAGTTATGGTTAGTGAAAGCCTTAATTACCAAGTGCTAGTTAAACCTTGACGTGTAAAACCAACAATCAACGATACTTAGTTCTCAACCTTAACTCAATAAGTACTAACCTTGGTTAGTAACAATCTCAAGCCTCGCGGGTTAGTGTAAATGTAACACAATCGCAACGAGAGCAATATAACCGGTTGCATGCTTTATCTTGTTTTAGTCATGGCAAATAAACAGATAGCACACAAGCCGAGGGACACCTCGTTAGCAAGCAGGTCACGAAAAGGATTGTACCGTTCACCGTCGATCGTTGTTTGACTAATCTTCTTCGGGGTCCCAACTCACAAACCTAAAACATTCATTCATTTTTAGGTTATTAGTTATTTGCACCTTACTTAACTCACTTAGTCCCTAAGGACTTCCATTCAATAACCTCTCAAGTCTTTATCACTTAATCTTACAACTTAACTTAAACATTAAAACTTATACTTACTTAACTTAATTCCTCAAGTTCTTAGGGTCCCAATCATTACTACCCTACCAAGGGCATACTCATTACCCATTACCATTTTTAGAAATTGAAATTTTTTTTTTTTTATTTTTAGGCTCGACCGGACTTACCGACCGGACTTGCCAAGTCCGGTCCATTCCAGTACCTTTTACCGTTAGAAAATTCACTCCGACCGGACTTACATGTCCGGTCGATTCCAGAGACTTATAATCGTACTAAATTCATGCCGACCGGACTTGACAAGTCCGGTCCCATGTCCGGTCCATTCCAGAAACATTTCCCTCTCACAAAACAAGCCCGACCGGACTTCCGGTCCCCCAAGTCCGGTCGATTCCAGAAACATTTCCCGGTAGTGTAACAGAGCCCGACCGACCTTGCAAGTCCGGTCCTAAGGCCGGTCGGCTCTAAAAACTTGTTTTCTAAATTCCTTTTCAACTCCAAACTTCTCCTCATATATCCTAATATGTTATAACCTCATTTGGGCACCTCAAATACACCTTAAGCCCTCCTTAAAATACCTTAATTCATCCACCAAAATCCATCTTAGTCATTATGCATTTTCCTTGTAATAATGCTAACACTTGTAATTTTTTCCTCTAGGTTTCTTTGTGGTGGTTCATACCTAATGTAACCACTATGCCAAATGTTCTCTTCACCACTATTACATCATCTCCCAAGCATCTCTCACTATCTAAACTCCTTTAGCATTCACTTAAAGTTCCTTAACAAGATTAAACTTCCATCATCATCACATTATTTCCTTCCTAGTTGTGCATCAACATTTGCCTAAGTCCTAAATACTCAAATACATTCTCTTGATTCATAAATCCTCCACGGTGATACCTAAGTCATTATAAGTCATTAAAACATCTTAACTTCACCCTTTTTCATCAAGACAACCCATAGAACATTCCTAGTACTTCCTTAGTCGTTAAATCCCCTTAGGACATCTTAAACACTTAAACTCTCCTTTAAATTTTGCCATGGGTTCTCTAGTATATAGTACTTCCTAACACATGGTTTTTCTTCATCAAACAACCAATACCACACAAATCCTCATCACCACACCTTATCACCAATTTACACTAAAACTTCACCACATCATCATATAATGCTTGAACTTAAAATGCTTGGCACTTAGGCCCTTAAATGACAATAATCTTAACCACTGAATCTCCACATATATATATGCCTTCAACCTGCGAATACACTCAACAAGGCTCCCATTGAAATAAAATGCTTCTTGTACTTCACCTTTACATCCTTAAACTATCTCTTTTCTCATTTGCTCCTTAGTCACAAGTTCACAAGAATAGTCATTGTTTCTCCTAGGTTTTATAGAACCTCCCAATATAAACTCTACACTAAACTCATCATATACCCATATCTCATTCCCTTAAACAACAAGACAACTTAAGGTAAGTAATTTACCTTGTTTCTCACAAGCTTTCAAGCTTTTCTCCTTAGGTTTTCTTTGTTCAATCTCGGTCACCAATGTGATTCTCCTTGCCAATGTTCTAACCAATATCCAATGACTCCAATGAGTACTAGATAACACATTAACCCTAAGGAACAAACCCTAGGTTTAAAAATATGTTTTAAGGTATTAATGTGATTGTTTTACCTTGGTTTCTCAAGACAACCTTGGATGTGAAGCTAGAAGGACCTCCTCTCTCCTTTGAAGAGTAGAAACAAGCTAGAACAAGGCATAAACATGGAGTCCCATGAGTATATATTTTCGGTTATGTGAAGAAAATGGTGGAAACCTAGATTTTCTTACACTTTCTTTACCTTAAGAGAATGGAGATGCCAATGGAGTCTCCAAACTTGAATTTCCTCCTCTAATGGTGGTTTGACTTGGCACCAAAATGAAGCTCTTGAAGTTTTGAAAAGATAGAAAGGAGGAGCTTGAGCTAACTAAGAAGAATATCTATTTTGTTTTGGAT
The DNA here is from genome assembly GCA_023374045.1 of Limonium bicolor. NCBI lineage: Eukaryota > Viridiplantae > Streptophyta > Magnoliopsida > Caryophyllales > Plumbaginaceae > Limonium > Limonium bicolor. Next base: position 256,294,012 of record CM041781.1, on the reverse strand, counting down.
TTGGAGCTTAAATGAGCAAGTGGTGTGCAAGAGAAGGTGGAGCTTTCATGGAGGTTAAGCTCAACGTGAATGGAGAAGAGAAAGAGAGCAAGAAATCGTGGGCAACAAGGGAAAATGAAGAAGTGAGGAGAGAGGTAAGCTAAAGTGATATTTATCTTAAAAAGGTGAATAGTGTTTTATGCTTTATAACTTACTTATTTGCTTTCTCTTAACTTAGTTAGATAAGTGTGGTGAGTCACACTTAAAGAAACCGGCCCCCTTTTGTGAATGAGGGTAGTTTAGTCTTTGTTGACCAAATGTCTCACTTATATAGACTTATGTTATAACTAGCTTAATAAATTCACTATTCATCAAAAACAAGGCACATTGTTGTGAAATTTTTGATTTCCCATTGATATAGACCTCCAAATGTGATACTATATAGTACACATATTAATTAAAGAGTAATGATGGACATTTAGCCATTCAAAACTCATTTACAAGACAATTTTTCAAAAACGTGCTTTAAGACTCCTTAAAGCACATTTTGTGTTTTAACTTGTTTTCAAGCTTGGTTTTCTTTGGTAATTGATTTAAAATGACCATTAGGATATTAATAAGGTCTTGGAACAATATTTGGGTACTCTCCCATATCTCTCCAAGCTTAGAGCACGTTTTTGCTTAAACTGCTCTTTTGGTGTTTCCTTATGTTTTCTTTGATTAGAAATGTTTCTTAATGCTCTTTTGCGACTCTCACAATATTCTTGGGCGGACTGAAGGCAAGTGTCTTCATGGACTCAGCCGCGAGTGAGACTAGAACATACAGCTACCAGTGAGCGATGTCAGTGGTGTACTAGGATGCTAGGAGAACATTTTTGAAGCTAACATGTTTGATTTTGTGGTCATAGGGGTAATCGAGTCAGGCTTTGGAGTGATGGCATCGTCATTTAGGTGCTTTGGTTGATTGGGTGCGGAAAACAACGGGTTCTCAAAAACAAAAATTAAAGACAAATGTAAGTTGAAACTAGGTTATTATGGAGATTTTGGTTGTCATGGTCATTCAGGAGCTTTGGTTGATTGGGTGAGGAAAATTGGCGGGTTCTAAAAAAAATACAAACACATTTTAAGTTGAACTAGTTGACCAGAGAGATTTGGTTACCGGAGAGCCATACCTGGTGCCCAGACTCTGACTCTGAAGGGGAGAGGAGATAAGACCGCCCTCGGGTAGAGCGATTAATGCCAAGATATGTGTGAAAGAACTCAAATAAAACCGTGGGGATGCATTTGTGATGATTTACAAGCTGGTATTTGCGGAAACATAGTTTAATTAGATTCAGGTTATCTTCACATAATCTTATAATATGAGAACTCAAGACTATAACTTCTGGGTAAATATGCACTTCAGAGATTTTTTAATGTCTTTGAGTGCACTGGTCTTATCATAAGAATGGTACACTTTTGACATTTTGATAAAAAAAATAACTGTAGTATTCAGAGTGCATGACTAAACAAAGAGTCCTAGGGAGATATGCTATAGATCAAAATGGTATAGATTATCATCCCCGTGCCCCAATTGCCTTGAGATCATCAGTGTTAAGGTCAAAATCTTATAGTCGTAGTGAAGAATTATACTAGATTGAGAGATCTCAAAATTAGAAGATACTTAACGAACGATGTCCTTCACCAGTAACTAAATTAACATTATCGATCTTAAAAAAAGGAAGGATTACTGATAGATCCAATGCTGATGATTTCACCATGTTCATTGTCTCCAAAGGTGACCTTTCCCCATGATGCTCAGAGCGAACATCCGTTATATAGGAACCAATAGTCATTGTTCACCCGCCTCTATGCCTGTAAGAAAGTCACTAGTTATTTTTAGGATCGTAGATATACTTGGGTCCATTTTTTGAAGATGAAGCATGATAAAGATTACGAGCTTTAATAACAGTAGAATACGAGACATTTGAAAGACTTCACAATTTAGTTTAGCTGTAAGAGGATTCAGTGTGACCTCATATCCACAGTAACCACATATTTTTATGGGGGTAATAGACATATTCTTTTGCATCTAACCTTGTTTGCAAATTTCAACCGTTGAAGTTTGTTACGAGAAAGATTATTGGGTTTTGAGGCAATTTCGAAGAGATTGACTTAGTTTTTCTTGTGTAACAAATAGAATAGACTAGAATTGAGATAGTCCCTCTGTGTCTGTTCGAAATCAGAGTGAGTGATTTTTTTCTCTTTTTCATGCTTGTTTTGAGTGGCTTTGGATTCAAGAAGATTTTCTTTGAATCATTCAGAAATTTCATTAACGTATAAAGTTCACGAACATAAGTACCTGTTTAAATGGAGGTAATGAAGGTGATTGGGTTCTTTTGCTGAAGTTTTTAAGTGAGTGATGCTGCTTGAGAATCAAGATCTAATGATGGTCTTGGATTCTCATAACTCATTCCGTAGATCTTTGATGGTGAAAGCAGACTCTTGAAGTTTTGAAATACCCCAAACCTTGATATGTTGTTTAAATGTTAAGATATGGTATACATAAGGCAAAAAAAGCTTTAGAATATTAGTGAACGATTTTTAACCTATTAAACATAATTAATTACCTTAAAGTCGATAAGGGCAAAGTGTGCTCTAAGCTTGGGTAATCTGGTTAAGACCTAATGAGCTTACCCAGACCGTATTTATATGTTAATAGACATATTAAACCAATTACCAAAGAAAACCAAGCTTGAAACAAGTTTAAACATAAAATGTGCTTAAAGGAGCCTTAAAGCACATTTTTTGAAAAATTGTCTTGTACATGAGTTTTGAATGGCTAAATGTCCATCATTAACTCTTTATTAATATGTGTACTACTTAGTATCACATTAGGAATCCTAAATCAATGGGAAACCAAAAATTTCACAGTTATGTGCCTTGTTTTTATGAATAGGGACTTTTATAAGCTTAGTTTGTAACATATGATATATTAAGTAATTAAATGAGTTAACAAAGACCAAAACACCCCTAAGTATATAGGGGGCCGGTTTGTGTAAGGTGAGTCACCACCACCTGCAATCAAATAAGTGAAGGAAGACATAAATAAATACTATACTACTTTATTAAGCACTATTTGCTTTATTTACTACTACCCACTCAGGCTTTTGCAATCAATCATTCTCTTCATCTCCCTCATTCTCCGCGTATCCCATCTCCTTCCTGCTCTCTTTCACGGTTTGAAGCAGCACAGCACCCGACACCCCTTCAAATCCTTGTAACTTCTAGCTCACTTGGCCAAATTAAAAACCTAAGACCACCAATCTCTTAGTCTCATCAAGCTCTTCAACTTGGTCCTTTCAAATCTTCTAGACGCTCCATTTTGTGGCCAAGGGGAATCTCCATGGAAGGAGCTTAGCTCATCTTTTTCACGTATTATTGTTCTCCTTTGCTTCAAAGGTAGGAAACTCAAAGAAAATGATGTTCCTCCATGTTTTGTGCTGTCCCGAAATTACCTTAAATGGTGTCCTTATGTTGCCTTGTTCTAGCTTCATCCCAACCATTCAAGGACTGGGTGGAGTCCTCTCTTGACAAGTATCCAAACTCTCTCCAAGATCTAAGATTTCTGAACAAGAAAGAACTTGTGAGGAAAGGAGGTAATTATGCTAATCTAAAATAGCTTATAATCTTAGGAAAATGAGCTACTATTGTTTATTGAACTACCTAAGAGCCCAGGTAAATGACGTAGAAAAATGTTCTCAAAGAGACTAGTAAAGGACCTATGTATCGTTTTTGTGTATTTGCAGGTCAAAGGCAATATATTGTGGGAAATTCAGTGTTTAAGATTTATGCATTTAAGAGCCTAAGTGCTATGCATTTAAATTGTGCATATGTTGTAATTTGGTGTATATTTGGTGAAGTTTTGAGTATAAGAGTGTACCTAAGATCATTTGGGAAGTTTATACATATGATGGGTGTAAATAACTTATGCAGCAGGACTTGAAAATGCAAGTCGTCATTCTATAGCTTGGGTCCGGGACCTAGGTATGGGTCATGTTCCGGACCAGTATGAAACAACGGGCAGTGAGTTTCTAAGCAATGTGGTCCGGGACTTCGGTCTTGTACAAGGACCCCGGACCACCCCCCTTAAATTACCCGAGAGTTTTGCCTAGAATGGTCTGGGACTTAGGACTGTATGAAGTCCCGGACCACCCTGTTAAATGTAGCCGGAGTACAAGAATGTCTTGGTCCGGGACTTAGGGTGAGTACAAGGTCCCGGACCACCCTATCAAAACATACCGAGTTTGTGTAAGTGTTGATCCGGGACTTAAGGTAAGGACCAAGTCCCGGACCACTCTAAAAATGTTGTTTAAGGTATAAAAATGATGTGTAAAGAAGGGGATTGATAAGTAATGATGTTGTAAGGATTTAAGGACATGTTAGATGTGATATACAACCAAGTGGGTGGAAAGTTGTAATAAAAATGTGAAAGTAAAACAAGTTAAAATGTCAAGTTGTTTAACTAGTAACGAGGGTAAGTTATGAGCGTTAGACTTTAAACAAACATGTTACCCCGATGTTGATAAAAGTAATGTAATGTTGCCAGTTGTTCGAGAACTGTTCAAGAAACTTAAGACGACACGTTAGGTGGACGTTGGTGACAGGTATGGTTTTTCTTGCAACCTGTTTCCTACCGGATTACACCGGCTTGTATGCCAATGTGTTTTCTGTATGTTTGCCACGTTGTAAGATAAACATGTAATGAGTTTACAGTAATTCATATATGTGGCTGTTCAACTCCGATACCATTTAACCTCGGTAGTGTTAACCTTAGTTAACTGAGTCTAGGATCACATTAGAGTTTGGTACTCGGATTAAACGACCCAACTGTGGGGCGTTCTAACCACGGCTATGCGTGAGTTAATTGTGTGATATGTGTAAGTGAATGTAGGGATCTCCCTTGTATGTTTAACCCAGAAGTAATACTGTATGGTGTGTAGGTACGATAGACTCCGTAGTGGGGTTCTAACTAATAACTAAAAGTAAGTATGCACTAACAGTAGTGAGGAATCCGGTTAGGCCGGTCGCGCGTTGTTTGGGATGGGTATCCTTTTTAGCTTTACCCTTCTCTCTGTTATGGTTTTTTCCCTCACGGGTTATGATCTCCCATTAGCTTATCCCAAAGCTTAGCTATTCTGACTTACGATCGGTTTAGGGGGAACATGTGTTTGTGTGGTGTGTTCTGGTCACTAAATCCGATCCATCTTTAGGTAAGTTACTCGTCCGACTATTAGGGTGGTAATGAGTGTTGTATAACGAGCTTAACATGGGGGTGATATCTTTCCCTAGGCTCACCAGTGTATTAACTATGTTTGGGCCGGTTCCTAAGAGATCCGTACCCGTTATGTATGTTATTTGTATGTTGCAAATTATTGTGATGTGATGTTGTATGTCGCTTAGAAGTGAAATATGAGGATCATGGATATGATTCCTAGTATGTAAAAGGGACGTTTGTGGAAACCGATAGTGGGTAAGTGTCGTCTATTGAGGAAATAGCTCCGTTAGAGGAGAAATACTATAGGGTGGAAGAACTCAAAGAGTGATTGGTTAAGTATGGATGAGTTATTTTTGTTAGGCCCATTGGGGTGAATGTATTGTGTCGTGAGTTTATGTTTCACATGCTTGATTTAATGTAATCAAACTGCATGCTAAGACGACAAATAGTTGTGCGTGGCCCGGTAGCATGTGGGCTGCGGATTACCATACCAGCAAAGGTGCTGAGCCCCTGGGGGGCCACCCTTTCTTTCCTTTTCTATTTCAGGTACCAGGAGCTGGAGCCGTTCGAGAGTAGGACGGGTTAGTTGTTGCGTACGGGTAATTGATGTAATTACTTGTAATTTGTAGGTGTAGTAAGACCGAAATTGTTCTCGGCATTAGTTGTTAAATACTCGTAGTACAGTTGGAAGGTATTTGTGTATGAATGTTGGTAGTGATAAGGAGACGGTGCTGTATAGTTTGCTCGGGATCTAGTCCATCAGACGATACAAATGTGTAAATGTTAGCCTTGTTAGCCACGTGGGTGGTTAACGGCGTGTAACACCAATGAGTTAAGTAACGTGATGAGGTACATTTTCCACTGCAGTTTGTTGTTAAGTATGTTGTTGTAGTTGGGGTGTTACAAGTTTCATTCGATCTGATGTTATATGACTTTTAGGACATGGATTTCCTCATAGAGTAAGGCAATCTGCTCAGTGTTGTGTGCCATTAAATAGATGAGGCTGGTAGTACTTGGTTATGGTTCTTTTGAGTTAGAATCTTCCCAAGCTGCTTTTTCTAGTAAGGATGCTATGAATTTTGACCGCGATCATCCATTCTCTTGAGTGGAAAGTTGTTTGTGAGGTGTTATGGTTTAAGACACTTAAAGCATACTTGCTCATTAGACATTGAATTTCCTTGTAGGAGCGGTTTGGTGCCTGGTAAGAGCGACTATATCCTTGATAGTGTTGGTTTGATCTGGAACTTTCGATCGAGTCTGTCTCACATGAACTTCTTGAAATTATTAAAAATCATGGCCTATCCTAAAATGTGGAGACTAACCCTTCCTTTATAATGTCACAAGGAGTGAATCACGAAGTTGTTGAATGCGACTGATTTCTGCCATCTTAAGTGTTTTGTCAACTTACTAGGCTCTGATACCACGTGTTGGATTGAGATGCTAACCAAGTCAGTCTGAGTTTTAGACATAAACAGGCTCGTTGGACTAAATATGTGAATGCAGAAGCTTTAGGACAAGATGCACAAGAATAGAAAACTGCATTGATATTCAGTGTGAATTACAACTAGGTCTCCTACGCTTGGGGTTAGACAAAATGACTCTGTCTAACACCTACCTCAACTCCCAAGACTTAGATCAATACAATTTGAGGAGAATTGAATGCATTTTCTCTCTCGGCTGGATGTAGCTTTCTAAGCATGAAAAAAACTAACTTTCAATCAAGGTAATCTTTCTCAATGTGATCTTCCCTTCTCTGAAATTCGTAAGTGAAATGTGTAACTAATACAAAGACCTCTAATTGGCTAAATATGGAGAAAGCTAAAGTAATTGCTCCTAAATTTCTACCATGACATGCAGGTTGATGCTCCACATATTTAGGCTAAGAATGGGGTGAAATTTTTCAACTGTCACGTGAATCACTAACTCTGGTTTCTGGTTTCTGATTTTTCGGTATTAGTGTTCTTCAAACCAGAGGCGGAGTTGGTGAGGGAATGGAGGGAGCAAAGGACCCCCCATTTTGCTAAATTGCACGAAAATATAGTGTAAAAAAAATTTTTAAATAAATTTTTACAAAAATACCCCTAATTATTTGTAATTTTATGTATACCCTCAATTTTTCTTTTGACTCCGCCCCGCTTCAAACGTGACCACATGCGGCACAGGTCTTTTATCAATAGTGAAACATTAATTCAATGGGACTCTTTAACATAGAATGACTCTGTCTGGCTCGAAGCATATTTATCTCGTCACACAACCAAACTTCTTTTTCATAGTGACTCTGTCTCGGATATGAACTAACTCTGAAAACCATTATCAACAAATTATAGGGTTGCAACACAATCTTAGATTCGTACGTGTTGCTTTGACCCAAGGTTTTTAGGTTATGATTGATTTTGTCACCCCCAAAACATAGGATACTTCAAACTTTGGCCTCGACAACTTTTCCAACAGTATCAAATGAGGTGGTTTTGGTTTAAATATAATCAAACATTGATTTTAAGAACATAAGCGAGTCACGGAATCTCAGCCATTGGCGCTGACATGATAGTTTCAAACAAGTTGAGCAGGGGATGATGGTAGAAGAAAGAACTAGCTAGGCGCTGCACTGCTGCTGTCATCAGAAAGATTGAGATTCGATATTAGCTAGAATTAAGTTTCTCGACGTAACTATGAAACCCAAATATTTAGTACTAAAAAATGAAAGGGTTCCATGTACCTAGCAAAAAGAAGATTAACAATATATAAAAGGAAAACACTACCAATCACTGCACGACAGATCGAACATGATGTACTGCATTTAATTAGTAGTGGCAATTAGCTAGCAATGACACTGTACGACTCCATCTATATATATAATTGTTTAATACATAGTAATTAATTAGACTAATCATAGAATAAGTATCAATTAATTTGTGGATAAAGTTAGCTACCCGCCAAAACAGGTACTTGTCTTTTTGGTCGATAGTGATGTAATCATCCACACATGTAAGTTTCTAGATAAAACCCACCTAATTAATCCAAAGTCGGACTTAAGGCACATAATTAACCCCAGCTATTCAATATATAATACTACTAGTGTAAGTCTCAGGCAGCTAGCTAGCTTTTTGTGTTTTCCCCCTACAGGTCGACCTCTATCCCTTCATCACTAACTAGCTATAAATAGCAATCTTACCCAACAAAACTAAAACCAAATCAGACACACAAAAGTAAAATGCATCCATACAAAGAGACTGAATTATTCACTACTCATACTTACTACAATATCCCATCAACACAATTCCCCTTCCCAGAAAACAACAACATACCAACATCATCATGTCACTTCAATGGTTTCAGTACTTCAAATCAAGCATGGCCGCCATCACATCATATCCATGAACTCAACCACACCTTTCAGCAGTCAAACATTAGCGGTGGTGGTGGTAACTCAACCACATCAGAAGAAGTAGAGGATCATGAACAACAGAATGGTCTTTGTTCATCAATGGATGATGAGAGGAAGAGACGGAGGATGATTTCGAATAGAGAATCAGCAAAGAGATCAAGGATGAGGAAACAGAGGTACATAGATGAGTTATGGTCTCAAGTGACTATATTAAGAGCTGAGAATCAAGGATTGATGGATAAATTAAACATGAAAATTGAGAGTCAAGATAGGATTCTTGAAGAGAATGCTAAACTCAAAGAAGAAACTGATACACTCCGACGACAGATGATGATGGGTTCATCAGGTTTTCAGCTTGATTTTGATTATGATAGTCTGTAACTACCTAGTCATCAAGCTGCTTATATATATTATGACTAGCGGTAAGAAGAGATACAAAGTATTTTCTGATTCTCTTTTACGGATCAAAGTATTTTGTTCATCAAGATGTAATTGGGTAATTATCAATTCTACAAACAAAAACCCATATGTTATGATCTTAATTATGTACTTTATGTATAGTTGTTGTGTAGAAATTATGTACTGGTATATATCTATTAAGGTTTAGAATAGAGAAAACATCCTTTAGATTTTCCATAATGAGTGACTGTCTGATCCATTCCATACAAAAATACACACTCAAATCAGTTTTGAGCCAACCGGGAAATAATGAAAACGATCGATGAGCCGCATAAACTTTTAAATGGGTTATATAATGGGGTGTGTTGCAACAGTCAGCGCATTAAGTAGTGTCATCATCATCCACTTCTTCTCCTAATAAACCCAAAGTGGACAAATAACTGTTCACCCTGCAAGTGTCTGTAGAATATGATTGTTATTTTGATCAAAAGTTTATAGCATGCCTCATTAATTCAGATGAGGTAACTTGACCTAGGTGGAAGGAGATTAAATAATGATTGTTTGTCATTGTTAAGCTTCCTGCAGGACCACATAAGTAGAATTACACAGATTATATGCTGATGCATTTAATAAGTAACAGCTATAATAATGATATCATCTACATGAATGATCATGTTTAAATATTTGCACCAAGAGGAGAGCAACGCCTGCACATCCGGTGATAGGTGGAACTATACAAAGAATATAATAAGAGCATACAGTATACTACAGTGTACATTCTCCTATCTAAAAATCCTAGTTGTGGTCGTTCTTCTCTCAAACTCGTCCCGCCATCGTCATCAATTTTCTTCCCTCTGTCGATCATCACATCAATCTGCTTCCCTCTATATAGTCACCACCTCCACCATCACTTTCCTTTTTCAATTCGTGGCGCTCATTGCCCAATTTTCACTCCATTCTCCACATATATAATCGACACTGCATCTCTTCTTTGTTGCACGTTCAAAGTCAAACACCACTACACCCACAAATATTTTTCGTTGCCTCCAATATGTCTGGCGCTGCTGATGACTCCTCTACCGCTTCGCCGCCTGGATCCGACATGGCCACAGCACTTGTGCCACTGGCACTATCGGCGCTGGTCCTACAACTCAACGATTAAAACTCAAGTTTCACTTGTTCTTGTGCAAAGTCCACCAAACTATTCTTTCAGAGTAAGTAACATATGATTTCTATTAGAATTAATATTAGTTGGTAAGTTAATTAATTTTGTATTAAATATAAGGTGAATAAGATAACTGATTGAGTTAATTACACTCGGAAGAGTTTAATTCTCAGGAGCCGAACAAACGTTAGTTGGAACATTTATTCGGTTGTAACTAATGATATTTAAGTGGGGCATTCTTAAACGACATTCAAGAACATAAGTTGTAACAGGCTCTATCTAGTGGAAGTTGAAAAGAAGATCCTTGGTGTTTCTATAGCGTTTTGAGATTATTATTTCCTAGAGTCTTTATTAAGACGCTATAAACTATTTATACTTCATTAATTTGTTGTAAGTTGTAACCATCATAACTTGTAAGCCTTTATATGGAGGTTACGAGTAAATGTGTTGATCTTAGCATGTCACAACTTCCAAGGAGAGGAGAGGGGATAAATGGGCTTTGATTAAAAGCATATCCGGCTAACCAAAGCTATGTTGATAGGTCTTTTGGGTTCACAGCGCACCAAACCTTGCAATAAGAGGAGAACCTATGGGAGGCTGGTCACGGGGGAGAATGGTTTGAATCTTTTGATAATGGTCAGTAATGAGGTCTGATCGTCACGTAGTTAGCAAACGTCTTTAATGAGATACTGTGGGAAGCGGTGAAGAAGAAGCGAGACGCAAGATGTGGAATCGGGCGAGAAAATCCGGGATCGATGAGGCGACGAAGAGAGAAAGACGAGAGAAGAAGAGAACGAAAGGAAAATTGTAAATCTGTATTCGGTAAAAGAGAACCTCAACAAGAGAGTTTATACAAGAGGATTATGCCGTTGCTTAACGGAACAAATGTAATTAACAACGGTATTAAGCAACGGCTAATAGAGACCAAACAATTAATGATGGAAAGAAAGAGGAAGGGGTAAATGATTAAAAACAATCCTAACACCCCCCCCCCCCCCCAAACCTAGGGAAAAGAGATTTTTGCTAGGTTTGAAGTGTTGAGCATTCCCATTGTCATTAATTGTTGGCGATAATCTTTCCCCGCTAAAGCCTTTGTAAGCATGTCGGCCTTTTGATACTGGTTAGAACTGTGGACGACATCAATGAGTCCGGCCTTGATCTGGTCACGAACATAATGGATGTCTATTTCGATGTGCTTCGTTCGTGAAGGACGGGGTTGCGTGCAATGTAGATGGCCGATTTGTTGTCATATTTCAAAGGTATGGGAGTGATGTTGTTGATTCCGAGTTCGTTGAGGAGGCGGGAGAGCCAAGCTAATGCCGTCGTAACGCGTCGAAGAGCACAGTATTCGGATTCGGCGGAGGAGAGTGAAACAGAAGCTTGCTTTTTGGATTTCCAAGAGATGGGTGATCCTCCGAAAAGAATGTAGTATCCACTCACGGACCTGCAAGAAATAGGGCACGAACCCCAATCAGAATCGCAATATGCTGATAGAGAATAATCAACAGTATTATTTAAAAAGATGCCGTAGCCGAGCGTCCCTTTAATGTACTGGAGAACATGTATAGTTGCATCCCAATGGTGTTGGCAAGGTTGTTGATTGAACTGACTTAAAAGTTGGACGCTGAAATTGATGTCAGGACGGGTGTTGATGAGGTAATTTAATTTACCAATGAGACGGCGATATCTGGTAGCATCAGGTAGAGGGGTGTCGTCTTGAAGTTGAAGCTTGGTGCCAAGTGCAATGGGACTGGCGACGGAACGCTTGGATGTGATGTTGTAGTCTCTGATGAGATCGGAAGCAAATTTAGTTTGTGTGATGCCAACTGCGTCGGACATATGGTGAAACTCGAGCCCAAGAAAGAAGGTAAGAGTGCCCAAATCTTTGATCTTGAAAGAATGATGAAGAATTTCTTTGACTTGAAGAATCTTTGCATCATCATTTCCACACAAGATAATGTCGTGGACATAGACGCCAAGGAAAAGGATGGATGCATCTTGCTCCCACTTGAATAGTGAGTGATCGTTATCTGAAAGAACAAAGCCAAGGTTAGTGAGAGTAGTGGAAAGTTTAGCATACCATTGACGGGAAGCTTGTTTTAAACCGTATAAAGATTTTTGCAATTTGCACACTAAGCCGTTAGTGTTGGTGGTTAAACCGTCGGGAATCTTCATGTAGATTTCTTCGTGGAGGTCGCCATGGATAAAAGCATTATTGATGTCGAGTTAATGAATTTTCCAATGTCGTTTTATGGCGACACTCACTAAGACTCGAATTGTTGTCATTTTGACGACGGGAGAGTATGTCTCATGAAAATCTTCTCCTTCTCTTTGTGTAAACCCGCGTACCACCAATCTTGCTTTGTGTCGCTCAATGGTTCCATCGGCTTTGTGTTTAGTACGATACACCCAACGACATGTGATGCATCTTTTCCTTTTGGGAGTTTGACAAGAGTCCAAGTGTGATTCTCTTCAAGGGCTTGGAGTTCGGAGTTCATAGCGGCTCTCCATTCGGGATGTTGTATGGCTTCTTGGTAAGAGGATGGTTCAAGAGGGCATTGATTTTGAACATGGGAGCATATAATGCGTGATGGGACAAAATCAGTAATAGAGTTTAATTGAGGTAAAAGGTTGGATTTATGTTGTTCAAGACGTGTGGAAAGGATTTGGGTAAAAGGGTCGTAGCCGGCTTGGTAGCATTCATAATATGCTAGCTTGCTGGGCATTTGTTTCCTTCTTGTGGATCGCCGAAAGTTTTCTGGCCCAATAGAAATGTTTGGGTCATCGATATTGTCGAAAGATGCATTGGGCTGGGCGTTGTTGATGCTGTGAAGATCCAGTTTCTCCTGATTGTTATTGGACTCAGCGGCTTCAGTATTGAGGATGTTGCCTGGGTTGATTTGATTATGCTCCGATATTCCAGAAATGATGTCGTCTGTATGTGTTTGATTGGGCCCCGACATTTCATTTGTGATGGTGTTTTCTGGAAAAATGTTGGTCTCGGAGACATCAGAAGAGGTGGTGTCGGAATTGGGCCTGCTGGATGAAGGGCTTGGTCGGTCATAGAAAACATCTTGATCATCATCGATATTAATAGGAAAGGAAGCGAAATTGGGCTCATCAATTGTATCCTTCTTGGTGGGTTGTTCCCGCAAAGGAAAAATATCTTCAAAGAAGGTTAGGTCCCGACTTGTTATGATTTTTTTTACCTTAATGAGGAGAATTCGATGGCCTTTCTTATAAATACCCAGCCCAAGATAAACGCCTTGATGCCCTCTGTCGTCAAATTTTGTCTTGTGGATGGCTGGCCCTGTATGATATACTAAAGACCCAAAGGTTTTAATATTGCTCAAGTTAGGGGGAGACCCATACAAGCACTCATAGGGAGACAATCCATTCAATGTAGACAATGGTAATTTATTAATAAGGAAAGTTGCCATAAAAATGCTTTCACCCCAATAAGTAATATCAAGACCGGATTGAAAAAATAAAGCCCGAGCGGTTTCAAGCAAATACCGATGCTTTCTTTTGACAATTCCGTTTTGTTGAGTATACACGCATGTCGTTTGATGGATGATACCCTTCTTATGAAAAAATTCTTGTAAAGCTTTAGATGTTCCCAATTCATATGCATTATCGGAGCGCACGATCTTAACAAATTTGTTAAATTGTCGCTCAACCATGTTGATGAAAATTTGTATATGTTGAGAAGCATCAGATTTAGACTTCATAAGAATTACCCAAGTACACCAACTAGCATCATCTACAATAGTGAGAAAATATCGGCAACCATCATGATTACTAGTAGAGCAAGGACCCCAAGTGTCAATGTGAATGAGATCAAAACAATTTTTGGATTTAATCTTAGAATGAGAGAAGGGTAATCGATGACCTTTAGCTCTAAAGCATATATCACAAACAAACTTATCAGAAATATCATGTCTGTTAATAATGCCCATCTGAATCATTTTCTCCACAGGAGGATGCCCCATTCTCCTATGCCATCTCAAAACATTTGTATTACACGCATTACCAAGAAACAGAACATGAATCATTATTTTTACAACCACGGAAAGCATTGTGCAAAAGATCAACATCTAAAAAATATAAGCCGTCACGTTGATACCCAATCTTCTGTTTACTCTTCCAAGTAAGGTCCTGCAGATAGCAAGAGTTAGAATTGAAAGAAACTACACATTTATATGCTCAGTTATTCTAGACAGAGGCAAGAGAAAGCTTAAAACTGGGAACATGAAGCACATTCTCAAGACAGAAATTATCAGCCAATTGAACAAACCCCATTGTATCAATAGTTTCGATCTGCCCATTAGGCATAGTCACATGACGGATACTGGAAAAACGTCTCTGATTATTGAACAACAAATGGTTACCAGTCAAATGTTCACTTGCACCAGAATCTATCAGCCATTGTTGATTAAAAGGTTTATGATAAGAACTATTACATTTAGGAAAGATGTTACCTGCAAAATCTGAATCGTTTCTGATAGGAAAGACATTGCTGCATGAGGCCGTCTTCTCAGGAATTTTTCCAGTTTGTTCAAGTAGACTACAAAGTCTTTTCAACTTATCAATGTTCGATCTAGACAAGCCTTTGATGCCCTCCACTTCTTTATCAGCAAAATGGACAGAGATGTTGTTCTTCGGACCTTTCCACCAGTCAGGGTATCCACATAGCTCAAAACATCCGGTCTTCAGGTGGCCGGTTTTGCCGCAGTGAAAGCAAAGCAGGGTTCTTCTTGCTGGTACCATCCTTATCTCTTCTTGCTTTGCCATACTTACTCCCTGTTTTACTGGTGTTATTTGCAAAAGAAACATCTAGGTTTTCTTTGGAGCTTCTCCCATTAACCCGTTGCCTCTCCTCTTGGAGAATTATAGCATAGGCAGAATCAAGACTTGGGAGAGGCTTCTTCATGAGAAGATTGCCCCTAACATTCACAAATTCCTCACGCAATCCCAGCAGAAATTGAAATAGTTTTTGATTTTCAGATTGTTTTGCAATTTTCTCACTATAGCCACAAACACAAGAAGTAACGATTGACATAGCAGAAATATCATCCCACAGACTCGTAAGCTTAGTGAAATACTCAGCAACACTAAAATCTCCTTGTAAAAGCCTAGATAAATCGCGATTGAGTTCAAAAAGTTTCGTACCGTCAACTTGGTCGAATCTTCTGATGAGGCGCTTCCACATGTCATACGAGGTCGAGAAAGAAACCAGGCTATCTCCTATGGTGGTTTCAACTGAAGCGAGGATCCAGGACCTTACCAAGCCGTCACACCTATCCCAGGTGTCGCGTCGGTTCTTCGAAACTTTGGATTTCCTCAAGGTGCCATCTATTAGCTTGATTTTGTTCTTGGGCAACAGAGATATCTCCACCTTTTTATTCCAGTTTTGAAAACCTTTCTTGCCGTCAAATTTGATGGTGGTTAATTGCGCCCCAGGAGTTTCAGAATTCGACACGAAAAGTGGATCCGATTCATAGCGTCTCCTACTTTTCTTTTTGTTAGTGGTAAGTTCTTTTCTTCGGTTTCGGATGATTCTTCCTCATCCTCAGAAGAGTCATCTTCTTCTTCGCTGGGCTGCGTCGACATTGCGGCGGTGAGTGGAATCGACCGTCACCTCTCTGATACCATGTGGGAAGCGGCGAAGAAGAAGCGAGACGCAAGATGTGGAATCGGGCGAGGAAATCCGGGATCGATGTGGCGACGAAGAGAGAAAGACGAGAGAAGAAGAGAACGAAAGGAAAATTGTAAATCTGTATTCGGTAAAAGAGAACCTCAACAAGAGAGTTTATACAAGAGGATTATGCCGTTGCTTAATGGAACAAATGTAATTAACAACGGTATTAAGCAACGGCTAATAGAGACCAAACAATTAATGAAGGAAAGAAAGAGGAAGGGGTAAATGAGTAAAAACAATCCTAACACATACTTGATTGGGCAAGGAAGACCTAAAAACTACTGAGTCATAAAATCTGATGTCGCAATCAAAAGCCCAAAAGGAATGTCAGGATGTGGTGAAACAAATGTTGTCCTACAGTTTTATTTGTTAATCTGTTTTCAGTTACTATACATTGTACACTGTTATGTACCTTGACCAGGAGAAATCCTTTGTTGTAGAACCAGAATCCTGGTTAAACATTGTTACATTTGTAACCCGATAATATATATATATATTATATATATGTGTGAAGCTAAGTGAAGGTGAGATTAATTGTTACAAATTGATCTAGCACCCACCATATCTTTAGAGATGTATCATCTAAAACGCGAGGATCACATATATGGGTCAAGATTCATTCTACAGATTAATTGAACTTGGATAAAAATATCAAGGGAAAGACCAGTGATAGCATTGGGTGGAGCTAGTGATAAACTTGTAATAATCATGATTTAGTTGAAATTAACTTGTTTCATCCTATCATGCACTTATATATATTGCAATTAAAATATTGCATATTTTGATTAAGAAGCAATAATATATTAGTAATTAATGTCAAAATTTAAAAGCGTTATAAAGCTCAAATTAATAACCTACCATTATTTTCCCCTAATTTATGTCTTTCATCGTTCGAGGTAAACGTTACTATATAATTTCTACATGAAATTCATACATAAACAAAAAAACATGCATATTGGGATGACGCGAGTATGAACAGGAATCAATATAGACTTATTAAGCGTAATGATAGCTTGCAAGATATTTAGACAATGCATGGTTGTTGGTGGTGGTGATGGCGGCGGCGGCATATTCATATCTATAGATATATGAGAAACTTGAGCAAAGATGTCCCAAAGCAACCATTAGTTGTTGTCCATATGGGGAGAAACGTACTATTTGCGTGGAGCGTCTCCACGTTCATTTGTTGAAGCACTCATTAGTAGTCAGGACTATCCAATTCGATAGGCTACCTCTCAATGCCAATATTTTCACCATTAAGCAGTTTGAATATAGTTGTCATGATCAGTATACCAAGGAAGCTAACGCGCAAACTAATAATAATAATAATAGTAATAATAATAATAGAATTTTTACCAAATGTCCCTAATTTTGAACAAATTTGGTCAAATATCTCTTTTTTAACTTACTACAATATATTTTTGAGTTTTCCTTTTTGTTATGAACTACCCATTTATTTAAATACTGACATAATATGTTTTGGAGGTCTTCATTTTACCCTTCCACCAAGTCAATTTTTGTTTAAAAAAATATATCAAATTTAAACAATACACACAAAAAGAGTAAAAAGTATATATATCAAAAATTATTCGACAAATGATAAAAATTAATAGAAAAAAGACACAAAACATAATTAAAATCATAATGTTTTAAAATAATTAAAATTGGATAAATTAAAAGTAATTTAAATAAATAACTAAAAATTATAAAAACTAAAAAAAACACACACAAAAAGTTAATATAAATCTTCAAAGTTTACAAATAAATTTGAAAATTAATAAAAACACATAAAATTTGAATTTTTTTAATAAATGACTAAATAATAGAAACTAAAAAACATACACAAAAGATTAATTAAAATCATAAAAATTTAAAAATAAATGTGAAAAGAAATTTGATGTCTTGCTACTCAATAAACACCTTTTATATATTAAAGTATTATTGATTTAATTTTATAATTTTTACAATTTTAAGCACATCTATGTATGTTTAAATATTAAGTCATTTTTCACCTTTCTTTTTAAATTTTATGCTGTTAATAAATTATGTTTTGTCATAATTTTTAGTCATTTATCAAAATTATTTTTTACTTATATTTTTTAATTATTTTATATGTTTTGTTAATTTTTGATATGATTTTTTAACAAAAGTTTAACAATAAACCCTTTTTGAGATTATTGAATTGACATGTACTAAAAGGGTAAAAAGGGAATATCTAAAATATAACACAGAACTTGAATGAAGGAAATTTTTTGTAATGAAAAGAAAACTTAAAGATGTAATAGCTGTAAAAGATGGGAGTATTTTTAGTAGTAATACCGGAAGCAAAGCAGTGAATGATTTACCGCATGATTACTTCGTTATGCTATATGCAAATGGATAAGCTCGTTCTAATAATAAAGATGGTATGACACCATTATGGGACCTTATTAAAGGGGAAATCAATCTACATAAACTGCTAAACGACTCCTTGATTTCATTTTTAAAAATTTTTTTTGAAGGCGACTCCTTGATTTCAAAGCTTATAGAAAGGCAACTATCGTAAGCAAGAAAAGACGAGTCTGTTGGACTTGGTGGATAATCCACTATCATTGTACTTATATATATATAAGATTATAAAAAATAAAACAACCATCTGAGAGCACCAAGATGGATATATATAAAATGAAGACCTGACAAAAGAACATTGACATCTAATAGAGCTTGTTTATCCTGTTTAAACCAATCCAATCATTCCTCCAACGCCAAGCTAGCTATCATGAGATAAATAGATAGACATACAGAGATGAGGTTGTTATTCGCAGTATAAAATCACTAATCACCACAGTATAATTATTTTAAAATCATATTAACGTTGTAAACATATAATGATATATCCCTATATTTTTTTCCAGAAAATGATACCTCAAAGTAATTTAACCAAAGAAGTTTGTAGTTGATTGATAGCGAATTTTGCTAATTACTTCTTTGTTATAATCAATGCTGGAAATCATTTTTTATTGAAAAAAAGTATGAGGATACATTTTTACGTGTTTACACTGTTAATATGATTTAAAATTAATTTATACTGCGAATAGCAACAACTTTACAAAAAAAAAAAATTTCACCAAACTTAGTTGTATAAGTTGGAATGTTGTGGGGAGACCCTTTTTTCGGAAACAAATGAAAATTGAATGACCAAATTTGAGTCAAAATGATTACAACAACTAATTAAGTTACAACAACTAATTACAACAAGTTTGAAAAAACTAAGTTACATTACAGACCATATATTTAACCTAGATTGTAAATGATGAATCCAAGTTCCAACAGTGTTTGGATTTCTATAATAAAACCACTGTGGATAGACAGGGGGAGTGAAGAGTCATCAACCATACAAAACCTAACTAAATGACCCTGGGGGCAAACTTCGATGTGGATCTCTCTTCTTGGTCTATCACGATTGGTATGATTTTTGATCGGAAGGTATGTGGCACTTGCCATACCCCCATATACAGTAGAGTAGAACACTACTATCAAAGTGTACTTTGTCGCGATCACGGTCCCCATTTCAGTGTTCATCCATTTCTCCAGAGGTGCTGACCCATCTCCAGTCCAATGAAACACTCTTAACATTTGGTTGTACATTGTTTCATTGAAAATGTCCCTGTTGTTAGCAGAAATATGTTACTATCTCTACCTAGGCAGTGTACCTATCATTTTGCGGAATAGTGAATTAAGTGGGGTTGTCGATCTCAGGGACCTCGTTCAATTAACTGACAAATTTATTAACTAACTGAGAAACTATACTAAGAAAACAGGAAATGTCACTTTTTCAGGTTTTACTTAATTAATCTAACAGCAATTGAAATAATAAAAAGAAATAAAATAATTAACAAACAATAAACTAGAATAAAATGAAAATTGAAGGTGATTAATGAAATAAATAAAAGGGGCTCCCCGGGTTGTTCTGCTAACCTATTTCTTCAAATCCTATTAAATAGCAATTTCACTAACATTGCAATAAACTCAAGAACTATATGTAATTCACCGACCGGGTCAAGTACAATGAATTCTAATTGACTGGAAGAACTAGCAGCAGACTAATGGTCTAATCCGGAAACAGCTCAATCGCTTTAAGAACAGTTCCTATTGAAGACAGATTAACCTATAGGCGGGGTCATACTTCTAGTCGTTAATCCGGTTTAACTTCCTATGTCTTGTTAACTAATTTCAGCACCGTGTTTTGATTAGAAAACTACAAACGTAACTTGATAATTAGCTAGAGAATCAAAGCGCATGAATAACAAGAATTAAACTATTGCATTAAATCAAAGTAGTGAAACAATTACATGATAAAATTCTACGAAATAGGTTCGTTTCCCAACCTGGGGAACTAAAACTACTACTCACTCATGGATTCGGAAACAGAATTAACAACGCAGAATGACATAAAATAAACAGAAGAAAAGGAAAGAGATAACTCCATATTAAAAAGCCTCGTTCCGAATCTGGTGTACGAATAATATTACGGAGGTGTGGGTGAATGGTGTGGTCATGGTGTATGGTCGAACTGGAGTGTGCAGTTTTCGGTGATGGTGTATGGACATGGTGGTCGATTGGGATATGGTGGTGTTCGGTGAAGATGACTGGATGGATGTAGCGAGATGAATGTGGATGTTTGATGTATCGACTTGTTGAAGCGACTGGGATTAGTCAATCTTGGAGGAATCGTTCGTGACTTCACTTCCAAATATATAGATAAGCATCGAGATTAAAGATAAAGGTTTTCTTTTATCTTATTTTTTTATCAAAAACATTGCGCAATTACTCTGTTCGCCGCGTCCGGACTTACGTCCAGATGAGCAAGTCCGGACACCTGTGTAAAATGCTCCTATGGTAACGCGTTTGGTCACGTCTGAACATGCATCCGACTCTGAAGTCCGGACATGACTCTGTATCGTGTCTGACCCACACGTCCGGACTTCTATATGTATCGTCCGCGCTGATTAATTCAACGGGGCCAAGATTCTTCGTTTTAGCTCCGTTTCACTCCCATTTGTTGCGTGGAATCCTCATGAGATAATCTATGCATTTCCTAAACTTTTCACTGAATAAGACACATAAAATGTATCAGTTCACATCAAAACATAAATCTAAGAAAAAACATATGATAAGTGAGAAATATGGCATGAATTATTGTGAATATAGGAAGAATTATAACCCTTAAAGTATATATATTCGCACTTATCACTTGTATGCATGGTTCACCGACTCTTTATTCTTCATATCTTGGTACAATCCCTTACGGACTTGTTTCCACTTATCTTGGTCTGAATACAGGTAATCAGCTACCACCCTGAATCCACAATTACCATCTCCACAAACATCAATATATCACTAGGTTGGGTTGGAAATGCTGGTAGTATGGGAAGTTGTTCAAGACATGAATCGAGTCGGATCTGATGATCCTCTGTTCAGTGATCTTCCAAATGATGGTGCTCTTTCGGACTGGCTCACCCGTGGTCGGTTACGCTCCCAAGATGAAGGTTCCCGTCGGTTTGGTTGGGAGGTCTCAATAGGTCTACCAATCCCAAGCTGTTCTAAAGGTTCTCCTAATTGGCATGCTAGATCTGGATGAAGGAAATTCTAGATTTGACTGTAACATTTGGCCATCAGAGTCGGATCATCTAATTGTGCTACCTCAGTAGCAATATCACGCCATTTGTTTTGCTCTACCTCCTTGTAGTCTAGCATATCAATTATTGATTTGTGATCATTCCAGCTCAGGGTGTATCAGAAACGATGTACATCCCTCTTTGAGCACAGGATACCACTATCCAACATGTAGTTTAATCTACATGTCATGGTAATCCATGAGAGGTTACCTTGTCTCACCCACAAACTGAGTTATCCATTTGAACATAGTCCCCCCTACCAAGCTCCTTTACTAGCTCATCCAAGCATAGGATACTAACCTTCCCGATCAGTTCAGCAATCGGAACCCTCATGTGCTCTCTTCTGTATTTCGTCCTTGCCGACTTGAAGTCCAGTTTCAGCTCCCTGATGCTAGTGTTCACGTGGTCATTGATTTTTGGAAAGATTACATCCAAAGTGTGTTTGACACTCTTTAGTCTCGCTTTTAAAGTAGAATGAGTGCTCTCGACCTTGTCAAATGTTTAAGTAACATTTTAAATCTATAACAATGGTTGTATTATCTTACAAATTACAAGACTAATAATCGTACCTATTTGTCGTTGTGTTGCCAAAGTGCAACACATTCTTGACCTAATCCTCCACAAACCTTTCCTTGTGTTTCTCCCAAACTGCCACCACATATGTAATAAAGTGTGGATAGCTTCTATATGTATACTTGAATACTTGGAGGCTGCCGTTGTACTCCTGCTCTGTGCTTCAGTAGACAACCGAATTCCACATTCGGACCGTAGCTGCCGCCCTTCCTCTATTACCCATGTATTTCTCCGCTTTCCACTAGATGTTCCTACTTATGTGACACCGACAGAGAAGATGATGAGATTCAGGAAATACCTCTTGTAAGGCATTCATTAGTGCCAGACATCTATCGGTGATAAATGTTGAGGTTGTAGTGCGACCAAGGAGCACCCTTAATTGTTGAAGTGCCCACACGTACGTGTCCATCAATTTTGCTACAAGAAAGGCGAAGGCAATGCTGAAGTTCTTGCCTATACTTGTCACTCTGATGAACTGAACCAAAGACATTTTTGCGATGTTTGTTTTGTAGGTCACATCAATACCTATGATGTATGGAAATGAGTGGAGCAATTCTTGAGGTAGGGTGTGCAAAGAAGATGGAACCAAGCCGTGTTTGATCCCCTAAATTGCGAAAGTATCCAAAATCATGTAATATATCAAGTTAATATTAAACATAAAGGATTATATGTATTTGAAACAATATAAGTTAACTTACTTCGTTCTACCGTGTAATCGTAGTAGTAGTAGTTGTTGTGACTAGATCACCCAACAAAGTATGCACCATAGGACAACCATTTCTCTTTTCAAGTTTTGTCTTTTGAATCTAATTGTATATATCTTTCCGGGTTGCCAACGTGCCGGGGTTAATCGTGGTGAGCTCTGAAAAAATTACAGAAGGTGGCACACGGACTCGGTTTCTCTGATCGATCATGATCATCTCCTTCTCAGTTAGGTGCATACCCACAAAATGACCCTCTGTCCACTCAGCAAGGTCATGAATGCCATCCATTAATCACATTCAACACACCCGGAGCTTGTGAAATACCCTTTAATTTTAAAAGGACATAAACATTTCTTTGAAGCGGATGATCTGCGTCGGATGAAGACACTAGGTTGTTGTTGCCTTCGTGGTTTCCCATACCTCTCGTATGTTATGTAGAAATCTTGGACCGCCCGATAACTTTGAATTATGGTGTAGACATGGTTGAGATGGCCAACACTATCTACCCAAGCTTTCACTTCTTTTTTACCCATAAAAGTCTGATTTGTTTCAAATAAGAAACATGTATCCACCACCAGAGGTCGACTATACATATGTTGGATGTAGTCATCCATCTCTGCATGTTGATCTTGAACTCCTTCGTCAAAATTATTCCAACTTGAGTCAGTAGTTTCGTCACTTTCCTGCAATAAGGGTTGAGAGAATGTTAGACGAATGTTTAAATATACAATATTAGTGTGACAATGACTTACAAAAACAGAAAATACAAAATACTTACTCCGCTTGATACTGGAACGGTAACACCCCTACCGCTAATCTCGTCATTACCGTCTAATCACCACGTACTTCTATATAATCGCAGCGGATATTTCATACTCCTCGGCGGGTGATACAATGCTGTTAGCCACCCACGTGACTAACAAGGCCTACTTCCAACACAGCATCGGTCTGATGGACCGGAATACCCGAGTACAAACAATTACAATCCAAACTCCAATTCCAAACCGAGTATACATAATTCTCCATTCAAAACAGTACTCAATGTTTACAATCCAATATACCGAGTTTACTAATGTACAAACCAAATTACAATCAATTCTCATAAGTCTACACATGCTTATCAAGGGTCTAACATCTCTCACCATGTCTCACAATTGTACATGTTCTCAAAGTACAAAAGGTTGCACCACCTGGTACACCGGCAATTCAAATGGGCTACAAGCCCATATACAACAATACACTATCCAAGGTAATCCCTAGCTAACTAAGCATAACAGCCCGGTCTCACTCTCGACCTCTTAGCTTTGTCGGGTACCAGAAATAAAAACGGTGCCCCAAGGGGCTCAGCAAAAGCTGCGTATGAAATTCGCATACCCCGCGTCTCAACGGGGGTACGCCGACTACTTTTTCGCCTATATGGAGTTCATTTTATTTGCAAGCATACATGCTATTATGAACAACGTTATACACATATAATAGTACATTCAACATCCATTCCGTTACATACATCGGCATACTCATACACAAGGTGCAACTCATACAATGGGAGTCAATTCACAAGTCAACCGAGGTCTTGAGATACACTCTTCAAGTTCTTGCCTCAATCACTTTGTTAGTTACTCATCCGGGTTAATTCTCTTATAACCTAACAATTCCCAGCTTATCTATTTAGACGGATAAGCTCTGTCAGTCTCACTCCCTTCGGGCACCACTATGTGGCACACGGCCCCGCAGGGCACCACTATATGGCACACGACCCGGTAACAAGAGAGTTCGACCATGGACTTAGAAACAAACGCTCTGTTGTTCTCATCGGCACGCGTGACTCACAATCCCCCTAACCCAACTCTCGGGTTAGTAATAATTTCCAGTCAGCAAGTTAGTCAACATTTAACTCACTCATCATTCGCACATGGGGCATGGTGCACAACTAACAGTTAGGTCCCACCAATGTTAGTTCAGTCAAGTTCCGAGTTAGGTAGGTTCACATCCAACCATTAACTCATATCTAACATTCAACCAATCAGGTACTTCACTTTCAATCACAACCTTCCATTTAGACAATTCAACCGAGGCACAATATTCTCAACATCCAAGTACTACATCCACATTCACACATTTCATGAATTATACAAACTTTGAGTTCAAGATACAGTCCAACAAGGAACAATACATTACAAGCACAAGGAAGTGCAATAAATCTGATTCGTGCGTTTTATCTTTTAGGTGATAACACATATCACACAACACACAAATCAGAGTAGCCAAGGTAGCATACAGGGCATGAGAAAAATCATACCGTTCACCGTAGTTGTTCGATCCCCGATTCTCCTTTGGAGTCCACCATTCAAATCCTATAACATTCGTACAATTAGATGGTTAATTCTCTATAATTAACCTAACTCTTTAAATCTTTAGAGTTCCTCGATTTACAATTACTTACCCCCTTACATTCAAACTTGTTTACATTGTTACTTACTTTAATTTACTTCTCAAGCTTGTTTATACCACTAATGACCTTTATATGTCATTAATTAAGTCTTAACAATGTTATAACATCATTACCGAACAAGCTCCTATCTTAAAAACACCATTTATACAATTTTGGAAGCATTTCGGGTTGGTCCTAGACCTTGTCTGGGTCCCAAGTCCCGGACCAATACCTAGATGAACTTTCGGCAGTTTTTACAACATGGTCCGGGACCTTAGCAGGGACCTAAGTCCCGGACCACACTCAAACTCTAACTCCCGGCTTGTTTCAGGCGCTGGTTCGGGACTTCATCAGGGACTATAGTCCCGTACCATAGCAGATTTTACACCATTTTAACATTTTCAAATTCTGTTCTAGCTCAATCCTTTCCCCCCATTAATCTCCCACTTTTCCCCACTTGTAATCTTCATGTTTTAACACTTTAATGACCTTCGAAACTGTAACACCCCGAATCACGACCAACAATAATACGACGCGCCTAAGTTAGCGGGAGAAGTCTACGCAGCGGTTTTTGAACTCTATTCGGGTGCTACAGACGCCAACCACCCACGTGGTTGACATCCTTACCAACTCCAAGTTACGGTCTGTATGAGGAAGTCCAACTTAACGAAATCCAAATACAATATAAAGTACAACTCAGTACCGAGCATCTACAGTTTAGTTAACACCTTAACAACATAACTCATACATAAGAAAGCATACTACTTAAAGTCTTGCCATGTGGACTACCCCTATGATAGTCACCCTTGCCTACTCTCGTTATCGTCTGGCACAAGACCTGAAAAAATTGGGTGTAAAGGACTCAGCAAACTACGCTGAGTATGAACGTGTGAAGCCCGTATGTTGCCGGGCCACACGATACTTGGTCGAATATTATTAATTCAATTTACATGCTAAATAAGCAGTAAAGCACATCAGTACATCATGATATCATACACACTCATCGGTAGCATAGCAATATCAGCAAGCAACCAAGCACATCTTGCAAGTAGCATAGCAATGTCATAAGCAACCAAGCACAATAAGCTGCTAATGTAGCAAACAACAACCAAGTAATAATACAACGTGTGCGTAGGTATTATACCGTCGATCCTCACTATGGGATCATTCAGAGATTATGTATTGTTTCTTGTTCTCATTACACATGTTTTCCTTTCTTTCTTGCACCGAGTCAGGGGATATAGGTTAAATCCCGAGACTTTGTTATGTAGGTGCTATTCGTTCCATGTTTCTTAAAGGATCACATTTGTGACTTTCTCTTGTTTGCTTGATCTCATTGCACAAGTTTTCCTTCATTCTCTGGCACCGAGTAGGGGATAAGTTAGATCCCGAGATTCATTATGTAGGTGCTAATCGTTCCTTGTTTCTTTAAGGATTATTTGTGAATTTTTTATCACCGCACGTTGGAGGACGTCTCCTCCATAGCTAGTCCCCCATTCCCGACACCCAGGGTCAAGAAAGCGGAAGTCACCTCTAGACTCCAGATAAGCTTCACCAATTTGTCACTCCCCCTTCCCGACACCCAGGGTCAAGGAAGCGGAAGTCACCTCTGGACTCCGGGATGTGCTTCACTAACTTGTCACTCCCCCCATTCCCGACACCCAGGGTCAAGGAAGCGGAAGTCACCTCTAGACTCCGGGATGTGCTTCACCAACTTGTCACTCCCCCATTCCCGACACCCAGGGTCAAGGAAGCGGAAGTCACCTCTGACTCCGGGATGTGCTTCACCAAAAATATTCCATCATAGACGGTCGAAGGATCTGATGCAGATACCACTCCCGATCATCCATACCGCGGCGCCCGAGCTGTTGTCTTCCGGGTATTCTCATGTTTCACAGTTGATACTTTTCGTTTATTTTATCATAATCTCGACACCTAGTGGGTGTCATTAGCGGTCCTCTAAAAGTTAGAGAGGATTCGTCTCTTTGTATAGTTCTTTTGTTTTGTCTACGTGGTTCGTCATGTCTCACCAAGGAGACTTGCTCTTCATTATGATTAATGAATAGACACCATAGTGGTGGTGTCATGGGAAGTCCTCAATGGATTAGAGAGGAGTTCCCCTATTGGATTTTCTTTGTTTCATATTCGTAGTAGTTCATCTCAAGTTCCATAAATGAGAAAGGGTACTAAACTACTGTGTGCGCGCAATGATACACAACAATGATATAACAATCATCCAACATGATAAACAAGCAATCCAATTTCATGCTTTAATCTTAAGGTCATTTTCACACACAAGGCACACAGCACACAAGCCGTGTAACACGGCAACATACGAACCACACATGTCCATACCTGGATCAGAAGCAAGTAGTCTCACACACGGTGTCCTGGTCGGAGTTCGCTACGGTCCTAGAGGTAATTAAAACAGTGTGTCAGCTTATTATTTTATGTGACGATAATTTATATGTATGTTATTCCCTAAGTATGTTGTTGCATACTTGGTTTATATCGACTCTTAGAACTTCACATGCATTAATCCTAGGCTCAACTTACTCCTAGGATATTCATACCTTTAGTTACATGTTAACTAAGTCCTTTTTCCTTAGCTTCGTGTTAAAGCATCTTAAGCGTTATTTATGTAACAAGTTTGTATAAAATAGACATAACTTGTCTAGGGTGTTTTCCCTCCTTAGATAAGTAAATGAGAAATATTTTAATCCTTGTTTAATGGTAATATATACCATAGAGTATCCCTAAACTCATTTACACAGGCCCAAAAGTTTCCAAATCTGAAACATAATCCCCATGTAATACCTTATCTAACTTCACTTTTAATGTAGTACTTGGTGTGAAATTTTCTCCACATGCCTCGGTATCCTAGTTATGTTCATTAGCTATTATTTGAGTTCATTATTAGACTAGGATCACACTTAATATACCCTAGTAACATCGTTATACAGAAGCTCTATCATTACTGAAACGAAACACAAGCTACACTTTCCTTCTGTTCTTTTTCTTAGTTAAGTTTTGTGTTAAGTTTTTGTTTGTTTCTTTTCTGTAGAGTTTACCCACTAGTTATTATGGGTGTTAACCTTGATTTAAACTCTAGACCATACTCATAAGACACTCACAAAGCATCTGTGGTTGATTACCCAGGAGAAGATGCAGGAAGGCCCTCAGAAACTGAAACCGAAAACCCACGAAACTGATGTCTTCTCCTTGATTCTTTCCTGTTTAGATGCTATATTTTTCTTCAAATCTCTCCCCTATGTACTCCTTACCCGGTTAAGTGTTTTATCACCATCTTAGACTCGAAAATTTCACCAACAATCACTCACCTGTTCCTCTGTACAGAAACAGATTTAATCTTCCAGAAACGAGGCATGAAAATTGAAGTATGAGTCCTGCTATCATTTCTTACATTCCTTTCTGTTAGCTCACGTCTTGGCACCCAGTCCACCCTATATTACCCACTTGGTTAGTTAAGACTTTAAGCAGGATTCTAACACCACAGCTAGGAGTACAGCAAGTAAAACTACTGCAAAGCTCCTCACCAGAAACGAGCAGAATTGAAAACAGAAGTTGGATTTCTGTTGAATTTCTCTCTTACTCCTTCTGTTAGACTGTTACACTGATTGTTAATCTTCCAAATTGTTTTCCCTCATTCAGGTAAGTGGTTTACCAGGGTTATAAGTTCGTAACAGACAGAAACCAACCTAGGTAGCATCCCCGAAATTCATTTGCACAAAAACAAGAAAATCTGAGACCTGAAGTTAGAAATCTGATGCATATTTTTCTTCTGTTTTTTTGTTTAATCTTGATTCTGTCATTATACTCACTTAGTTAGTGTTTACTAGCTGTTTAAACCCTAAATACGCCATGAACATATGGGCAATGCCCCTGAGAAGCTCATGTACAGAAAACACAAAACTTTCAGAACTGCAGTTAATGTATATTTCTTTTCTCGGTTATTGATCTCTTCTGTTTCTTTTTAATTTGCTTCCTGGTTTGACTTTCAATTTTCTCAACATGTTAACACATTTAGTTAGGTGAATTTGCAAAGCTTTAAGCTCATAAATCTCTCAATATAATCCCTTGCACACCCTCTGTCACTTGATCATACAGAAACCATTGTTTCAGGAAAACAGTAAAGCTGAAACAGAAATTCTCATATGGCTTTACTTATATCTTTCTTTTCTATTGCTTATCCCGACCTCCCAAGTTGTTTTGCTTCATTGTTATGTGTGTTACTATAATCTTAACCCCAAACAAATCCCAAAACTGCTTTATTAACGTTACTGATATGTCCTATTCCTGGACTGGTATGTTTTTTTTTTCTTCTCCTCGTTTTCTTTTCTTTTCTTTTCTTTGTTCAGTGATCTGGTTTGTACTTCTCCAAATGGCTTACCTCTTTAATTGAGTGGTGTACCACGATTCTAGACTCAAGGGCAGTCTCAAAACCACATTGATGACTCAACTACAATGACCTGATACTGAACCAAGGAAAACTGAAATAGCTGAAATACAACCTGGTGGATTTTCTTCGATGTTTTCCACGCTTACTGCATCAGGTTGGTTTTTTTTCTTTAATTCTCCCAAAAGGTTCATAGTTTCGTTAGGTGTATTAGTAATGCCTTAGGTTCATTGTTTCTTAAAAAAACACTGGAACCCTCACAATACCTCTGTAATTCGAACACACCCACAGAACACAAAACTGAGAATTAATAAACTGTTGCATGTTTCTTCTACCTCATTTCGTTATTTATAAACTGGCTTCTAGGTTTGCCCCAGCTTGTTCACACGTAGGCCTAGGTGTTAATCAAGGTTTTAGACTCAAGACAGAACCAAAACAACAAGACTGCCCTCTGGAATTCTTTACACAGGAACTGCAATGTTGCAGAAATAGAAAACCTGAAAGAAGACTGAAATCAGGTTTGCATTCTCCTACTCCTATCACTCTCTTTCCTATGCTACTGGTTTCTCTTACCTTCCCCAAACTTACCTACACTTGGTTTAACAAGTCAGAAAATTTTTAGATTGCTTATTAAGTCGATGCAACTTTCAAGTTACTCCTGAAAGTTAGCATGCAGAAGGATACAAGGACAGCAGAACTGAAACTAGCTTCTGTGCTTGTTAATGGTTTCATATAGAAGTCTCCTGGCCAAGCTCAACTAGTCATTTAGCCCATAAGTTCCTGGTACATTTTTTTTATACCGTGAAATAGAATTTGATAGCTCTCAATAAGACTCTTTATGACATTCTGTCTCAGAAAATCGCACATATCATTGCACTTATCAACAAGGAATTTTCGAAATCTGTAAGGAGCAGTTAGTTGGCTCACTACCTTGGTTTTTTTTTTGAAGTTGGTTCTTCCTGGCTGATGCTTGACACCATATAGAGCCCTTAGGGCCTTGAGCTCTTGGCCTCAGCTGGAGATGATTTTTCCCAGGGATCAGATTATGATAATCAGAGGGAGGATGGGCTGGAGTAAACTAAAACTGTTTGGAGAGGCTTTACCTTCAGGCCATGATTGTTTCAGGTGGTACTTCAACGAAGCATGGGCAGCCTTTGTGCCCAGGAATTCCTTTCGACTTGAGCAGGCCTATGGCACTGCATGGAAGTTCACGCATGAGAGGAACAGAGATTATGGTGAGCAGTGGGTATTTGTTTCAAACACAAAGCAGAAGAAGCAAGGGACTGTAACAGCAGATTGCTTTCCGGGTTTCATGGTCTCACCTCTGGGAGTTCCTGGAGTGAAATCTGGTTTCAAGATTTCCAGAGCTGTACTAGCAAGTCTTCATGCCCGGTTCATGTGTATGGGATGCAAAAGAATCAAAAAGTTTAAGCAGGGATTTTCGGACTGATAGAGAACACAGAGGGAGCAAAACTGAAGGGAAATAGCTTGGAAGTGTTACCTTGCTGTCTGCGAGAGAAATCCCAGTGTGGAGGAGAATGACTGAGCTTCTGATGTACTGAGCTGTGCACATGCAGATGCAGTGGACCGAGGATGGAGTGGCTGGGTGTAAAGGCTGATAAGGAGTTAGTGGATTCACTTTATTAGAAAGGAGCATGGGAGTCTGGAGCTCTAACACTGATGCACCAGAAACTGTCTCCTTGATCATCCTAACCAAAAACAGACGCAGCTCAGTGGTCTCGAAGTTTAAAAAAGGAGTATGGGCATTGAATAAGCAAGGCTTCTGTCGCCTGAGAGTTTGGGTCCTCTGGTTTACCGTTGATTTTAGTACGATCTGGTTCTGCATTGAAGAAGAAGAAGAAACCGGTGTTGTAGAGGGCGCGTGTTTGGTTCCCTTCTGTTTCCCTTTAGTTACCTTGGTTAATGTGGTACTAGTTTTAATTCGCGAGAATTAGATACTGAAAATGAGCATTGCTCAACCGGTTTAGCACTTGGGGGAAGTATGGGAGGTCTCGGGTTCGAGCCTCAGCGGGAGCGTCTTTGCTCCTTTTCCTTTCTTTTTTTTATAAGTTATACTTATTTATATATGTAACATCATATAATATACCACGTTATATTTATTTATTTATTTGTTACAAGGTTACGCGACGTTATCATCATTTTTTTTCCTTTCTTTTTTTTTATTACAACATTACGATATCGTAACGTTACGTCCATGTAGTTTTCGTATTAGTACATATTTAAGTACGCGACTTTATTAGTATGTAATGTCGTCACACGTTCGGACATATGTATATACTAGATTTAATTTTCCGTACGTTATTTTATGTCCGAATTATAAAACGCGTTATGATTTTATGCGTTTAATGTTCAGGGGTATTTCAACTTACCCCCCTTAAAAGAGACTTCGTCCCGAAGTCTTACTTCCTTAACTTATATTTTCCACTTCTGGTAATCTTAGGGATCCAGTCCCGCATCCATTATCGATACCAAAAGGTTAAGTCCATAACTATAATGCTCAGTGCTTCTAAGCACCATACCACATTAGTGGTTTCACACGAATTCTCATAGTAACCCAAGACGCTAGCAATGTATGTGACATGCTAAAGTGCAAGGCAAGGCACACAATCATTCATTCGTACAGAGCATATATAACATTTTCACACACACAAACCTACCAACCAACCACGAGTGGTTGTAGGAATACGTCATACTAAATCAATACACAACCAAAACAAAACGCGCTTACCCCCCTTAAAAGAGGGGTACTGTAACACCCCATCCACAACAACGCACTTTATAACCATCTGCAGCGGAAAACATAAACCATCACATTACTTAACCCATTGGTGTTACACGCCGTTAACCACCCACGTGGTTAACAAGGCTAATACATACACATTGTATCGGTCTGATGGACTAGATCCCCGAGCAACTACACAATACAATCCTTATTCCATTTCCAACAATTATTTTACATATACATCCCCCACTGTACCGAGTATTAATTAACCAATGCCGATAACAAATTCGGTCTTACTACACCTATAATACATACACCATTAAAAGGCTACCCATGTATAAACAACCACCCGTCCTACTCTCGAACGGCTTCCAGCTCCTTGTACCTGAAATAGAAAAGGAAGAAAAGGGTGGCCCCCAAGGGGCTCAGCACCTTTGCTGGTATGGTAATCCCGCAGAACCCGGTCGCGATGGACACCTTCCGTCCCCGTGCCTTTGGGAGATTAAAACAATCACTTAAGTTTAAAATTTCCTTGTGAGGTTAAGTAAGAAGACTTTAATTACGTAAAGTATCCATCAACGTTTTATAAATACCAATTTAAAATCCTTTTGAAAACACACACAACTACAAGTCCAACTTAAGCTCTTTGCTTCTTTTTATTAGCGTGGTTATTTGTGACCACTTATAGGGAGCTTCAAGAATCATCCAACCCTGATGTGATCAGCATCAGTGTAGAACTATCCTTCCACTCCAATTTGTGTTCGGCTTCCCTTGATCACATGCAAATCAAGTTCCACCTCCCACTTCATTTTCAAGCATCAATTAAATCACTCATTTCCAATTTTCTATCTTTTAAATCATTCTAATCATGATCATACATCTCCAAGGATAGAACTTCGTCTATCAGTTATTCCCATACACTTTAATCCTGTTGCCTATGGAATCTTATTCTCATTAGGTTTTATATTGGTCTCATACCCTTTTATGAATCACTATATAGTATATATACACATATATTTTATCAAAATACGACACACCGTTTCACATTTATACACTGTCGGGGTTTTGTTCCCCGGGAGTTTCTCTACTCCCACATTTGTACTATCACACACAATTGTTAACAAATACACACACTTATCACAATGGTATTCGCATCCTCTGTGCGCAATTACCACAATTCAACCATGAATGAATGCGTATGTTTACGTAACACACACCCAATCATCCAAACAATAACTATGCACAACATAAATCACGTACACTTGTACGATAATATGCACTAAGTGGTTTTGCGCTCTACCCCCCTTAAAAGGGATTACGCCCACGTAATCAATCACTAAACATTAGCTTAAAATGTTCTGCCGTCGTGAAGTGTTTTAACTTCCACGCGGTCTATTACACAATGGATTCTGATTAGAGGATCTTAACCATATTGGCGGTTTAGTTCCTAAACCAAGAATTCTCATTGGAGTTTGTTTAAACTCTTAGTTGGTTTCGATTCTGGCCTGTTAGGCTTCTAGGCGTTAATAATTAACCATCCACTCATGTTCACCATGTACATTCAACACTTGGATCACTGGCTCACTGTATTGTACATCCCCAATTATCACCTTTATCTTGGTGACAACGGTTTCTCAACCGACGCGTGGTATCTCTTACCGTGCGCGAATTCGGTGAGTTACAAACTTTTTCCACCTCCACAGTAGTTTACTGTGCATACTACTATGTATTTCACAATGATTGCCTCAATTCCTAGCTATCCCACTCGATCATTACTGCGCAAGTGCAATACCAAAACACTCAGTCATACAGAGTGCAGAGGCGTAAACTCTTGACAGTAAATCCCTTATATGATTGCAGTAGGAATTCACACTGAGTTTCCTTATCACATAGTACCGACCATTGGCTTATTGCCCAGTCTGTATATCATCACTTGCTTGCATGTCCATTGAGTTTAACTCATAACTGATCTTATCCGCCACAACACTTATACAACAGTCGCTTACTGCGCACCGTACTTATTGTATAACACTAACTTACATCGTATTTACTGTCACATTAACTTCCACGCATATACTTATATCATTCGTATTATGGTTCATCCTCATTTGGATGACTACTGAATGCTCCTTGAGCATAGATCATTCGAGTCACAAGCCGGCATTATTTAGCTCGGTGTTTCACTTTATACACACATACTATTAAGCTAACTGCTCTTTTTCAGTAATAACGCTGTCCATCCTTCACATATTTCTTGAACTTGATTCACATAACTACCGCTCCTGCGGTCTCACAATATCGAGAGGTATCCCCACTCTTAATGCAGTGGTTCGTTTACCACTCTATTCACTTATACAACACAAACTTCTACAATCAATCGAGTTTATATAACATATCTTGCTTATGGCTTATAAGCCTTATTTGCCTTGAGCTGGGCTCATTGTAGGCTGTCCACACACATGTACTTCTCTGTACAACATTATATGGTTTGGATATTATATTGAGCTCCATGACAAGGTCGTTGCATTCCGTTTCCTTTCATGGGATGCCCCTTAGGATTGTCAGTCCGTCTCCTGACAACTTATGTCTAAACTGGGTGTTAGTTTCAACCCTCGTGTTTCTATCACGTTATCTTGTTCAATTATCGTTGATGCAAACACCCTTCAAGGATCGCTCCTGGGTGTTGCTAAGTTATGCCTTTACATCTAGTTCACACTTATTGGTACATTCCGTTAGCCACGCCGTTTGCGCTCTTAACTGGTTTTATCTTCTTCTGTGAAGATCAACATTTCCTGATA
The DNA here is from genome assembly GCA_023374045.1 of Limonium bicolor. Classification (NCBI taxonomy): domain Eukaryota; kingdom Viridiplantae; phylum Streptophyta; class Magnoliopsida; order Caryophyllales; family Plumbaginaceae; genus Limonium; species Limonium bicolor. Next base: position 256,258,803 of record CM041781.1, on the reverse strand, counting down.
GTGTAGGTACTCATTCTGGGAGTTTCATCCCGTTCATTGCACATTAATGTGTCCACATTAGGCATCTGCTTGCCATGTACAGGCTGGGTCACCGTTCCAGCTAACATGTTTATCCCTGAGGATCCTTAAGACGTATACGATGTCTTTACATTACAGTTAGTGCACTACGCACCTCCTGACCCTTAAGCATTTCCTTGAAAGGAATTCACCAATTCCTTTAGTCTAGTTAACTTAACTGAGTTTCTTAACTTCAACCATTCATGGTATTCCTTAGCTCTCGTTTGACTTATACTGCTGACCGTAGTACGGAGTCGACTACTTCCCGTGTTCCGGACTCTACTCGTATACATATGTGGGGTACCATGCTGATACATTACTACTTACCCAACTAACCCATAAGTAGGTCTGTCAGGCCCACAAGCTCCTATCGGAGTGCGGTCGTCCCACATTACAGTTGGTACACTTATAGTGTCCGTCACATGCCTAGGTGAAGTATTCTGTTGTCAACTCCCTTATATTGTCCCTTGACAATATACATTCTGTGCTTCTCGAACTTAATTGAGGGAAAGTTTATCCACTGTTGTATCTTTATCAACTGCCCTTGGTTTTACTGGTTTGGTTTAGAAGAAGGTTAGAAAGAAGTATTGGTTTGAAAGAAAATCTGGTTTTGAAGGAAAAGAGTTGAAATAAATCTGGGTTTAAAGAAAAATTTTCATGGTTTCACAACATCTTCTTACCTTAACCAAGTCTAGCTTCTTGCTGACTGGTGTACTTCCAATTATAAAGGTCAGGCTGTTAAGCCCTTCCATGGTTATAATGTTCGCACTTAACTTCGTGGTACTTTACTAAGTACTTGTAGTGGTTATAAATTTCCCGAACAGCCCTGTTATAGCAGCACTTGCTATGGCAAGTGCGCCATGCTAACTGGCTATCGGTTTAACACATACTGGTTATGGTATTGTCTTTACCCATACTGTCAACAGTGGCCTTGTTGGCCCTCACTGATCTTACTGCCCTATAATAACTCTTTAGGTGACTTCTCACTGTCCTCATATGATAATCATTAACTAGGGTGTTTCCCATTCTGGGAGACCCCCCTTTTTCTTAGTATTGTATTCACTTTGTAGCCCGTTCCACGTATTTGGGCACTACGTTGTAGTTCCCTTGTCGGTTGGTATACCATTGGTGTACTATTTATCAACACATGGGGACCTATGTGTCCAAATGTTGTGATGTTACCCGAGACCAGTGAGTCCAAGGGGTTGTTATGTATGTGTAAGTGTTGTTAAGATACCCGGACCATAGAGTCCGAGGTTATCATGTGGATATGTTATGTTATGTGTGGATGTGAATGTGTTGCCCGGACCATTAAGTCCGAGGTTGTGATGTAAAGTGTGTTTGGTTATGGAAGTTTATTTCCAAGTGATTCCTGTGTTCTAATCTAATGATGTGTGGAAAGTGTGAACTTCGAGGACGAAGTTCTTTTAAGGGGGGTAGATTGAAATACCCCAAACCTTGATATGTGGTTTAAATATTAAACTATGGTATGTAAAGGCTAAAAAGTGCCTTAGAGACATCAATGAACCATTTAAACCATGGTAAAACACAATAAAACACTAAGACACGGTTTGAGCAAAAACATGCTCTAAGCTATGAGTGAACTTGGTTAGGACCCAAAGAGCCTACCAAGACTAAATAATATTCAATTGTGATTTAATAAGGCTAATTAAGTCCTTAGGAAACTTTGGTAGACAGTTAAACCAAATAAAACACAAGAAATACCTTAAAGGCAATATGAGCAAAAATGTGCTCTAAGCTTGGGATAAAGTTGTATAAGACCTAAAGGTCATATATACCTTATAAATATGTTAATGAACATATTAAATCAATTACCAAAGAAAACCAAGCTTGAAAACAAGTTAAAACACAAAATGTGCTTTAAGGAGTCTTAAAGCACGTTTTTGAAAAATTGTCTTGTAAATGAGTTTTGAATGGCTAAATGTCCATCATTACTCTTTAATTAACATGTGTACTATAGTATCACATTTGGAAGTCTATATCAATGGGAAATCAAAAATTTCACTTCTATGTGCCTTGTTTTATGAATAGTAACCTTTTTAAGCTAGTTTGTAACATATGTTGTTATAAGTAATTAAGTTGGTCAACAAAGACTATTATACCCTCCTAAGTATATGGGGGCCGGTTTTCATGGTGTGAGTCACCAACATGTAAAAGAAATCAAATAAGTAAAGTAAAGCTTAAAGTAAAGTACTATTTTGCTTTATAACATAAATATCTCCAAAAGCAAACTTACCTTCTCATTTCCTTCTCTTCTTTCATTTCACACGGTTTCTTCATCTTCTCCTTTCCTCCATTTACGATTTGCTACAGCTCCTCTCTTCTCCATCTTCATTTCCTTGCCAAATCCAACTCCATGCTCCAAATCAAATTCTAAGACCATATTTGTCTTAGTTAGGTCAAGCTCTACACTTCTACCTTTTCAAATCTTCAAGAGCTCAATTTGGTGCCATGGAGAATCACCATTGATGGAGCTTGAGCTTGTGTTTCTACACATTATTACTCTCCTTTGCTTCTAGGTAAGGAATCTCAAAGAAAAATCAAGTTTCCCCTCCTTTTAGTACATGGCCGAAAATTCACCTCACCATGGTGTCTTTACCTTGCTTGTTTTAGCTTCATTTGAATCTTCCAAGGGCTAGGAGGAGTCCTCTCTGGATACTTGTTCAAGTTCTCTTCCAATTCCAAGGTAAAACAATTACCTTAATGTGTTAAAACAATATGTGTAACTAGGGTTTACAATGAGATGAAGCATAATGCTTGAATACTCATTCTATTATTTGTACATTGTTTAGAAGTTGACAAACAACCAAACACCCCACCGGTTTTACAAGGAAACAAGAAAGAAGTTTGTGAGGAAAAGGAGGTAAACAAGCTACTCAATGTAGTTTAAATGCCTTAGGAAAATGAGCTTGATTTGCTTAATAAATACCTAAGGAGCCAATGGTAAATGACCTAGTGAAATGCTCTCAAGGAGTTTATTAAAGGAATATGTATTGTTGGGTGTATTTGCAGGTCAAAGGCATTATTATGTGGGAAATTCAGTGTTTATGGTTTATGCAATTTAAGGGCCTAAGAGCCATGTTATTTAGGGGCCTAAGTGCCAAGCAATTTAAGTTATGCACTATATTGTGATGTAGTGCTAAATGTGTGAAGTTTGTGTATAAAAATGTGTTTGATGGATTTTAGGTGTTCTTGAGTGAAGTAAGGTAAAAACCTAAGTGTTTGGATGTGAGTATATACAAGAGGAGCTATGGCAAAATTTGGGAAATGTGTAAGAAGTTCTAATTGTTTTAAGTGAGTTTTGGTGAACTAGGAAGTGTTAAAGGTGAATAAATGTTTACTTGAGAAGAAAACATGTGTTAAGGTGATTTAGATGATGCAAGGATTTAGGTGTTATCTTGGAAGTTCTAGGAATTCAATGTGTGTTTTGAGGATGTATTTAAGTCTTGGAGGAGTTTGTTTAAGGTTTAGGTTATGATAATGTGCAAGGTGGGAATAATGTTTAGGTAAGGTTTTGAGAAAGGAACTTTGAGGAGTTGTGAAAAAAGAAGGTTTGGTTAGTAAGAGAAGATGCTTGGGAGATGATGTTATGATGGTGAGGAAACACTTTGGTATAGAGTTATTATGGGTGAAACACCACATAGGAAACCAAATGTAAATGTTACAAGTGTTATGAGATTTTGGGTGGAAATTGAGTAACAAGTCAAACATGGAACTAGGTGTGTTTGAGATGATATTTTGGCATTAGAATATACCTAAGATCATTTGGGAAGTTTATACAATTAAAGGAGGTGGAGAACTAATGCAACAAGACATGGAAATGCAATTTTGACAATTCTGTAGCTTTGGTCCGGGACCTAGGTCATGGGTAATGTCCCGGACCAGGCATTAAAAAGGGCCGAGAGTCGAACAAGGTTTTGGTCCGGGACTTGGGGTGAGTACAAGGTCCCGGACCACCCTATTAAAACCGCCCGAGAGTTTTCTAATGTGTTGGTCCGGGACTTAAGGTAAGGACCAAGTCCCGGACCACTCTAAAAATGTTGTTTAAGGTTGGAAAATGATATGTAATGATGGGGATTGATAGGTAATGATGTTATAAGGTTGTTAAGGACATGTTAGGTGAGTTTTAAATGGCAATTAAGTGGGTGAAAAGTTGTATCAAAATGTAAAAGTAAAACAAGTTAAAATGTAAAGTTAGTAACTAAGTTAACGGGGAAAGTTAAGCATTAGACATTAAATAATCAAGCAAACCCCGATGTTAATAAAAACCCATGTGATGTTAACAGTTGTTCGAGAATCGCTCGAGGAACATAAGTGGACGTGGTAAAGTGGACTCCGGTGACAGGTATGGTTTTCTTGCAACCTGTGTCCTACCGGATTACACCGGCTTGTATGCCAATGTGTTTTTCTGTATGTTTGCCACGTTGTAAGATTAAACATGTAATGAGTTTACAGTAATTCATTTATGTGGCGTGTTCAACTCCGATACCATTTTACCTCGGAAGTGTTAACCTTAGTTAACTGAGTCTAGGATCACATGAGAGTTCGGTATTCGGAGTAAACGACCCGAACCATGGGACGTTCTAACCACGGCTATGCGTGTGTTTTATGTGATATTTGTGTGTGGTGTAAGGACCTCTCTCGTATGTTTAACCCAGTAGTAATGTGTAGACGCTCGGGAATTTAGCCCATCAGACCGGTACAATGTGTGTATTAGCCTTGTTAGCCACGTGGGTGGCTAACGGCGTGTAACACCAACGAGTTAAGTAATGTGATGAGGTTGTTTTTCCGCTGCAGTTTATTGTAAGTGTGTTAATGTTGGATGGGGTGTTACAGGTACGCCCCCGTACCCTACACTAAGCCGAAACATCGATGAAAAGATAGGGGTACCTAGTTTTCCTTACCGGATTGATTATATGCCGTTGTGTAAACGCCAGATCGGGTTCTCCCGAGTGTGAGGAGGCTTTCTACCTCTCCAGCGTTTTCCTACGGATTGAAATGGACCCTAACTAACGAGCCTCACAAACTAACCCGTAACCCCGTTTCTCAAATTTAGGTTTTCCTATGCTCGGTACTCCTTTGTTCCAGTCATCAGAGCGCAACTACGCTCTGATACCACTTTCTGTAACACCCCCGAATCACGACCAACAATAATACGACGCGCCTAAGTTAGCGGGAGAAGTCTACGCAGCGGTTTCGAACTCTATTCGGGTGCTACAGACGCCAACCACCCACGTGGTTGACAGTCCTCATTACCAACTCCAAGTTACGGTCTGTATGACTGGAAGTCCAACTTAACGAAATCCAAATACAATATAAAGTACAACTCAAGTACCGAGCATCTACAGTTTAGTTAACAACTTAAACAACATAACTCATACATAAGAAACATACTACTTAAAGTCTTGCCATGTGGACTACCCCTATGATAGTCACCCTTGCCTACTCTCCGTTATCGTCTGGCACAAGACCTGAAAAAAAATTGGGTGTAAAGGACTCAGCAAAACTACGCTGAGTATGAACGTGTGAAGCCCGTATGTTGCCGGGCCACACGACTACTTGGTCGAATATTATTAATTCAATTTACATGCTCTAAATAAGCAGTAAAGCACACATCAGTACATCATGATATCATACACACTCATCGGTAGCATAGCAATATCAGCAAGCAACCAAGCACATCTTGCAAGTAGCATAGCAATGTCAATAAGCAACCAAGCACAATAAGCTGCTAATGTAGCAACAACAACCAAGTACATAATACAACGTGTGCGTAGGTATATTAACCGTCGATCCTCACTATGGGATCATTCAAGAGATTATGTATTGTTTTCTTGTTCTCATTACACATGTTTTCCTTTCTTTTCTTGCACCGAGTCAGGGGATATAGGTTAAATCCCGAGACTTTGTTATGTAGGTGCTATTCGTTCCATGTTTCTTAAAGGATCACATTTGTGACTTTCTCTTGTTTGCTTGATCTCATTGCACAAGTTTTCCTTCATTCTCTGGCACCGAGTCAGGGGATATAGATTAGATCCCGAGACTTCATTATGTAGGTGCTAATCGTTCCTTGTTTCTTTAAGGATTATTTGTGAATTCTTTTATCACCGCACGTTGGAGGACGTCTCCTCCATAGCTAGTCCCCCATTCCCGACACCCAGGGTCAAGGAAGCGGAAGTCACCTCTAGACTCCAGGATAAGCTTCACCAATTTGTCACTCCCCCATTCCCGACACCCAGGGTCAAGGAAGCGGAAGTCACCTCTGGACTCCGGGATGTGCTTCACCAACTTGTCACTCCCCCATTCCCGACACCCAGGGTCAAGGAAGCGGAAGTCACCTCTAGACTCCGGGATGTGCTTCACCAACTTGTCACTCCCCCATTCCCGACACCCAGGGTCAAGGAAGCGGAAGTCACCTCTGGACTCCGGGATGTGCTTCACCAAAATATATTCCATCATAGACGGTCGAAGGATCTGATGCAGATACCAACTCCCGATCATCCATACCGCGCGGCCCGAGCTGTTGTCTTCCCGGGTTATTCTCATGTTTCACAGTTGATACTTTTCGTTTCATTATCGTTATAATCTCGACACCATAGTGGGTGTCATTAGCGGTCCTCTAAAGTTAGAGAGGATTCGTCTCTTTGTATAGTTCTTTTGTTTTGTCTACGTGGTTCGTCATGTCTCACCCAAGGAGACTTGCTCTTCATTATGATTAATGAATAGACACCATAGTGGGTGTCATGGTAGTCCTCAATGGATTAGAGAGGAGTTCCCCTTATTGAGTTTTCTTTGTTTTCATAGTTCGTAGTAGTTCGTCTCAAGTTCCATAAATGAGAAAGGGACTAAACTACTGTGTGCGCGCAATGATACACAACAATGATATAACAATCATCCAACATGATAAACAAGCAATCCAATTTCATGCTTTAATCTTAAGGTCATTTTCACACACAAGGCACACAGCACACAAGCGTGTAACACGGCAACATACGAACCACACATGTCCATACCTGGATCAGAAGCAAGTAGTCTCACACACGGTGTCCTGGTCGGAGTTCGCTACGGTCCTAGAGGTAATTAAAACAGTGTGTCAGCTTATTATTTTATGTGACGATAATTTATATCGTATGTTATTCCCTAAGTATGTTGTTGCATACTTGGTTTATATCGACTCTTAGAACTTCACATTCATGCATTAATCCTAGGCTCAACTTACTCCTAGGATATTCATACCTTTAGTTACATGTTAACTAAGTCCTTTTTCCTTAGCTTCGTGTTAAAGCATCTTAAGCGTTATTTATGTAACAAGTTTGTATAAAATAGACATAACTTGTCTAGGGTGTTTTCCCTCCTTAGATAAGTAAATGAGAAATATTTTAATCCTTGTTTAATGGTAATATAGACCATAGAGTATCCCTAAACTCATTTACACAGAGGCCCAAAAGTTTCCAAATCTGAAACATAATCCCCATGTAATACCTTATCTAACTTCACTTTTAATGTAGTACTTGGTGTGAAATTTTCTCCACATGCCTCGGTATCCTAGTTATGTTCATTAGCTATTATTTGAGTTCATTATTAGACTAGGATCACACTTAATATACCCTAGTAACATCGTTATACAGAAGCTCTATCATTACTGAAACTGAAACACAAGCTACACCTTTCCTTCTGGTTCTTGTTGCTAGTTAGTTAAGTTTTTGTTTGTTTCTTTTCTGTAGAGTTTACCCACTAGTTATTATGGGTGTTAACCTTGATTTAAACTCTAGACCATACTCATAAGACACTCACAAAGCATCTGTGGTTGATTACCCAGGAGAAGATGCAGGAAGGCCCTCAGAAACTGAAACCGAAAACCCACGAAACTGATGTCTTCTCCTTGATTCTTTCCTGTTTAGATGCTATATTTTTCTTCAAATCTCTCCCCTATGTACTCCTTACCCGGTTAAGTGTTTTATCACCATCTTAGACTCGAAAATTTCACCAACAATCACTCACCTGTTCCTCTGTACAGAAACAGATTTAATCTTCCAGAAACGAGGCATGAAAATTGAAGTATGAGTCCTGCTATCATTTCTTACATTCCTTTCTGTTAGCTCACGTCTTGGCACCCAGTCCACCCTATATTACCCACTTGGTTAGTTAAGACTTTAAGCAGGATTCTAACACCACAGCTAGGAGTACAGCAAGTAAAACTACTGCAAAGCTCCTCACCAGAAACGAGCAGAATTGAAAACAGAAGTTGGATTTCTGTTGAATTTCTCTCTTACTCCTTCTGTTAGACTGTTACACTGATTGTTAATCTTCCAAATTGTTTTCCCTCATTCAGGTAAGTGGTTTACCAGGGTTATAAGTTCGTAACAGACAGAAACCAACCTAGGTAGCATCCCCGAAATTCATTTGCACAAAAACAAGAAAATCTGAGACCTGAAGTTAGAAATCTGATGCATATTTTTCTTCTGTTTTTTGTTTAATCTTGATTCTGTCATTATACTCACTTAGTTAGTGTTTACTAGCTGTTTAAACCCTAAATACGCCATGAACATATGGGCAATGCCCCTGAGAAGCTCATGTACAGAAAACACAAAACTTTCAGAACTGCAGTTAATGTATATTTCTTTTCTCGGTTATTGATCTCTTCTGTTTCTTTTTAATTTGCTTCCTGGTTTGACTTTCAATTTTCTCAACATGTTAACACATTTAGTTAGGTGAATTTGCAAAGCTTTAAGCTCATAAATCTCTCAATATAATCCCTTGCACACCCTCTGTCACTTGATCATACAGAAACCATTGTTTCAGGAAAACAGTAAAGCTGAAACAGAAATTCTCATATGGCTTTACTTATATCTTTCTTTTCTATTGCTTATCCCGACCTCCCAAGTTGTTTTGCTTCATTGTTATGTGTGTTACTATAATCTTAACCCCAAACAAATCCCAAAACTGCTTTATTAACGTTACTGATATGTCCTATTCCTGGACTGGTATGTTTTTTTTTTCTTCTCCTCGTTTTCTTTTCTTTCTTTTCTTTGTTCAGTGATCTGGTTTGTACTTCTCCAAATGGCTTACCTCTTTAATTGAGTGGTGTACCACGATTCTAGACTCAAGGGCAGTCTCAAAACCACATTGATGACTCAACTACAATGACCTGATACTGAACCAAGGAAAACTGAAATAGCTGAAATACAACCTGGTGGATTTTCTTCGATGTTTTCCACGCTTACTGCATCAGGTTGGTTTTTTTTCTTTAATTCTCCCAAAAGGTTCATAGTTTCGTTAGGTGTATTAGTAATGCCTTAGGTTCATTGTTTCTTAAAAAAAACACTGGAACCCTCACAATACCTCTGTAATTCGAACACACCCACAGAACACAAAACTGAGAATTAATAAACTGTTGCATGTTTCTTCTACCTCATTTCGTTATTTATAAACTGGCTTCTAGGTTTGCCCCAGCTTGTTCACACGTAGGCCTAGGTGTTAATCAAGGTTTTAGACTCAAGACAGAACCAAAACAACAAGACTGCCCTCTGGAATTCTTTACACAGGAACTGCAATGTTGCAGAAATAGAAAACCTGAAAGAAGACTGAAATCAGGTTTGCATTCTCCTACTCCTATCACTCTCTTTCCTATGCTACTGGTTTCTCTTACCTTCCCCAAACTTACCTACACTTGGTTTAACAAGTCAGAAAATTTTTAGATTGCTTATTAAGTCGATGCAACTTTCAAGTTACTCCTGAAAGTTAGCATGCAGAAGGATACAAGGACAGCAGAACTGAAACTAGCTTCTGTGCTTGTTAATGGTTTCATATAGAAGTCTCCTGGCCAAGCTCAACTAGTCATTTAGCCCATAAGTTCCTGGTACATTTTTTTTATACCGTGAAATAGAATTTGATAGCTCTCAATAAGACTCTTTATGACATTCTGTCTCAGAAAATCGCACATATCATTGCACTTATCAACAAGGAATTTTCGAAATCTGTAAGGAGCAGTTAGTTGGCTCACTACCTTGGTTTTTTTTTTTTGAAGTTGGTTCTTCCTGGCTGATGCTTGACACCATATAGAGCCCTTAGGGCCTTGAGCTCTTGGCCTCAGCTGGAGATGATTTTTCCCAGGGATCAGATTATGATAATCAGAGGGAGGATGGGCTGGAGTAAACTAAAACTGTTTGGAGAGGCTTTACCTTCAGGCCATGATTGTTTCAGGTGGTACTTCAACGAAGCATGGGCAGCCTTTGTGCCCAGGAATTCCTTTCGACTTGAGCAGGCCTATGGCACTGCATGGAAGTTCACGCATGAGAGGAACAGAGATTATGGTGAGCAGTGGGTATTTGTTTCAAACACAAAGCAGAAGAAGCAAGGGACTGTAACAGCAGATTGCTTTCCGGGTTTCATGGTCTCACCTCTGGGAGTTCCTGGAGTGAAATCTGGTTTCAAGATTTCCAGAGCTGTACTAGCAAGTCTTCATGCCCGGTTCATGTGTATGGGATGCAAAAGAATCAAAAAGTTTAAGCAGGGATTTTCGGACTGATAGAGAACACAGAGGGAGCAAAACTGAAGGGAAATAGCTTGGAAGTGTTACCTTGCTGTCTGCGAGAGAAATCCCAGTGTGGAGGAGAATGACTGAGCTTCTGATGTACTGAGCTGTGCACATGCAGATGCAGTGGACCGAGGATGGAGTGGCTGGGTGTAAAGGCTGATAAGGAGTTAGTGGATTCACTTTACTAGAAAGGAGCATGGGAGTCTGGAGCTCTAACACTGATGCACCAGAAACTGTCTCCTTGATCATCCTAACCAAAAACAGACGCAGCTCAGTGGTCTCGAAGTTTAAAAAAGGAGTATGGGCATTGAATAAGCAAGGCTCTGTCGCCTGAGAGTTTGGGTCCTCTGGTTTACCGTTGATTTTAGTACGATCTGGTTCTGCATTGAAGAAGAAGAAGAAACCGGTGTTGTAGAGGGCGCGTGTTTGGTTCCCTTCTGTTTCCCTTTAGTTACCTTGGTTAATGTGGTACTAGTTTTAATTCGCGAGAATTAGATACTGAAAATGAGCATTGCTCAACCGGTTTAGCACTTGGGGGAAGTATGGGAGGTCTCGGGTTCGAGCCTCAGCGGGAGCGTCTTTGCTCCTTTTCCTTTCTTTTTTTTATAAGTTATACTTTTATATATGTAACATCATATAATATACCACGTTATATTTATTTATTTATTTGTTACAAGGTTACGCGACGTTATCATCATTTTTTTTCCTTTCTTTTTTTTTATTACAACGTTACGATATCGTAACGTTACGCCCATGTAGTTTTCGTATTAGTACATATTTAAGTACGCGACTTTATTAGTATGTAACGTCGTCACACGTTCGGACATATGTATATACTAGATTTAATTTTCCGTACGTTATTTTATGTCCGAATTATAAAACGCGTTATGATTTTATGCGTTTAATGTTCAGGGGTATTTCAACCTCCCTAATCCACTTACTAACTCATCACTCAATTCCTATTTCTTTAAGCTACAGATTTTGTCTCTTCTTTACTCTTTCCATGGCTTACACTTAATGTTATTCTAGCACACACTTACATCATTCCTCATTCCAAATTCACCCATATACATCATTCTCTTCTAATCCAAAACCAAGGCAATTAGCCACTTAAATTCACCTCCATAACACCTAGTTATTCCTAGGTTCTTTCTCCTTAACTAATGCACATATGTCCTCAAATTCCTAGGACAATTTCGACAGAGTTTCCCCTATATACTTAGCATTGCCCACATACAAAATTCAGCCCACCAAATCAATTCAAACACCCACATCATCTTAGACACTAGCAACACCCTTAATTCCTGCACATACACATTTATTTCCCTTTGGCTTCCAAGCCTTTAACCATCATCTAAACCACACTAATATACTTAAATATTTTACTTAATGTATAGAAACATAATCAGTACCCAAACAATATACTCTCCTCTTACATAAGCTTTAAAATTCTATGTTTACACTACATATAAACTAGCTCAAGGTTTAGCTCATTTACCTTGACTTTGCTAGCTCCTTTTCTTTTCTTCATTTTTCCTTCTTTATTTGTTCTTTCCTTTTCCCTCTCGCTCTTGTTCTTGGCTCACAAAATCTATAATGCTACAGCCACCAAATACACCATAATGCCAACTTAAAACTAGCCCTTAAACTAACCTAGAACAAGCACTTGTTTAGGGTTTAAGGGAGTCATTACCTTGCACTCCTAGGCGGAGTTTTTGGGCAGACACTGCTGGAAAAAAAAAGAATAAACAACACCCCTTTAACAACGGTTATATTGTAAATCATTTTTTTATCATAGGCCGGACATCTTAAACAACGCTTTGTAAACAAAGCGTTGTTTTTGTTATCACGCCCAAAGTCAAAAACAACGCTTTGCTACAAAGCGTTCTTTAAAGAGACATGTATAAAAAATGCTTCAGGAAGGAAGCGTTTTTTATGTGTTTGGGCGCGATAACATAAAAAACGCTTCACTTAAAAAGCGTTCTTTATGCTAGCATAAAGAACGCTTCTTAAGTGAAGCGTTTTTTATGTTACCTAAATTAATACACTCTTTTCGCCCTCCCGCACAGTCTTCTCATCAATCAAATTGCGACTGTTCCCCTACCACACTCTCTGTAAACGCTCTCTATAAACACGCTAGCTTCTCAATCCAAACCATCACAGAAATTAAATTTATTTTGATTCCGCCGCGGCGCCTCTTCGATCTCTTCCCATATCTGCACTCGCCATTATCATCAATATTCTAGCTTCTAACATTCTCTAGATCTGCAACCCGGCGGCCAAACTGTTGATGCATGCGTCGATATCAATCGTCGGCGCCTCGAGCTCTCTCGCTATCGGTAATATTGAGCTGCGAACACATATATGCCTATCGATCCTTATTTTTCATATGTATACTCTTGGGTAATTAATTTTGATTTTGCAAATCGCACGAACAGGGAACATACATGCCCTGTCACACGCACGGTGGTGCCTTGGATTACAACTCCAACTAGCGAAAGGAACAACATACATGCGCGCTAGATCTGTCGGCTCTATTCTTGTGTTGATGATGAGGTAATTTTGCAAACCGAACTTCAGGAAAATACATGCTCTGTTTGTTTGGGATTAAGGCGTATGTTTGTTTGGGATTAAGGCGTGAAATATATTGTGTGTGTTGTTTGGGAATATATTTTGCATGCAAACCAAACTGTGGCGCGTACATTTATTGTTAATCTATATGTGTTTGCAAACCAAACTTATTAATCAGAAACATATATATATTATATATACTCTCTATTTGTTTGAGGCGTGAATAAAGTGTACGTGTGTTTGGGAATAATTTTGCATGCAGACCAATGGACTTGCGCGCTGGTTTTTACTATGTGCTATGTGCTTATTGTTATTAATCAGACGCGCATATTGTTGTACTATATATGTGCTGATTTTTACTTGCAATTAATGGACTTGAGAATTAATGTGTAATATAATGCCTTTTGACATGCATACAAATATAGCCACCTGGTTATATATGGCGAAATTAATTTGGTTAGATGATTATAGGGTGTATTAATTAATGCTATATATTATATTATAGTATAACCTAGGGTGCAAATATTAGACGACCATGGGATGTATTAATTAGTTACAAAGACATAGCATTACGGCAGCTTGCCTGACGTCCCCTTCCCCATATTGCTTTTACCTTAACATCCACCCAGAAGTTTATCTACGTTTCTACCAATACCAACATCAAAAACTTTTAAGTTCCTTCACATTCTTCTCAGATTTGTTATCCGGTCAAGCTAGACATTCCAAATAACCCTCTAATGTTTTGGAAATCTATATGACCACCATTGGCCATATTAGAGACCTCTAGCTACTTACAGCTTCTTAATTTCTTGTAGTTATTATTTTAGTATCCCTTTACATTTTTTGGCTAGCGCTTATGACCTTTGATCGTCATCAACCTATAATAAAAAAAATTGAACTCGGACGGGCCTACCAACTTTATTTTCCTTCACGATCTTTCTTCTCTCCTTTTCGATTCCTTTAGTCACCTCTGATTAGTATATATGTTGTGGAAGCTTCAGTAGATCAAACAATTAGAACTGGACATCACTGAAACATCACAGAGAAAATCGGATAAAAAGTACTCAGACGAATTTGGCCGATGGAGACGGTTGTTGCCTCTGTTGAAGATGAAAGTACCGATGATCATGATGATTCTTCTACTGATACAAAAGAGACGGAAGAAGAAAAACATGGTACAAAAGAGATAGAGGCAGATACAGATGAAAGGATGAATGAGAACTAAGAAATAGAGAGGTTGAAGAAATTGGCTAAAAAGTTAAGTGAGGCTGCCACGACGTAGAGTCCGGTGGCGATTAACGAATTACCGGCCCACTTCATGACCTTGAATGAAGAAAACGGTTTTCTAGAATAGTTGTATGAGCAGGATAAGAGGAACCTTAGTCGATTATATGGTGGCATGAGGGACTATATGAAGATAAAGTGGTACCAGATCTCCCGGTTGATGAGTTTCATGACTTATGGATGGAAACGGAGGTGAAGAAGATAGGCACTTCTCCATCTTTAGTTTCGATTGGATTCGCATCTTCTTTCAGTTTTGAACATCAATAGGTCTGAGAATCTTCAAACACTTGAACATGAATGTCTGTAGATTGCATGCAGTCAATTGGAATACTAGCCACACATTGTTGATGTGGGGTGCATCATACCTTTTAAAAAAACTAGATGAAGGTCCCTTGGCAATTAAAAAGATTGAGAGAGTCCCCCTAAGTATGATTCCCCCTGAGTTTGCATGTTAAGCGACTTTAACAAATGATAGCAATAAGTGACAGTTTTTATGCACAATAAGTGACAGCTTTTTATGTTATACTGTAACCTTAGTAGAAAACTTTCTAATATAGTTAAAGTATAACATAAAAGCTGTCACTTATTGTGCATAGAAGCTGTCACTTATCGCTATCATTTGTTTCTTGATAGCAATAAGTGACAGCTTTTATGCCCAATAAATGACAACTTTTATGTTATACTGTAACCTTAGTAGAAAACTTTCTACTATGGTTAAAGTATAACATAAAAGCTGTCATTTATTGTGCATAAAAGCTGTCATTTATTGCTATCAAGAATCAAATGATAGCAATAAGTGACTGCTTCTATGCACAATAAGTGATAGCTTTTATGTTATACTTTTACTATAGTAGAAAGTTTTCTACTAAGGTTACAGTATAACATAAAAAGCTGTTACTTATTGTGCATAAAAACTGTCCCTTATTGCTATCATTTGTTAAAGTCGCTTAACATGCAAACTCAGGGGGAATCATACTTATGGGGAATCTCTCAATCTTTTTAATTGCCAAGGGACCTTCATCTAGTTTTTTTAAAAGGTATGATGCACCCCACATCAACAATGTGTGGCTAGTATTCCAATTGACTGCATGTAATCTACAGACATTCATGTTCAAGTGTTTGAAGATTCTCAGACCTATTGATGTTCAAAACTGAAAGAAGATGTGAATCCAATCGAAACTAAAGATGGGGAAGTGCCTATCTTCTCCACCTCTGTTTCCATCCATAAGTCATGAAACTCATCAACCGGGTGATCTGGTACCACTTTATCTTCATATAGTCCCCCATGCCACCATATAATCGACTAAGGTTCCTTTTATCCTGATCATACAACTATTCTAGAAAACCGTTTTCTTCATTCATGGTCATGAAGTATGCCGGTAATTCGTTAATCTCCACTGGACTCTACTTCGTGGCAGCCTCACTTAATTTTTTAGCCAATTTCTTCAACCTTTCTGTTTCTGAGTTCTCATTCATCCTTTTATCTGTATCTGCCTCTGTCTCTTTTGTATCATGTTTTTCTTCTTCTGTCTCTTTTGTATCAGTAGAAGAATCATCATGATCGTCGGTACTTCCATCTTTAACTGAGGTAACAACTGTCTTAGCGAATTGGAAATTTCTTCTCAGGTACGTATTATAAGTACTTTTGTGTTTGAATTGGTGATTTTAACTATTTGCTCATGTTTGGATAAGTTTAAATGGTGTACTTGATTGCTTTTATATATAATTCTTGCGTGTAGCTTGTTGTCATCTTCTCAATACTTATTCAGAAGCCGATCTCAAGTTTGTCAATAAGGAGAGGGCACACACATGCATGTGTTGAAAGCACTAAATGATCAGAAGAAGAAGTCATGAGTCATCTATCTTTTCTTTATTCAAATGGTTGTATTGTGCATGTTATGATCGAACTTGAACCATTTTTAGTAGTTTGGTTAACTAGCTAGTTACAAATGTTGTAGTTGATCAATACTACACTTAAGCCTATGTGCGCTGCTATAATATTAATGCAAAGTACTGTTGTTGATCTATTAATTAAAATTCACCAGTTTGGTTGATCTAGTATATATGCAAACAGGTTTTGAATGATCGATTTTGTGATTTTAATTTTGTGTTATGCGGGGTAATAAGTTGTATAAAAATAAAAATATAAAAAAGGACCATATAAGAAACGCTTATATGTATAAGCGTTTCTTATACTCTCGCGCCAAATGTCATAAAGAACGCTTATCAAGATAAGCGTTTTTTATAAGGCTTCATAAAGAACACTTATATTAAACAAGCGTTTTTTATAGCCGGACATAAAGAACGCTTCAAGGTGAAAGCGTTCTTTAGGCCTCGTAGATTCCCGCCACCTTACCCACTTTAAAAAACGCTTTAGCGATAAGTGTTCTTTTAAATTAATGTATAAATAACGCTTACAACACGTTCTTTAAGAGGCTCGACCATTTGCGTCGCCCGCATAAAAAACGGTTATAAAATGTTCCAAAAGACAAATAAAAACGTTGTTTATTCCTTTTTTTCCAGCAGTGAGAAAAGTGGCAAGATTCCAGCTCCAAAATGGAAGATAAAAATCGGCTGGAATGTTGGAGAAACAAGAGCTCAATTTGGATTTTCGTTTTGCAAAGAAGAGTTAGAAAAAGATGGATTTTAAGACTTTTTCTTACCTTAAAATAACAAGGAGATGGAGGAGACCAAAATACTCTTATTCAAGCTTAAAATGGGCTACAACCATGGTGATGAAGTTGGAGCTTTTGGGTTTTTAAGGGGTGGAAAATGAAGCCCAAGAGAAGAGGAGTTCAATGGTACAATTTTTGTAGACTTTAGAGGTGATTTAGGCCTTCAAAATGGAAGAGAATGAGAGGCTGGTGAGGAGTTTGTAAATAGCCATTGAAGAGTAGAGAGGAAGAAGAAGAATTCAGATTGGAGGGGGAGTACGTGAGAGAGGGCTGGTAAGAGAGGAGAGAGAATCACTTTTGCTTTTGTACTTTATTTCTTTACTTATTTGTCTTTTAGCATATAAGGAAGGAAATAAGAAGAGAAGAGTGTGGGGCTGACTTAAAAATGTGCCCATTTGCAATATTAAGGGCCGGTTTTTATTTTACAAGGGGGGAGAGTTAGTTTTGCTTTATTACACTTAACACCCCACAACTTCTCATTTTTGCACTGTTCACTCATCGGAACCCGTTTTCCGGAATTTTCTCGTTTAATTAATTTTAATTGTCCTAGACCTTCATTAATGTCTAATTATAGACATTTGATTGACTAAAATTATTACGGGTCTATTTGACCCGCTTAAAGTCACGTTTTCCCGGTTTCCTCGAAAAACGCACTTTAAGGTTCGTTTATGTTTTTAATCCTTTTTATGGATCCGTTTTCTTCAGGAATTGTTTCTACATATTATTTTGGCATGATTAAGCCTTAGGAAGCTATCTAGGATCCTAGTCAAGGTTGCATAACTCCTATGGTTTTGTAACACTCATTTTTACATTTTTTCGCTTTTTAAGCATTTTCTCTTTCTTTTTGGTCTTATTTTCTTCGCCAATATTCCTTAGGCACTATTAGGCTCTTAAATACAATATTAGAATGATTTCATCACTATAATTAAGTTTGGGAATTTCAATATAGTCATGATCGGAATCTGAAGATTGACTCATGTCTAGCTACTTGGTGTTGTTTACGAAATGTTTTATGGGAGAGATTCTAGAGATGGTGTAATAGATTAGAGAATATGAAGATTTAGTGTGTAAAGAATAAATGGAGGAGGCATCCCTTATATATAGGTTGATCATGAGCTAATCACCAGGTTACAAGTTCAAAAAAAACAGTTTCTTGGTACATGTACCTCATATACTGGATGCAGTCCTATTGTACGGGAACAAAGACCTGGTATGTGTACATCTACGGGACTAGTGACCTGGTACGTGTACCTTTTGCTGGAAAAAGTAATTACCAACCGTAACTTTTAATTCACTTTGTACCGGATGTAGTCTTATTGTACGAGAACAGTGACCTGGTACATGTACCTTAAGCTTGGAAAAGTAATTTCCAACGTTAACTTTTAGTTCACTTTGTACCGGATGTAGTCCTATTAATTTACGGGAATAGTGACCTGGTACATGTACCTTAAGCTTATAAAAGTAATTACCATCGGTAACTTTTAATTCACTTTGTACCAGATGCATTCCTATTGTACGGCAACAGTGCGCTAGTACGTGTACCAGAAGCTTGTAAAATTAATTACCAACGGTCACTTTTAATTCACTTTGTACCGGATGCAGTCCTATTGGACGGATTCAATGTGTTGTCAATTCAACAGATTTATCAGTCATTTCTTAATCAAGGACAATAATAGAGGGGTATTCAATGTTTAAGTTGTCTACAGAGTTATCTACAGTGTAACTGTGTCTTTTAGGTGTCAATTTTACTTTTTCTGCAATGTGTTGTCAATTCAACAGATTTATCAGTCATGTCTTAATCAAGGACAATAACAGAGAGGTATTCAATGTTTAAGTTGTCTACTAGTCATTGGGCACGTTAGTTACCGTTACCCTGATAGTATAAAAGGGAGTATGGGTGCCCCAACCAATTCATGCATCACTTCTTGCTCTTAATATTTATCTACTTACTCACAGAATGAAATCTTCATATCTTACACCACAACTTGATTTCAGTCATAAACTATTGTCCAATCGTCACTAAGAATGGCCCCTAAGAAGGAACTCTCACTCAAAGCACAAAAATCCATCAAAAGAAAGCAAGTATGGACGACACCAAAAGCTCCACATCTAAAGGTTCATCCACCAAAAGTAAAATCTCAACAAGGAGGAAGATCCCGGAGATTAAAATTCTAAGCAGTGATTCCTCATCTTCTGACCGGTCATAGGGCACAGATGTTCTCACCGACTTTGATGTAGACTCTGATTTCTTCAGATAAATAGGGTCCGACAATTTCACCTACAATGATGAAGCCCTATTCAATGGTCACTCAACGCCAACTCCTAGACAATATCCCAACACCATTCAAAACCAAGTTGATGCACTAACTTCTGATGCAGAATCCACGACAAGGAATGAAGCTGCAACATAATACATGTATTAAGTTAGCCTAATATTCACAAAACAATAACATAAACTGAAATTACATAAGAAGTGCAACTTACTAAGGCAGGATCCGGCCGATGAACGAAGGTGTTATTGTACGTGTCAGGATTCGGAATCTTTGGATGGTTATGTTTAACATACCAATCCAAATAATCTTATAGGAAAGCATGCGGCACCGCCCTTGTCTTAGTATACCCCAGCGTAGGACCACATTCACGTGTGGTGTCCCACACACTATACATAGGGGGTACACACATTTATATGATCCTCTTCTCCCTCTTGCTTCGGATTGAATGTTTGGTCTAATAGGGGCAGTGGGATACACTGAACATACCCGAATTGGCGGAGACGCTCTGGCATATATATGGCTCCTTAACCCCCATGTACTGTAAGGAACCCTTACCAAGTGCGGCCCTTGTTCTCATTTACCTTCTCTCGACGGTAGGGTAACCAATCAATCTACATCGCATCATAGGGAAATGTAAGCATCAATAGGAAACAATAATGCAAATAATATAAGTTGCAATTGTTGTACCACTTACATTTATTCCTGTCAGAGCATCAAGATGCTTGCGATAGTTCTCTAGCGAGTCTTTATCTTTCTGTTGGGAGGTGGACCTGACCCATCTCATAGCCCATGGTCTATCATCCCCATCACGCCAATCAGTACTAACTGCTGGTCTAAGAGTGGGAAGTATGCATATATCCAGGACTACAAAAATTTTAAAAATAAATTATGTCAACTATTAATGTGAATTAATAAAAATTTATTTGTTGTTGTTGTACAATAAAACACTTACCACGAGAAGGGTCAAACAGCTAGCAATCCTAGTAGAATCAACACGAGATGTTATCTCCAGCTCGATACAATCATGCAACAGTACCTGCTCCCCATGCGTACTTTCTTAGCTTCACATGTTGGCTCATGGAAGAGACTAAGCAGAACAACAGACTTATGCGTCCATGCCCTTACCAGCAAAGATGGTGGTACCGGCGCATAGTACAACCAACCACAAGCCTGCTTCATAGGTAGCTTCTCCCGGGTTGAACACCACTGAATTAGTGGACATAGTTGAACCACCAGTATGCCACATGTAATCTGTCATCGCCTGAACGCCATCGTCAAACTCTAAAAACTTAGCCATCGTCTCCTTAACCTCAGTGTTTGACAGGTTCCCCAGAATCGTATGACCAACGATGGGGATCCTCAGTATTTGCCACACATCATGAAGTGTGATCATCATCTCTCCAAAGTATGTGGAAAGAGTTGGTGTCCGGCTGCCACCTCTCCAAAGGCAGAGATCAATGACTTGTTATTGAAAGGCCATGTGATCTCTAGAAGATAATGCAGTCCTGAATGCGTAAGCATATTCCTTACCCTTTTGCAAGGAACCTCGCTGAATGGCCAGTTCGTGATCAAACTATTTTGGGCTTTAAATCCCAAAACACCGTGGTCCAGATAATTACCACAGCGTTTACACACACACGAAGTAATTTAATCTACTTAATAAAGTGAAAGATAAGAGAGTAAGTACCGTAGTCATTGACCGAAGGTCAATGACGACATGTCCCCCAAAATTGGTGATGACACTAGTCAGTAGCGGACCACCTGGTACAGGCACATCTTTAAGCCTTCAGTGAGTGGGAACAACTGGCTCTATACGGAGAGAAGCTTCCTCATCAGTTGCGCTCTCATGATCAGGGTCGTCCTCATCCTAGTCCTCGTTCTCATACGTGTCCTCGGTGTAGACACCAAAAATTCTCACCCCCTTAAAGCAAGATATGAAAAGCAAATGAAATAAGAGGTCGTCGCCTTTCTTTTTCATAATGTATTGCACAATTTTTAAATCAACTTTCAAACATTTAAGGAAAAATACAATCTTTTTTAAAATAACTTTAAAACAATAATTCGGTTTTAAACTTTCGTTTTATTTATATATTTTTATGCTGGTTTATTTTACATATTTTTTTCAAAAAAAAAAGTTCATTTTCACTCATAAAACATCTCTAATGTCATGGCATTTTTATTTCAGACACTAGCATTTTTTAGGAGAGATATGCAGTCTCGACCACGCATCTTCTACTTATTCTTATTCTTGTGCAAACAAACTGAAAACATTACTAGCTCAACTGGTGAGTATGCACTTGTGGGAAGTTGGAGGTATCGGGTTCGAGTCTTGCTTTGCCTCTTGGTACTTGTATTTTTTCCCTGTTCTCCTCTTTCTCAACCAAGACTAAATGAAGCCCAAGTCTATTACCCACACCAAGAACAAAGAAGGCCCAACCGTTGATGCTTGAATCGACCAAAAATCTAGCAACTACAATGAGTGCTTATAAAAACAAGCTAAAAACCCTAAGTAACGAAAGGAAGAGAGCAGCCAACACACAATCCCAGGACATTCTCTCATTTTTTACGGTTTGTTCTTCACCTCTATGTTTTCTCTTCTTCGTTGAGCACACCAAACAACAATAGCCGACATCATCTTCAATCCCAAGGTGGCCTCGATACTCCCATTTTTTTTCCTCACATTTGGTGCACTAGAAACGTTCTTCACTCTTTCACCCACGGTAATCTTCATCCAAAATGGCAACAAAGATCATCCATCTCTTTGTCTCCTTTATTCTTTCACTCACAATGATATGGAACCTAAACTGGCAAAGAAGATGCATCAGCTTCAGCTCCTTGCATTCTCTTCGTCGGAAATTTACAACCCAGACTGGCGACAAAGGACATACATGCTCAGCCTCTTCAGCATATTCTTACTCACCTAATTCTGCCATCAAATTGGAGAACAAAGAACAATATTCTCAGACCTCTCTTCATTCTCCCACTCACGAACATTGGGTTCATAAGTTTTATTTACATTGTTTTTTCTATTAGCTTTGACATTTTGGAGGTCATATAAGAATAAGACAAACCATTACTTGCATTTTGCTTTCTCTAGCATCATTCAACTTGTTATTTGTTGCGGGTGGCGTGTGATGACCAATGGAAAACATAGTCGCATCCTATGAAAAGAACCAAGATATGAGCCAAGCAAGGCGTTCAAGGTTAAAGGTCTTCTTCACAGGCAAAAATGGGCTGATTTTATCAAACGATCGACAATCACCCAAAGAGCATCGAATCCAGAAGATGTCCTAGGGAGTCACAATGAAGTCCATCCCTATGCTCTCCCACTTCCACTCAGGAACGGGTAGAGGTTAAAAGGGTTTAAAATAAAGTTTATAAGATTTTATAAAGTTTTGGGGTTAATTGGTAAATTTTGGAAACTTAGGGGATTAAAACCGTGAATAAGGAAAATAATGGGCAAGGAAGTATTAAGGAGGTCAACTTTGACAATTGGGTAGGTTTTGACCAAATTAGATAAGCTAAATAATTTATTTAAGGTTATATAATAAGATAAGTATTTAATTGTAACATCTTTATAATATATGGGGTGTAGATGGGATTACCGAAATTAAAGGGTGTACAATGGTATTTTAAACACCCATGGGCTATTAGGAATTTTTAGGATTTTATTGGGTTGAATTTGGAATTAAAATAAAGTCATTCTTCCAATTGCCATAAGGTTGGTTGTACTCACTGAACTGAACTGGTTTTATAGGAGGACCCTTGTTAGCCTTCAGTCCACGCGTGGGACCTCTCTTCTTTTGCTTCTTGGCCTCTGGTGGGTCAACTGGCGGCTCTTCAGTTTGCTGTGAAGGGCCAGCCTCAATCTCACGTGCAGTTAGCTGGTCAGGCTCATCCCTCTCTTCATTCTCCCGCTCACGGTACTTTTGCTCACTCAAACACATACATGCTCAACCCTGTCTTCATTCTCCCACTCACGGTAATATCCAACCCAACTTGCAAACAAGGAACATATAGAGATGTTCCCTCTTCATACCTATTTCTCACGCTGGCGAGAAAGCAACATACACGCTCTGCGCCTGCATCTTTCCCCTCACCGACGGGAATTTCGCAACGTAAACTGGGAACAGAGAGCCAGTCTACTCCACCTGCTTCATTCTCTTTCACGACGGAAATTTTGTAGCCTAAATTGGGAACAAAGAGCCAGGATGACAAGGAACAATCGCTCTGCCCCTATTCAATATGTGCACAAACGGTAATTTTGCTCACCTTAACAGGCATACCTGTTCTACGCCTCCTTCACTCTTTCACTTCCATTAATTTGCAACCCCACCGGTGATCAAGTGAACATACATACTCTACCTGTTACATTCTCTTCATTGTTGATTCTTTTATAATTTCAACCGAGGAACAAGGAATATACATACTTTGCCTCTCATCCTCTTCATTCCGATAATTTTGTAACCAAACTGACGGACATGTATATGCTGGACCCCGTTTCATTCTCTTTACACCAGTTTGTTTTACAGTCAAACTGTCGAACAAGGAATAGACATGCTCTGCCAGATTTCCCTTCATTCGTGTTTATTTTACAACCCAAATTGTTGGATAAGGAACATACATGCTACACGTCTTTCATTCTCTTCTTTTCCGGTAATGTAACACCACCTCTGGCTAATAAGGAAGACCCATGCTCTTCATCTGTTCATTTTTCTTAATGTTAGCAATTTTGCGAACTCAACTTGTGAGCAAGGTGCTTCTTCCATCTGCTCCATTTATGCTTTTCTTGTCGAGATGTCGGTAACATCTCCATCTTGAGGAGTCGATGATTTCGTTTACAAGGTCTAGGATCCTCGTTTTGAATTTCTTCTTTTTTTTCTCACATTCCAATTTCTTCTGAAGTGATGATACAGTTGCAAACGGGAAAATTAACCTACTAAAAACTACGAAATTAATCCTAGAAATTAATAAATTAAATCCCTATGGGTTGCAAAATAAACCCGGTCAATGAGTATAGTGAACTATAAGCTATCGAGGTCGAATCCACGGGGACTTTGTGATTAAATCTAATCCTAGGAAAACAACAAAATGGAAAGGTTGTCGGTTGTTTTGGTTTTGTGAATTAAAAAATGAGAAAACTAGTAAATTTTTGAGCAAATAAATTCAATGAAAACTATGTGCGAAATGGAACTCCGGGTCAGGTTATCTTTTTTACTATCAGATTATGCAATTCTAGTTGGTTAGTTTGAGATGTCGATTGTCAAAATTCCTAAAACTTTTCTAGAAACTAAATCCTAGCCTCGAGAACTCGCCTAGAAGAACGTACTAGATCTAATCTAGATTTAGCACAGCATGAATAGACGAAATGAGCGCGAAGAATTAAAGTTTACAGTTGAGGGAAAATCTAACCTATCCAGTATAATTTTCCACAAGTTTAGGTTAATCGACCATTCCATTTTATCACAAATCTCGCTCAAAACGGAATTCGCAAAGCAATCAACAAATTAGCTGCTTTTATTGAAAGCACAAAAGAAAACTTAACCTGTAACAATCGACAAAGATTCTCAAACCGACTAATGGTAGGAATTACAAAATCATTTCAGTCATATAACCATCCCCGGAGTCTAACCCTCTTACCCAAGCATAATCAAAGAAGAAATACAAGAAGAGAGAGTAGAAATCATCTTGATATTAATTCTGAAATTTGCCAGATGAAAGGTTGAGCAGTTGAGCGAATCTGGAGCAGAAATCTTCTTCTTCGGTGTTGAAGTGGTGGCGGCAGGCTTGAAGAATGAGAGAGGCGCGGCGTTGAGTCCTGGCGTGTTGTGTCTGAATCTGAATTCTGAATCGCGCACGCTCCTTTAAAAAGAAATTTTTGGACATAAAATACACACGTCCGGCTCACCTGTCCGAGTCACTTAGCCGGACGTGAGATAGAGTGTCAGGCGAGTTTTCTGCCGTGTGTGAGACGTCCGGATTTACGTCCGGGTCACTTAGCCGGACAGCCTGGCTGGACGCGTATATGTATCGAAATCTCCGCGCTGCACTCGTGGTCGTAAATATTTATGTCTTTCTGAGCACGTCCGGGTCACAGGGTCGGACAGGAGAGCCGGACATGTGAAAAATTTGAAAAAACACATTTTTTGGCCTGTCCGGACAACCTGTCCGGGGCAGTTTTCCGGACACATTACAACATGTCCGGGTCAATGGGCCGGACAGGTCAGCCGGACACTTGTATATTTGTGCCTTTGTATCCACAAACTTCGACATGGTCCAGATTCTTCGTTTGAGCTCCAATTTGCTCCTCATTTGCGGCGTTGGAAAGCTCTTGAGGAAAACTATGCATTTTCACCATCATTTCCTGCTTTAAATATATAAATTTCCATTAGCTCTTGCCCAAAGTAAGAGTCATGAAAAGCATATGATAAGTGTGAGAAAGCGCCTAAAAGGTTGCATAAAATAAGAATTTTGTACCAATAAAACCATATCAATTTCACACTTATCAAATCACCCCACACTTAGCCTTTTGCTTGTCCCCAAGCAAAACTTTCAAGCACAAGTAAAGCCAAGCTAATGCAACTCAACAGAAAAGGAAGAGCATAGAAGAAAGGAATTTCTAGCTTTACCAATCGAGGGGGCAATTCAAATTATTCAAAACAATTCATTCTTTCCATAAACATGAAGTCATTCAAAGCTAACAAATGAGAAACAAAACCATAAGAGCCTTGTCTTTAACCTTGAGCCAATCCACTTTTTTTTCCTTCACAAACCATAGAAACGACAAGGGGCATGAAGTAAGATCATATTCCATCATACCTTTCAATGCCACATACTCTTGATCCATAAGAGAAAACAATCTATGTTCAGCATCACACTTGCATAAATAATTCAATTAAAGCACTTTCAGTTTCTTACACCACAGACTTTTCTCTCCACCCATGTAGCGGCTTTGGGTCATCTATCCCAGATCACAAAGACCTTAGGTAGCCAGGTGATAAAGCACCCCAAAGGACTTAATAACCAAGTGGACGAGGCCTGATTTGGATCAGAATTAAAATTAGCATGCTTAGGATCAGCGGAGTACCTTACCTTGTTCTTTTCAACCATTTCAATCCAGTTCATTCCAAGGCTCAAAGCTAAAAGCAAGGTTCGGATGGAGAATATTCTCATTTGTTTCAGCATTTTCAGAACAAAGATTTCAATTTAGCAATTAAAAACGAAAAGAATCTCAAAATTTTACACCCCAAGATCAGCTAACCAACTAAACTACCTATATAACTTCCTTATAAGTTGAGTAACCACAGCTAAACTTTAACAAATGCAAGGGAAAAGATCTTAGAGACGTACAAAAAACTAGCGGCGAAGGAGCATACCCCACCCCACACTTAGAGTGAAGCAATGTCCTCATTGCTTAGGAAGAATTAACATTGCACAAGCAATCCAACGGGGGAAACAAAATCACACACAGCAGATCAGAAGGGAGCATGTAAAACATAAAAGAGTAGAAAAGTAAAGAATACTCCCTAGAGTCCGCTCAGGGTGTGTAGCAAGGCCAACCCCACACTTGAGTTCAGCTAAGCAATGAAGTAAGCAAGCTGATAATATTATCTGCAAAGCTAAAAGAACTCAAGTGGAACCAGACAAAATCATTGGTAGAAAAATAATAAGTGCCAAGGCTCTTGGAGTAAGCATAACACCAGTCTACACACCACAAGCTAAAAAGAAAATAGTAAAATAAACAACTAACTAAGAAAATGAAAAGAGACACAAATCGGTGGGTTGCCTCCCACAAAGCTGCCCGGAGTTAGAGTCTCTGGCTAGACTTCACAGGATAGCATCAAGGAGGGCCACCACAATAGCTAGCAAGGGTTTTCTTCAGTCTAAGACGCCATTGCAAGCGCGGCTTTTCGAAGATTCAGAATTCGGTGCTGGAGCAACATCAGAAACAACAGCAGAAACTGTAGTAGCAGAAGAGGAACTCTCAATCAAGGATACTCCAGGTGCAGAAGGATGAGCAAAAGCAGAGTCAAGGTACTTCTTCAGACGAGCACCATTCACCTTGAAGACCTCTCCAGACTTGTTCTCTAGCTCGTAGGCACCATAGGAAGTGACTCCCACAACCTTAAATGGGCTGGCCCAGTGGGACTTGAGCTTTCCAAGAAAGAGACGAAGTCAAGAGTTATACAGCAGCACGTAATCACCAACTCTAAAATTTCTTCTCAAGATCATCTGATCATGAATCCTCTTAGAGCGCTCCTTGTAGATTCTAGAGCTGTCATAAGCTTGCTCCCTTAATTCCTCCATCTCAGACAATTGAAACTTTCTCTTCTCTCCAACCGCATTTAGATCAAAATCGAGGGCTTTCAGAGCCCAATAAGCTTTATGCTCTGATAAGTGAGAAATACATAGACATTTAAGGGTTTAATTTATCTTGTACTTACTTACTTTCAGGATAATATTACTCACTTATCGTATGTTTTTCCACTAGTTTATGTTTTATTGGTTATCTCACAAATTTATTGGTTAAACATGAGGAAAACCAAGCTAGGAGCAAAGTACACGAAGAGACAAACGCGTAGGCGCAAACGGGGATCAAATCGGAGCTAAAACGAATATTTTAGAGGCAATTGAATTTTGGTTCGGACCAGTGTCCAGATGAGCTGGTTCGGACCAATACACGCCAGTGCACCCGATCAAAAAATCGACATGTCTGGACCAGTCTGGTCCAGATAGTGGTCTGGACATGTCGATCTTGCCAGCGTACAGAGCAGGTCGGCAGCAGTGTGAAGAGATAATAACATTATCTCTTCACACGGAAATTCTACCGCCTTACCTCCCCCTTTTACCTATATTTCTCTATAAATACACCTACAACCCTCCATTAATCCATATCTCATTCCACCCCCAAACTATGCCATTTTTCCTCCACAAATCATCATTTTCTCTCCAAAAATCATACATACTCATCTCCCTACATCCACATCGCCACTTCATTTTCATCATTTGCCATCACCAAATAAGCCCGTGCGAATGCAGAGAGTTCTTCCTTTTCTTAAATCTACTATGTTTTAATGTCTGTCGTACTTACGATGTTTGTTTTTATAATTATGCATGAGTAATAACTTTAGCCTCCAGGGTTGGGAAGCAAGCCTATTTTATACAATCGTGTTATATATTTTCTACTATAATCTGTTCAAGCAATATTTGATTCTCGTCCTTAATGCGCTTTAATATTCAGGCCAATTATTAAAGTGATATTTGTAGTCCTCTTGTTAAAATGCGATGCTGAGACAAGGTTCTAGACAGAAGAAGTCAAAACGGGTTAATGACTAGAAGCGAGTTTCGCCTATAGGTTAATCTGTCTCCAACAGGAATTGTTAATAAAGCAATTAATTTATAATAACTTGGGCAAGGATTGCAGCTTGTTATTTAAGTTAATCATGGTTTATTGTACAAGGACCGGTCAACAAACTAATTAAAATACCCGAGTTTATTGCTAAAATGGTAGAAGTTTATAGTAATATAATTGGATAAAATAGGTGCGCAGAACAACCCAGGGTGCTTCCTAAAAACAAAAGAGTTTTATAAACCGCTATTATTATTCTGTTTTGATTAATTGTTCTTTTACTGTTTTGTTTAAGTTAAGTTCTAAACCACAATTTCCCTAAAAAAGTGATAAGTTTCTATTCAATAGTCTAATTAGAATTCTCAGTTAATTTACACTATCAGTTAAACCACAGCAAGGTCCCCAAGAGTTCCACTACCCCACAATTCCACTATTCCGCAAAACGATAGGTACACTGCCTAAGTGGTAGAAGTAGTCACATATTTCTCCAACAAGTTTTTGGCGCCGTTGTCGGGGACCTCTGGCACGGTTAATTGATAGTTTTTAATTTTATTGAGTTTTCTGTTTAGCTTTTGCTGCTCTTTAATTTTTTATTTCTATTATTTTGTTTTTATTTAATCTTTCTAACATTTAAATTTCAGCAATCTAACATTTAAATTTCAGTCATTTATTTCCCAGTCATTTAAGATTCCATTGTCATTTAAATTTCAGCAATCTAACTTCTAACATTTAAATTTCCTGTACTCTAACTTCTAACATTTAAATTCCGTAATTTAAATTCTGTCAACTAATTTCTAACATTTAATTTTCTGTCTTTTAATTTTCTGTACACTAACTCTTAACATTTAAATTTTCTGTCATTTAATTTCCTGTCATTTCATTTCTAGTATACTAATTCCTAACATTTAAATTTTTGTCATTTAAATTCTGTAATCTAATTACTAACATTTAAATTCTGTCATTTAAATTTCAGTTCTTTAAATTAATTGTCATTTAACTTCAGTTCTTTAAAATTACTGTAATTTAAATTCCCTTGTCATTTAAATTGCTGCAATTAAATTCTGTCCTATTTCTTTATTTTAGTTTTTAGTTAAACTGCATTTATTTTTATTCCTTTTTGTTTATTTATTTTCGTTTTGTTTACTCTAAAAAACAAGTAGTTCTTTGTTTTATTAAGTGCTTCTTTTTATTTTGTTTAAATTCCCCGTCCATATTTCTTTCTAATTTCGTTATTTAATTTTCTGTAGTTTATCTCTACTTTTCAATTTTTGCTTCTGTTTTCTTTAGTTATTCTCCATTTTTCAAACTACATTTTATTTCTATATATGTGTCGAACTCGATCTGCAGGTAATCCTCAAAACGATCTTGAACCTGAGATTGAGAGATTTCTCCACCAAAGAAGGCGACAACAACAAATTGAGATGACAAATCGACAAACTCTCTGCGAGTACCAGCAACCGTCAGTCGAAGGGAGGCCCTCCGCTATTGTCCTCCCTCAAGTTACACAGGCTGAACTGGATGCCTGGCAATTCAAAACAAGTTTTATCACCACACTCTACCATCAGGGACAGTACAGCGGGCTGGATTCAGATGATGCTCCACACCATATATCTGCATTTCTTGATTTTTGTAACACTTTCAATAAAACAGTAAATCTAAACGAGCGTATCCGTCTGCAATTGTTCCCCTATTCTTTGAAAGATGGCGCCTCCAGGTGGCTGAGAAGTTTACAACCCAGCAATATCCACAGCTGGGCCGAATTAGCAAACAAATTTCTGGTGAAATACTATCCCTGTAACACCCCTCTCCACAATCCCGATATAATCTCTCACGTAGCAATAAATAAAACGTCTCGCAGCGGAAAATAACCAACAATTACAAAACTCACTCGGGTGTCACCGGCCATTACTCGCCCATGCGAGCAACGTAGCCAAACTACATCCAACTTCCAAAATAAACAAATTGCTAACCGCGGTGATAACGAGAAATTCCTATACATCATACTAAATCCATAAATCATAAACATTGACAAGTGAGCGTCTACCCAAACCTGAAAATACACAACCTTACCATAAGACCATACACCATATTCATTGCTATACAACATCTCCAATTACCCTGTTCCTGCTCTTCAGCTCCGACAATGATCAACAACCTGTAATGGTGTAGTATCAGCGATAGACGCTGAGTATGCCGGGCCTGGACCCTAATGGTCACTTGTCATTTTAACCATCTTATTATTAGATTGGTTTCACGCTTTACCATTTTACAGATATATTCAATACTGTGATAAACATGCATAATAAATTTAACCATCCATCCAAGTATCCATAAACATTCAACCATCCATCCAAATATCCAAACATTCATTTAATATTCCATACAACATTTATATCAAACGTATCGAGTAATAACAATATAATGTACAATGTACATTCGCCGTAGCGTACAGTTTTCATATTTAATTTACCTTAGCCTCGTAGGCTCCATCCAACCATCAACACACAATAAAATAACCACAAGTATAACCAATGAACAACAAAGCGAAACAACGAGAATAATAAACAAGTATTAAGTCTCGTCCATGGTATTGTTCGCCACTGTATAAGTCTCAATTGTTTTAGTTGTTCAGTTATACCTAGTGACAATGTCTCGTTAAAACGACATGTCTCTAGTTACCCATATATTATGGCGGGTCACCCACGGCAGTAGCCACTCCAACGGTAGAGTCTCCGACCAACGAGCCATTCTAGCTCACGGGAAATTTTCTTGATACTTACGGACCCGTACGCGGACATCCTGGTATCGTTTTGTGATCACAGCGCGCACCAAGAGCCACATCCTCTTGGCTTTACTTCCGTTCCATTAATTAATTAATTATACCATCGCATCGCATTACCAAATTTTCTAACACAGCAGACTAAGGTCATTAGTCCAATCCGAAGTTTGTAAACTCGGGATCCAGTGTTAGATACGAGAGCGGCGTAAAGAAAATGCCAATGCTCCGTACAAAAGTCTCAGATAATATGTATATGTTATTATCATAGTGCTACAACGTTTTACTTACGTTCCTTATATCTCATATAAGATAGCACCATAGCCGCTAATTCGTTTTATATATATTGGTTCATATATACGAACCAATACTGTTAACTCAACAACAGTAAATAATAAGCAGCTATAAATATACAATTCATGCATATTAATTAACACATTCAGACAATCAATCTTGTCACAGATCACACAGAAGTCTGAACTGAGGAAGCCCTCAGAGACAATCAGAGACACATAACAACATACAAGTTATATCAACCAAATCCGAGCCCAAGGAGCAACCTTAGGACAACTCGGATCAAACCCCTTTACATACCATTCACCCTGATCGTATTACGGTGGAGTATGAATCAACAAGATCCTATGCTCCGTGTAGTCCGCTAGCTCGTCGAGCGTCTTGTCAGAAGTATAATCTAAACGGTATTAAAACTATAAGTCAATCTCCATGATTAACTACATCCGGTATTTCTGAATAATAAGTAACCCCGACAGTTCACCCCTGTTTTCTACAGTTGTTTGTTACGGGTTTCTCTAAAACAGTCGGTTTTTTGTTACTTAAAACCCATACGTCATATTTTTCAACTATTAAGTTTAATTCGTTATATTTCTTTTTAATCTTATCCACCCATTTAATTTAGGTACGTAACCTATAGTTGCATGTATTCATGCATGATTGTATTATATCATTATTTTTTTGTATTGTATCCAAAACTCATAACTTATAGTTCATAACTATATTTTTTTAAATAACCACCATCACTAAATCATATGGTTCTCAACCAAAATATATCCACCTTATATACATTATCCTTGTGTATGTATATATTTACCACGTAGGTAACTCCCATGAGTTTAATAAACTCTTGTATTTTATGTTACATTTGATCATCTTCTTTTAGATGATTATTCCCATTAGTTGTATTATATCATACAACTTGTATTAAGATTATTATCCTAATATTTTGTAACATTTTATGTTGTATAATCACAACTCCTAAGGTTTATTCAATAAATACCTTAGTTTATAAATTCCCTTTATTTATAGTTTGTCACATTATTTTATGTGAGTACCCTTCCTTATATTAATTACACCTAAACCATATAATTGTTGTAACATTTATAACATTATAGACCTTTGAAATACCCCTAAATTAATTTAAATTAATTTAGGGGATTTCTCTTATTAAACCTTTAATAATACTATTAAGTATTAAATTATTATATGGAATTATGAATATTAAATTATTATATGGAATTAAATTTAAATTATTATATGGAATTATGAATATTAAATTATTATGGAATTGTGAAATTTATTTAGGGGTTTTCTCCTATTTAACCCTAATTACTATATATTATTGTATAGTATTGTGAATTTAATCATAAGATTTATAAGTCAATAAATCTTGGGAAAATTTCTAAACACTCCAAATATATTATAAAGATTTTAGGAAGTGTTGGAACATTGTTTTGAAACATAAAAGTCAATATAAAATTCTAGAAACCTTAAAGTTTATTAAGCCTTGCTAGAGTTGACTTTTTGAGAATGGTCAAACCAGCCCATGAAACCTATGCCAATAAATAGGTTATGGAAAACCATGAAGATCGATAAAAAGAACGTCAAAAACGGATCATCCTAGCCAAAGTTATGCTAGAATGAAGTTTAGAGCCAAAATTTTAAAATCTGCCACGTGTCAAGCTCACACGCGCCCACACTTGGATAGATTTTATCTCCACAATTTTCGGAACCGATTTTGCCCTATCTTGTGACCTTCATAACTTTCTCATTTTATGGAATTTTTGAGTGCCGTCTTCTTTTTGGCCTTCTCCTACATTTCCTCTAAACAACCATAACTCACACAAGCCCTAAATCGTTCTAAAGCAACCGGAAATTCGAGCCAAAGTTGCCACCCTGCAAAACCATTGTTGCAGTTTTCCAGTTTCTCTTCGAATTCAGGTAACTTCGACTAGCCATAACTTCTTCGTTTCTCAGCCAAATTCCATGTTCTTTAGCTCGTTTTGAAGAGCTCTAATCCCTCTATAACCTTTATGTTGATGACCAAAGCCAATTCCAAACCGTTTGTAAGAGAGAGGTGTCTAAAGTTTCGAATTCATCACAGCATAAAATCACAGTTTTCTTTCCAGAAAACGTAAGGTAAACTCGCAACTTCTAGCTTCGATTTCTTTCTGTGTGTTGCGAGTTAGGATTAGTTCTTGTTATCAATATGTATATCTAAGTTTCCTATTTCTATTAAGCCCTTATACGTATTCTAATTCGATCTAGAACTTAACTTATAGATCTGCAAAGTGAGCTCCTCGAAAACATTCAAGTTCGAACTTTTCCAGATTTTCGAATTCGAAATCACTCAATTCGCACAACTCCTGTAAGTTTCCTTCAAATTCCTTCTACCATGCTAAACTATGTTACATTATCGGTCAAAAACACGTTTCAATTGTATCAATTACGCAATAGATTGAGTGAATTTGTAAGAATCGAATTCGAAACCCTTAGAACTCTATTCGAATATAAACCCAGAATCGGATTCGATGAATACTGCATTATAATTGGGGAAATCGGTATCATTAGGACCGAAATTTGATTTCGAAACCATAGAAACAAGAATCACTCGATTTCGTTCTGTAGATTGAGAGAAAATCGCGAATTAGTACTCGAAGTCGAGTTTGAATTCGCTGATGAACTTGGGCTTCAGGGACCGTTCGATCGGTTCTTAAAGGATTGGACGGCTGAGATTAAAACGTTTCATATTAAGTTTTTATAAATTCCAGTAAATAACCCTAACTTGTTGAATTAATTTAAATATCTTCCCGAAGGTATTTTGACTTGAAATTTTAACCATAGATTCCTTATTTAATCTAGTTTATTTTGATGTAAATTAATATGGTTTTGGAATTTTTAAACGTAAGTTATGATTTTTGCAAGTTACGGGTTTTCTGGAATTATTTGGCTAAATTAAAAAGATATTTTTATGAAATAAAAATTTTATAATATGTCTAAAATGTTATAGTTACTGTATATTAAATTTGGGAATTTTTGGGCAATGGTAAAAGGTTTTAAAAATTGTGTTTATGAGTTTTTCATAAGAATAACCTATAATATAAGGTTTTTAATGTAACCAAAAATTAAAGTATGGTTTGTTAATGAACTTTTTAAGCTGGGAAAAATATGGAACACTAAATTAACACTTTATATCAGTAAGGTATTAGTTTTTATGAGAAGTGAAATTATTTACATATATGTATATATACTTATATGGTAGATTTAAAATAGAAACTTATGTTAAATCACGGAATTTAATTATTCTACATTTTATTTATTTATTATAGGGATTATATGGAGGTTAATATTCTTAATTAAAACTAAGGAATATATATATATATATATATATTATATATATAGAATATATATATATTTACACATATGTAAAAGTAAAAGAAATAAAATAGTAACTTAGGTTAAATCAAGGAGCTAAATTAATCTACATTTATATTAATTATATAATATGGTGGTTAATATACTTAATTGAAACTAAGGAAAATACTTTATTTTGTAAACTATATTTTGGATGTAGGTGTGTGTAAAAGTTAATATAAATAATTAGATGTAATTAAACTACATAAAGAATGTCTTGAATAAATCCTAGTATACATATACGATAAATAAATAAATAAAGGACATAAAATGCCTTATAGCAAATAGAATATGAAGGAATTAATAAGTTGAACTGAACATATACATAATACTATTAAAAGAATTATATGATGAGGTAGTATTGAATTGTGGTTATGAAATTTAGCTTAAAGAGTTATCTTGGATTTCTAAGATTTATATAAACCATATTAAAATACGTGTGTAATATTATTTGTCAAAGACCAGAATGTAAAATCTATAATTTGGTTAGGTAATTAATAAGTTGGACTTAGGAATATTTGTAATTAGATTTTACACAAATAGAACTTAGTATATAATTAATAAATAAATAAATATTTTTACATCTAAATGTTCTTAATATATAAACAATAATAAAATAAATAAAATACTTTTACATCTTAAGGTGAGGTGGGTTAGTAAGTCTAGATTTAATCATTTCTTAACATTTATGGTATTGAAATATAACTTAAGTTTTAAGATAGAATCATTAAAAGGATTATGATATAATCTATATTAAACGATGATTTGGAAATTTATCTAAATAATTATCCTTAAGTTTCTTGGCATTAGATAAGCATATGAAATACATTTATAACATTTATTATTAATACTTAGGAGGTGAGTTTACAGTTAAGTGAGGTATTAGTAGTGGGAATTTAGAAGGAGTTTTTTAAATAGGAATTTGATACTTAAAACTTTTGAACCTTTTGTCAGATAAAACTAAGTTACATAAGATATATATGATATACTTTACGGTAATGGGACGTAAGGATAGGGTTATTTGAAATAAGATATGAGAATTTTCATAATAGATTATCTTATTAAATAACTAACAATTTCACTTATGAACCAGAATTTAATTCTCTGATAAATTCTACTCTATGTAGATTTGTCCATCCTAAATACAATAAAGGAAATTAATTTATTAGGTTATTCCTTTGAAACTTTAGGTTTTGTAAAAACAATTTAAAACGATTTAAGGCTTAAGTTTATTGAAGGTTAGTACAAAAGGATTATACATAGTCTATAGAGTGTATGTGTGTAAAAATAAAACATTTAGGAGATTAAAGGTAAGTAGGATACATAAAAGGTTGTATTTAAACACCTTATATAGGTAATAATTAAGCAAATAATGACCTTGTGAATACTAAAATGTGAGGGTTCGATAAGTCTAAGTTAACTATAATATAGTTGTTTCAATATGAGAGGTAATTCAACATCTTATGGCAAGATTATTAGACGGTTATAATAGGAAGTCATTCTGAACTAAGGATATGATAATTGAGTGTAGTGGCTCAATTAAGTTATAATAATTGTATCTACAACATTATGATTCCAATATACAAGATGTAGATCTTAATTAAGTTAAGGGAAGACTTAATCATAATGGGTTGTCTAGTAGATATTGTTTAAATACATAATCTTTACATTGTGAGATAATAATATAGTATTCTGAGATGAGTCCATCATAGGTCATAATACAATGTTTATTCTAAATTAAGAATAAAGGTATTGAGCTTAAGATTATTATCGAAATTCTTAGATTTAATTATATAACATAACACATTTATGATATAGAGGTCTCAAAAGTCTTGAATGTGAGGATTGTGGTTAAGTATGAATAAAGTGGATAGGAGTGGACAATTAGCAAATGTTGATCGAATACATTCCTTGATCTTGCCACCTTGGGCTATACAACGTTCTCAATAACTCAAAGATTATACATAACACATGAGTGAGGGCTTAAAAGACAATTGAGACTTTGGAATAAGAGTAAGGAGTTTATTTAAGCTTAACTTAGGCTACAAGTGATTGATGATAGACTACCTTTAATATTCTTCATAGTACTGTTGATTGTTTGTGCAAGTTGACTAGAACTGCTACAACCGTTACCCAGGTACGATTTTTCGTACTCAGCTTGTTGTGTTTTGGACTTTATGGAATGTTTTGTACGATTTCTCGTACTCCGATATTTTTGCTGATTGACTTGTGGAATGTTTTGGAAAACGCTAACTGACTTTAAGAGGAATTTCTAAAAAGGAAATGGTTGTGTGACTAACTCAGCCTGTATGACTAACTGAGCCTTGGATGTGAAACTCACTTGGGTATTGGTTCCTCTATTTGGTGCCCCGTTAGACATTGACTGCTTAGGGTTTACGCTTCTGCACTCTGTAGGACTGAGTGTTTTGGTATTGCTCTGGGTAGTTGGTGATCTAGTGGGAATTTGGAAAAAGGTCAATCTTGGAAATCTTTCTTTTGACTCTGGATATTGTTTCATCCATGAGCTGGTTCTTGAGGTTTCGACGTGCGCGCGTCTTCAATGGTAACAGTGAGGGGCTGTATATCCCCTGTCCCAGAAAGGGACGTGATAGACAGTGAGGGGCTGTATATCCCCTGTCCTTAGTGGACGTGATAGACAGTGAGGGGCTGTATATCCCCTGTCCTTAGTGGACGTGGTAGACAGTGAGGGGCTGTATATCCCCTGTCCTTAGTGGACGTGATAGACAGTGAGGGGCTGTATATCCCCTGTCCTAAAAGGACGTGATTGGCGGTGGGGGCCATCTCTCCGGGTTAAATTATTCCATTCTTGAGTTATTGGTTCTTGGATCTATCTTATTATTCCTAGTCCTTTGTGACTATCTGAGTCTTTCTACTCCTAACGGGAATTGGGTTTAACTAAGGAAATGGATGTTCACTAACACATGATGTGATTGTGTTTCACTAACTTTACCTTTTCTATCATTTATCTGTATCCTTAACTTGTTATCTTTGGCTTGGTGATTTTAAAGTGCCTTGTTTCCCTGCTTTACTTTCAAGAGTTTAATTTCAAGTTACTGTTTATTTTGAAGAGTTATGTTTTATAAGTTTGTTTTGGAGAATTGTACCAGTTCCATTCCAGGGAACTGACCCGCCCCTTTCGGGTGGGCTGCTTGGTTTCATCTTGCAGGTACGAATTGATTTACAGGTGGCCACGAAGAGAATGAGCGTTTGGGATGGGACTAGGTTTTGTGGAGAGTTAATGTGTTTAATTTCTATTATGTTTGTGTTAAGTTTTTCTCGAGTTCAGACCGTAGCTTTTGTAGATTGTAAGTTGTAATTGGTGAGGTTTGGTGCCGGTGTTTGGAACCCGATGGTCTGTAATCGCCTTAGAGTTTTATTTCCGCTGTATTTATGGTTAATAGGGGCGTTACATTAGTCTAAAATTCATTTTCCAAACTTTATCAATTTGGTAAAGCCCTTGAATTTATTTAAATTCTATTTTGACCACATAACATTATGTAATGCTATACCATATGCTAATATCGTTTGACATGATATTCCTATTTCCTTTAATTTAATAACCTATGGTTTTTATACCAAACTATTTATTATTGCCGCATGGGCACCATATCAAAACCATATTCTTTTCCATAAACCATAGTTTCCTTAATTTACAAAATCACCCCTTAAATCATACCATGTTATATATTCCATTTAATATAACATTTCTAACTTATAAAGAGTGTAGCCTATGGTTATTTTTTGTAAATTCCGAACAGCCCTTGTGCTATTCTATAATTGCCATTTGGCCCTATTTATAACACATAGTTTCATAATTCATTAAAACTATATATTATACATATATCTTAATAAACACTCTTATATTATTCTAAAAATCATCAAATTCCTCCAAAGAGTTATTATTACCTTTATTAACCCATATATAATCGGTATTTACTATACCACCATCTATTTTTCTCCAAAATGTCATAATGACATGATAGCTATATATTATACATATATAGTTTATTTTAATTCCAAAAACAAGCCAATAAATTCCTAAAAATTCCTAATAGCCCATGGGTGTTTAAAATACCATTGTACACCCTTAATTTTCGGCAATAACATATTTACCACATATGTTATGAAAATATCACCTTAAGATACTTATCTTATTATAAAACCTTAAATAAGTTATTTAACTTATCTAATTTGGTCAAAACCTAGCATATGGTCAAGGTTGACCACCTTAATATTTCCTTGACCACCAATTCCTTATAATTACGGTTTAGTACCCAAACTTTCTAAAATTCACCATTTAACCCCAAAACTTAATATAATCTTATAAACTTAATTTTAAATCCTTTTTAACTCTAATTTTCGGCCTTATTATTCTAAAGCCCCCAAATTTAATTTAATTACTTCTAAGCCCCACTTCTTTTCGGTAATAATTGAATATCACCTAAACTTAAATAAAAACTTGTAAATGCATAAATAAAATGGCCTAAAATACATGGCCTTATTACAAACATTGGCTTGCAAAATAAATTACACATAAATGTCCCAAAATACATATAAATTTCGGCCTCACCACACACTTTTTATTTATTTACCAAACTTCCACATAATGTCTTAAATTTGACAATTATGCTTGTTTAATTAGTTATAAAATTTATTAAACCATTCCTTAAACATTTTAAGGTCAAACAAGACCTTATTTTTCTCCTTCACTCACGGCAATTTAATTAGAATTGGTTTAAGAACATATTAACTTAGCAAAGTTAATGTTTAAGTGATTTATACCTTGATTTAACTTAGGTAGATCCTTGTTTGGATTCGCCACCTTAAGGAGAATTTCTCCAAAGCTTCTCTTACATGTTTTCAAACAGAAAACAAGGCCTAGTTAGTCTCCAAGCAAGATCTAACCATAAGAAGTAATTTAAGTCATGAAAATCATGGATTTTTACCTTAGATCTTCAAGCTTGATATAGATCTACTTCGGCCCTATTTTTCCAGAAGAGAAAGAGTATCAAAACACTCTCAAGAACAAGGTATAAAACCGTGGGTGAATTAGCTTGGAAGATAGCTAAGTTTTACCTTGTTTAAGATGCCAAAAATGGTGTTTTTGGCTTGGATCTAGCTACTCCTTGTAGATCTTGGTATACCAACTGAATCTACATGAAAAAGAAGAAAATAAGGCTAGGGAATAGCTAGACAACAACAAGCTGCCTTGTTATTAGGTTTTACCTTGGAAAAATGCCTTAAAAGAGAGTATTTCCTTTGGATCTCGGCCACCCTTGCTCCAAATGGCTAACCAACTGATTGAACATGTA
This sequence comes from Limonium bicolor, assembly GCA_023374045.1. NCBI lineage: Eukaryota > Viridiplantae > Streptophyta > Magnoliopsida > Caryophyllales > Plumbaginaceae > Limonium > Limonium bicolor. The sequence goes on along the minus strand of CM041781.1, from coordinate 256,218,219 downwards.
AATATGAAGATTATGAGTGTATAAACTCATAAAAATCAGAGGAAGAAAATCGGATGACTTGTAGAGAAGCTTAAGGTATGTTTTTACCTTAAAATGAGATTTTGAGAAACTTTGGTCTCTTATCTTGCTTCAACCGAGTTTAGCTCTTGTTCTAACCTTAGAACACTGAGAATAAGCCATAGGAGTTGATGAGCCACGAAATCTAAGCATAGGTGGTGAAGAGATGAAGAAAAAGAGCCAAAAACAAGCCTTAAACCATTAATTCGAAGCTTAGAAGTTAGGTTTACCTTCCCAACTGAAGAAGTTCGTTGAGAGAGCTTGGGAGAGCTTGGAGGAGCTGCTTCACCGAAATGAATGCAGCTAGGAGAGAGAGTGACTAGAATTGGTATTATTAGGTTGAAAATGTGCTTTAGATTAGTTTATTGTCTAATAATTGAAGGTGACTCATCAAGGGGATAAGGAGGGAGCAAGGAGCCGGCTGATTGAAGAAAGGAGAGGCTCCTCACACGTTTTTCCAGCTGGAGAATTCAAATAATGGAGCTAGTGGAGTGTATAAACTAATAAAAGGCAAAAAGTAAGCCTTAATTAAGGGAACAAGTGGAGTCTTGTTTATTAAGCTAGTAAGTGACGAATTTGGACTCCCCCAGCCTGTGTATGTCGACCTCATGTGGTCCAAGGGGTCAAACTTTGACCTCTTGACCATTCTTAGTCAATGTTGACTCAAACGGGCCCCATTTTAGGGTTTTATTAATATTTAATATTAAATTTGTAAAAATTCGTAAATTCTTGGAATTAAATTCCTAATATGATATAATATGATATTTTATCATATTTAAAGGTATTTATAACCTTTTAGCCCATTTAAAACCAATTTAGAAGGCAATTACACAAAAATGTGCTTTAAGGAGTTTTAGTGCACATTTTGTGTCTCAAGGTGTTTCTGAGCTTGGTTTTCTTTGACAAACGGTTTTTTGTGTTCCTTACATGATATTTGATCATGGTATTCAATTTTATATCATTTAGAGGTCATTAGACCTTTAAGGTTTCTTAGAGCACATTTTTGCCCTTTTTGACCTTGAAGCATGTAAATGCTTGTTCTTTGTGTTGGAGTGTAGTCAACGACTTTAATATGTTTAATAATGTGTTAATAAGCTTAGGACAAATTTTTAGGTCCTAAGTAGTTCATTTGGGTATTTATTTACCCTAAACAGTCAAAGGGTGCAACATCTTGTTTTGTGTTGACCACTGTTGTTCTCAGTTGACTTTTAAGGCATGTTTAGGCCTTAATTAATGTAATTAAATATTTAATCCATATTTAATAATTTTGGGGTATTTCAATCTACCCCCCTTAAAAAGACTTCGTCCCGAAGTCTCTTAATCAAATAGGTATGTATATAAATGTATAACTACCCATTGTTCCCATAATGTATATCTATGTGATATATCATTTACACACATCGTATTGCGCTTATACAGCACATAGCCATCACGTTGTGGCGTTAGTACAATCATATATGGATATAGGTGATCCATCAGCACCGTCATTTCCTATCAGTTCTACATCATACCACCGTTCCACATTCCATATCTAATGATTCATTTCGTATCTAGGCGATACCATATGTAATCATTCTATAAAGCAATATGAATACATATCACAAATAGCATAAGAAAAGTATTACATACATGGTGTACATACAACATTCAAACAAGTATCTCGTGAGATACATACATACCAGTGCACATCACACACAACAAACCAAACAACGCACGCCCCGCGTACCAACCATAACCAACAAAACCAATTCACTGTATGCCATGCATACGAAACAATTCACTGTATGCCATGCATACTAAACAAACAAACCTCGTATGCCCCGCACACCACCAATTCTTTGTATGCAATGCATACTAAACAACCAAAACTTAGTGCACACATGTGCACAGCCAAGAGGCTCTACCCCCCTTAAAAAGGGTTACGCCCCCGTACCCCACAAGTATACAACAGCCGCTCAACAAGGAGCGCTGGATACTTGGCTCTCAAAGAGTCCTCCAACTCGTGGATTATTCTCATATCAGAGAGACGGGTATGACTCTAGCCCTTTGGGCTCCAAAGTATAAAGGATGTGGCACTAAACTATTTGTGCTCTCTCCCAACGTTCTAATGGGCCCACTCGCTCCGTTGAGGTGCGGACCCATGAACATAGGCTCGGTTTGCCTCCTTTTTTTCATTGCTGTGTATCCTCTCATCAGGATCACTAGCATACATGCGTGTGTTCTCTCACTGAAATTCAGTTTGAGGTGTAATATGACATTGGCTATTTTAGTACTTAGTGCTCTTTGCACCTGTCTTTGTAATACTAAGACGTACCAGCCTATAGGTTCACAAAAATGATGTTTGTCATCCATGTCTCCTGGTGGTTTTGTTCCTGAGTAACACACTGTTGTAGTTCCCCTTCTTTTTTTTACACACTCGTGTTGATATCCACTTTATCTTTCTGCATTCCTACTAGATCAATAACTGCACCAGTGCAATACCAAACACTCAGTCATACAGAGTGCAGAGGCGTAAACTCTCAGCAGCTAATATCCAATGAGTCAAGAGAAAAGATGCGAATTATCCTATGAGTGGTACATTCCGAATCCACTGTTCCTTACTTAAGATATCTGCTATCATATAGCTTTATCTTTTCTCCTTGCGTAGTCACGCGTTTATATCCATATCATCTGGTAGATTTCCTCTGGATTGTAAGAACTTACTCGATCCTTATAAGGATTCTACATATTATCCGTCCATAACGGGTTTCCATGTTTTTTTTTGGGTTTCTGTCCTTGAACTGTTTCCCTGTCTTCACTGTATACTGTCTACTGTTCTCTGTTGAAGGTTCTTGATTTCCTTAGCCCGTTGGTTTAACTGCGGCTCTTCTCGTCCATCTTCGAGGTAATCCGTCTTACTGTCCGTAGAATGGAGTTGACTACTTCTCGTGTTTCTAACACTACTTGTCTACTTGCATGGGGTACCGTACTGATACATTACTACTTACCTGACTAACTCATAAATAAGTCTGTCAGGCCCACATGCTCCTAACGGAGTGCGGTCGTCCCATGTCTCGTTTAGTAAACTGGTAATGTCTGTCACACGGTTGTTGTGAAGTATTCTGTTGTCAATCTCCCTCTGATGGATATCCTTTTTTTTCGTCCTTCTTTTTTTTTCTTCTTTTTGGTTTTTCTCTCTTTTTTTTGTCTAATAGTTCATATTATCAGTTATCCTGTAAAAAAAGTGTTATTGCCTTTGTGGCATCCGTGGTAATTCGTGTCATAGATCAGCGTTATTCAGCTCGGTGTAAATAAAAGTCGTGCTATATTAGCAAACTTGTTTCTCCTCTTTTTTTTTGATCTCATTGAGTACAACACATTTTCCTTTTTCTCCCTGTCTTTTTGATCATATCTCATCCATAGTTCATATTCGTCCCCTCATCCATGTAATAGGATATATTGCAGATTGCACAATAGCTTGAGCAACTTGGCTCTTCACTTCCCAACCATCCTCACTGACGGTGGTGCATCAACAAAGGGTATGCTTGTCCATAAGGACTAGACATTTTATCACTGGTAGTGATTAGCATTAAATGCGGGTATACACTGTTGGTATTTGGCTAATAAGCCATGTCTGAAAATTCCGAACAATTAAACTGGTGTGGTTTACAGTCACAGTGGCTGTATAATTTGTCCAGTTGCAGTGGTCGGACTAACGGTCCTGCGTAGGTTTCTAATTTGAAGGTTTGTATAAAAAGTTTGAAAAAATTTTTTTTTTGGTATACATATAATAAAAGACTAAAAAGTAGTAGTTGTTGCAGTTGCTTTGCAGTTGTTGTTGCTGTCGCTGCACTTGCTGTAGCAAGTGCGCAAGGCAGGTGGAAATTTCAGTGGTTTTCTTGTCATAGCGCTTGCAATAGCAAGTGCGCCATGCAGGTGGAAATTCTGGTTCAGTAATTCCTGGACTCATTGACTCTTCGTCATTTGAGTATTGCTACATGATGATGTAAGCATTAACGTCCTGTTCATATATATTATCCGTCAAAGTTTAAAGCTTATAGGTACTGAGTACACACAACTAATCCCAAGTCTTACACAAAAGGCGAGTGGTCAATGACACACTCCCACATATTCATAACATGTCTTTCTCTAACATCCCAAGTAAGTACATAGCATAGTAAGCAAAAGTCTTCCACCAGCGGTCTCATGGAGTTAGGGTACTCATGCCCTATCTACTCCCTTGCCCTTCAGGGCTCCAGCATCAGTAGATGTCTGGCCATCCTGACCGCCTCGTGGTACTCCAGATCCTCCAACTGAGGTCTTCTGAGTATTCTTTGGTGGCCTGTAGTTACGGCTCTCAGGGTTCATCCAGCACTCGAATTCCCTATGGCCCTCTTTCTTGCAGCACCGGCAGACAACTTTGCGGCCTTCGCAATCGACCCCAGGATGGTCTTTCCCATAACGCTTACAGTAAAAATGGCGCTGGGGCTGTCTGGTGCCTAATGGTAGTAATTAATTTCAAGTTACAATATGATGATTTAAAGGTTAAGGTCACAATTCAATTTAAGAGGTAGGTGTTCTCACCCTTAGGAGGTGCAGATCTTAGAGGCTTAGCATCTATAGCTGGGCCGGTCAACTGAAGGACGGGCTCTTTTCCCTTTGTTCCCTGGTGACCCTGCTGCCCTTTCTTTGGAAAGAATTTCCTATTTAAGGTTTCGGGACAACCTAAGGTATTTAATATGATAAATAATCTGAAATGGAATAAGTTCTTACTTCCCCTTCTTCTGGCTATTGCCTGAATATGCTCCTCCATCCTCAGACTCTCCTTCGGGGTTCTTTCCCTTCTTTGCCCCAAGAGTCTCTTCCCGAGTCTGGAGCATTAGCTCCGTCCTCGAGGCAGCCTCATAACACTCCTGGAATCTCCTTGGTAAGTTCTCACAAAGTTAATTGGTAATGTAGTAAGTAAAGAATTTTATGGCTTTCATGTTAGCACCTGGATGGTAGTGTAGAGGGTAGCACCCATCGCCATCTGAATGCGAAATAATAGTCCTCCCCGGAACTTCTCGACCTTCACGGTCTCTGAGTAATCCACACCGGGAATGAAGTCCAGCGGACCAATGAATCGAGCGTAATACTCGTCCACGGTCAGACCTTCTTGGGTCAGTGTCTCAAACTCATGGCGCTTCTTCTGTTTGAGATGCGTCGGGTAGTACTTCCCTCTTAGCAATTCGACAAAGGCAGCCCACGAAAAGTCGGGCGTAGCCAGGTGATGGTCCTTGACCAACCTCCACCAAGTACTGGCTGCATCCTTCAGATGGAAAGCAGCAATGGCGACCTTCTTGTCGTCAGGTACTTGTAAAGCTTCATAGGCCTTCTCATGTTCAACAATGTAACGCTCCAAAGCTACGGGGTCTGGTTCCCCTGAATATGTAGGTGGTCGGGTCTCGCTAACTGACTTCAGCCAGTTCGTTTCCCTGGGCTGTGGCGGGTGGGCTGGTGCTCCTCCTATCTGAGTACCCAGCTGTGCAAGAACGGCTGCAACCGTCTCAGCAACTCCTGGAATGCCGGGGTCACCGCCTCTACCTCTTCCAGTACCACGCCCTCTAGTTCCCCAGACATCTGTAGTACAGTATGTCACATAAATATCGGTAAATTACCGTACACAACCATAGATATTAAGTTGCCTTAAGGCTAACCTGTCATGCAATTTGCGTTACTAGACACAATATCTTTCTAAGACGAATCGTCTCGTACTTCCCAAATGTTTCCCATAATTTCCCAAGTCCTAAGCTCACTGTCTTAACCTATTATCTCGTCATCAGAGCGGTACTCCGCTCTGATACCACTTTTGTAACACCCCTCTCCACAATCCCGATATAATCTCTCACGTAGCAATAAATAAAACGTCTCGCAGCGGAAAATAACCAACAATTACAAAACTCACTCGGGTGTCACCGGCCATTACTCGCCCATGCGAGCAACGTAGCCAAACTACATCCAACTTCCAAAATAAACAAACTGCTAACCGCAGTGATAACGAGAAATTCCTATACATCATACTAAATCCATAAATCATAAACATCGACAAGTGAGCGTCTACCCAAACCTGAAAATACACAACCTTACCATAAGACCATACACCATCTTCATTGCTATACAACATCTCCAATTACCCTGTTCCTGCTCTTCAGCTCCAACAATGATCAACAACCTGTAATGGTGTAGTATCAGCGATAGACGCTGAGTATGCCGGGCCTGGACCCTAATGGTCACTTGTCATTTTAACCATCTTATTATTAGATTGGTTTCACGCTTTACCATTTTACAGATATATTCAATACTGTAATAAACATGCATAATAAATTTAACCATCCATCCAAGTATCCATAAACATTCAACCATCCATCCAAATATCCAAACATTCATTTAATATTCCATACAACATTTATATCGAACGTATCGAGTAATAACAATATAATGTACAATGTACATTCGCCGTAGCGTACAGTTTTCATATTTAATTTACCTTAGCCTCGTAGGCTCCATCCAACCATCAACACACAATAAAATAACCACAAGTATAACCAATGAACAACAAAGCGAAACAACGAGAATAATAAACAAGTATTAAGTCTCGTCCATGGTATTGTTCGCCACTGTATAAGTCTCAATTGTTTTAGTTGTTCAGTTATACCTAGTGACAATGTCTCGTTAAAGACATGTCTCTAGTTACCCATATATTATGGCGGGTCACCCACGGCAGTAGCCACTCCAACGGTAGAGTCTCCGACCAACGAGCCATTCTAGCTCACGGGAAATTTTCTTGATACTTACGGACCCGTACGCGGACATCCTGGTATCGTTTTTGTGATCACACGCGCACCAAGAGCCACATCCTCTTGGCTTTACTTCCATTCCATTAATTAATTAATTATACCATCGCATCGCATTACCAAATTTTCTAACACAGCAGACTAAGGTCATTAGTCCAATCCGGAGTTTGTAAACTCGGGATCCAGTGTTAGATACGAGAGCGGCGTATAGAAAAGGCCAATGCTCCGTACAAAAGTCTCAGATAATATGTATATGTTATTATCATAGTGCTACAACGTTTTACTTACGTTCCTTATATCTCATATAAGATAGCACCATAGCCGCTAGTTCGTTTTATATATATTGGTTCATATATACGAACCGATACTGTTAACTCAACAACAGTAAATAATAAGCAGCTATAAATATACAATTCATGCATATTAATTAACACATTCAGACAATCAATCTTGTCACAGATCACACAGAAGTCTGAACTGAGGAAGCCCTCAGAGACAATCAGAGACACATAACAACATACAAGTTATATCAACCAAATCCGAGCCCAAGGAGCAACCTTAGGACAACTCGGATCAAACCCCTTTACATACCGTTCACCCTGATCGTATTACGGTGGAGTATGAATCAGCAAGATCCTATGCTCCGTGTAGTCCGCTAGCTCGTCGAGCGTCTTGTCAGAAGTATAATCTAAACGGTATTAAAACTATAAGTCAATCTCCATGATTAACTACATCCGGTATTTCCGAATAATAAGTAACCCCGACAGTTCACCCCTGTTTTCTACAGTTGTTTGTTACGGGTTTCTCTAAAACAGTCGGTTTTTTGTTACTTAAAACCCATACGTCATATTTTTCAACTATTAAGTTTAATTCGTTATATTTCTTTTTAATCTTATCCACCCATTTAATTTAGGTACGTAACCTATAGTTGCATGTATTCATGCATGATTGTATTATATCATTATTTTTTTGTATTGTATCCAAAACTCATAACTTATAGTTCATAACTATATTTTTTTTAAATAACCACCATCACTAAATCATATGGTTCTCAACCAAAATATATATCCACCTTATATACATTATCCTTGTGTATGTATATATTTACCACGTAGGTAACTCCCATGAGTTTAATAAACTCTTGTATTTTATGTTACATTTGATCATCTTCTTTTAGATGATTATTCCCATTAGTTGTATTATATCATACAACTTGTATTAAGATTATTATCCTAATATTATGTAACATTTTATGTTGTATAATTACAACTCCTAAGGTTTATTCAATAAATACCTTAGTTTATAAATTCCCTTTATTTATAGTTTGTCACATTATTTTATGTGAGTACCCTTCCTTATATTAATTCCACCTAAACCATATAATTGTTGTAACATTTATAACATTATAGACCTTAGTCTAAAATTCATTTTCCAAACTTTATCAATTCGGTAAAGCCCTTGAATTTATTTAAATTCTATTTTGACCACATAACATTATGTAATGCTATACCATATGCTAATATCGTTTGACATGATATTCCTATTTCCTTTAATTTAATAACCTATGGTTTTTATACCAAACTATTTATTATTGCCGCATGGGCACCATATCAAAACCATATTCTTTTCCATAAACCATAGTTTCCTTAATTTACAAAATCACCCCTTAATCATACCATGTTATATATTCCATTTAATATAACATTTCTAACTTATAGAAGAGTGTAGCCTATGGTTATTTTTGTAAATTCCGAACAGCCCTTGTGCTATTCTATAATTGCCATTTGGCCCTATTTATAACACATAGTTTCATAATTCATTAAAACTATATATTATACATATATCTTAATAAACACTCTTATATTATTCTAAAAATCATCAAATTCCTCCAAAGGGTTATTATTACCTTTATTAACCCATATATAATCGGTATTTACTATACCACCATCTATTTTCTCCAAAGTGTCATAATGACATGATAGCTATATATTATACATATATAGTTTATTTTAATTCCAAAAACAAGCCAATAAATTCCTAAAAATTCCTAATAGCCCATGGGTGTTTAAAATACCATTGTACACCCTTAATTTTCGGTAATAACATATTTACCACATATGTTATGAAAATATCACCTTAAGATACTTATCTTATTATAAAACCTTAAATAAGTTATTTAACTTATCTAATTTGGTCAAAACCTAGCATATGGTCAAGGTTGACCACCTTAATATTTCCTTGACCACCAATTCCTTATAATTACGGTTTAGTACCCAAACTTTCTAAAATTCACCATTTAACCCCAAAACTTAATATAATCTTATAAACTTAATTTTAAATCCTTTTTAACTCTAATTTTCGGCCTTATTATTCTAAAGCCCCCAAATTTAATTTAATTACTTCTAAGCCCCACTTCTTTTCGGTAATAATTGAATATCACCTAAACTTAAATAAAAACTTGTAAATGCATAAATAAAATGGCCTAAAATACATGGCCTTATTACAAACATTGGCTTGCAAAATAAATTACACATAAATGTCCCAAAATACATATAAATTTCGGCCTCACCACACACTTTTTTTTTTTACCAAACTTCCACATAATGTCTTAAATTTGACAATTATGCTTGTTTAATTAGTTATAAAATTTATTAAACCATTCCTTAAACATTTTAAGGTCAAACAAGACCTTATCTTTCTCCTTCACTCACGGCAATTTAATTAGAATTTGAAATACCCCGAACTTAAATATGGTGATTATATTATTCTAATGTAGTATTTAAGGGCCTAATAGTGCCTAAGTAATTTTTGGTAAAGAAAATAAATCCAAAGGAATGAGAAAAACGCTTAGAAAGCGGAAAACGCTAAAATGAGCGTTAAATAACCATAGGAGGTACGAGACCTCGGTTATAGTATCATAAGGATTCCTAAGGCTTATTCATGCCTAATTAGGATACGGGAATGATTCCCGAAGAAAACGGATCCAAGAAATGTATTAAAACGCTAATAGAGCTTTAGCGCACGGTTTTCGAGGAAACCCGAAAACGTGATTCTAAGTGGTCAAACAGACCCGTAAAAATTATAAACCATAAATAATAATTATTAAGCATTTATGGAAGCTTAATAACTAATAAAAATAATTAAACGAGAAAATTCCGGAAAACGGGCCCGGTTAATGAATAGTACTAAAACCGGGTAAATAACGAGCGTCTTCTGTAAAAGACGAGAAACTGCTCCAGCTTAACAGTATAGTGGGGGCCGGTTTTTACTGGGTAAACAACCCTCTCACACACACACACACACAAGTAACAAATAAGTAAATCAAAAAGCAAAAAGCAAACAAAGTACATAAAGTAAATACCCCTCTCTCACCTCTCATTCTCACTTTCCCTCTTCTCTCTCCTATTTCCCCCTCTCTCACCGTCTCCCTCCTCCCTTCTCTGAATGTTGGGCGATTTTTGGAGCTCTCCAAACAGCTCCCATGGCAGCCCCTCTTCATCCTCTTGCTCTACCTCCATGTGAGCTCCAAATGAAAAATAAAACACATATTTGAACTCCCCTCATCCTCCTCTACATTCCTATCTTTTCAAAATTCGAAAAGGATGAGTTTCATCTCCATGGGTTTTCCCCATTTGAAGAGAAAAGCACACCATTGTGAAGCTTGGAGTTCCCTCTTTCCAACAAGGTAAAAATCTCCATGAAAGACCTCATATTTCTCCATCTCTTTGTATGGCCGATTTTACCCACTCTCTCTTACCTTGTTCTTCTCTCTTTTTTTGAGCATCAATTTCACCTAGCAATGGTGGTGGATTCTCCTTCTTGAACTAAGGGCTAAAACCCCTCCTAAAGCACTCCAAAGGTAAACCCTAGAAATTTGTATTTTGAACACTTCAATGAGCTAGCATAAATCTAAGGGCTAGTGTATTAATTATACTTGTTTGATGTGCTTTGGGTGATGGGAATGGAGTTTGGCGAATCCATTCCGCATGTGATCGATTTGTGCAAGAAAGAGGGAAGAAGAAATGGAAAAGAAAGAATGAAGTATAAGCTCAAGGTAAGAGCTCCTTCCTAATGTAAATTCTATGGCATTAGAGTAATGGGAATGGGTAAAATATTTAAAGAACCCAAAACCTTGTACTAGTATTGAGGATTGTGAAGTTTGAGTATTTAAGAGCAAGTTTGTGGATTGTAGGCCTTAGAGCCAAATAATTGTATATGAGTATGTGTATTGTGGATTGAGGAAGTATTGGTGAGTTTATATTGTAAGATTTCTTGTATTGCTGGTAGGACCCTTGTATGGGTGTGGCTAGAATAGGAATGATTTTGGTGAAATGGATATGTGTGGATGAGTGAGGATTGTAGGTGAACTATGGCAAAATTTTGGTAGGAATATGTACATTTGTGGATGACTTGGTGAATGGAAGAACCAAGGTATGTATTGGGGATGGTAGAGATGCTTAATGACCATTGGGATGGTAATTGTAGTGTAAGGAATAAGAAGTGTAAAATCTGTAGTGAAGTGTATAAGAACGCATTGGAGAAGTTAGGAGAATTTAATGTGCAAGGATTGGTAAAGGAATGTTGGACTTGGGTATAGATATTGTATTTGCTTGGAAATGTATTTGGGATACTATGAGTAGCATTGGTAGAGGGATTATTGAATGGTAAAGGTTAGAAGGAAAATCGTAGCATGAGAGTAAAGAAAACAATTGTAAGAATTGAAAGGAAGTGAGGAGAAATTGTGTATGTGGATGTAGAGAAGAGTAAGGAATTGTTGGATGAACTAAGGCAATTTGGAGGGCCTAGATAGTGTTTAAACATGCGGGATTACATGTAGGAAGATTGGGGAAGTAATGGGTAAAAGAGAGGACTGAAAACAGATTTTAAAACTGAAGTACTGGGCCGGACCGGACTTGTGACCGGACTTGCAAGTTCGGTCGAGCCCAGATTTACAAAGACGGGAAACCTTCTGGAATCGACCGGACTTGCGACCGGACATGCAAGTTCGGTCAGACCAGAAAATTCTCCTGTCAGAAACCTTCTGGAATGGACCGAACTTGCTACCGGACTTGCAAGTTCGGTCGGCCAGAAAAATTCCCGTAATGCAAGCTACTGGAATGGACCGAACTTGCGACCGGACTTGCAAGTTCGGTCGAGCCAGAAAACTTCCCGTACTGATAGCTACTAAATGGACCGGACTTGCAAGGTCGGTCGCAAGTCCGGTCGAGTCAAAAAAAAATATATTTTTATATGATTATAATAATCATATGTATATATATACATATGCCTATACACATATATGCATATGTATGTAGTAGTACACTGTAAATGAAGTAGTAAAGGTAAGAAAGTAAGTATATGAGTAGGAAAACAAGTATGGGAAGTAATCAAGTATGTTGAGAGTATGAGAACATTAAGTACACCGGGATAACGGGGTAAGTACGGGAGTAGTAATTATTTGTGTATCGTAAGAATGTAGTATTAATAATAATGTTGGAACATTATCAGTGGAACATGTGTGAACCAAGGAAACAAGGGAACACACGGTAGAGCTAACTCCGGTGAAAGGTATGATTTCCTCATGCCCCGTATGCTAACCGAGTTACGTTGATTTGTGTGCTGTATGCCGGCTAATCAAGACTAAAGCATGAAAACGGTTTATTGCCTTTCATTATATGTCTTGCTGTATGTTGATTGAGCTAACCTTCTTGAATGATTGTGTGGCTTTACTTAGTGCGTAGACCGACTCATAGATGAGTCTTGTTGTGTATTGACTCGTAGCGAGAGTCGTGTGTGAATTAATGGAACCGTAGCAACGCACTAAACCAACGAACCAATAAATGGTAACGTAAACCAATGAACTCACTAGAATGTGAGAGAGTGTACGGGAGTAATAACCTTCCGATAACGGTAGGAGAAACGAAATGAATAATCCACAAACAAAAAGTAGTGGAAGTATAAGAGTAACCTCTATTAGAGGAATTAACCTTGGTGCAAAACATGAACCATGAGAGTGGTAAAGAATGATGAGGGACCTCCAAACCCCTTAGTAATTAGTCGACCCATTATGAGAGGACCCGACTGATGTAAGTATGCCCCGAACGAGAGAGTATTCGATATGTTGGGGAAACCCTTAAATCTGAGGATACTAGGCGGTGGTAATTCCCTAAGCTAACAGAGGTTATCGAGAGAGATACTTCTAGGCTAATCCACGAGATTGTAATATACTCTGAGAGAAGAGTGTTGGGAATTCGAGTAGTCCGGTAGTACGGACATTTGAGTATTTGAGGAGCTAAGCGTATAGCCCTCGTATTGTAGGTCCGGTGGTGAGTCTTGTGTATGACTCGCCCAGAGGCCAAGTAATGAGTATCGAGTAAGAAGCAAGTATGAGTATGTAATGAGTACCGAGTATGGAGTATGTATGAGTAAGTATTGAGTATCGAGTATGTAAGAGTAAGTACAGGGAATTGAGTAGTGAGTATACACCAGTATGGTAACGAGTACAGAGGAAGGATCGTGTACGAGTAGGGTATTGAACATGGAGCGATGAGTATGCAAGAGTAAGGAGCGAGTATGAGTAGAGTAACGAATATCGAACACAATACGGAGAGTAACGAATGTATAATAAAGACGAATGGTTGACTATTGAACTGTCTTCCTTAGTAAGTATTGAACTTGTATACTTACGTAGGTATCTCTGATTGTATTGTTATAGTATGAGTATGTATGTATGCATGTAAAATGAACTCCATGTCTATCCGACCCAAAGTAGTCGGCGTACCGCGGTTAGCACGCGGTATATGCGGATTTCATATGCAGCGTAAGCTGACCCCCTCGGGGGACCGTTTTTAGTGTGCAGGTACCCGAAGCTGATCACCGTTCGAGAGAGTAGGACGGGGACTGCTACGTAAGCATGGGTAGTTGTATAGTAAGGATTGGTACTTGTATTGTAATGCGAATTTGGAAGCTTAAACAGTATCGGTAATTTGAGGATTGTAGTATACTCGGTATAGTAATGTATTGGAGTTGTAATTGGATTATGGTTGAGTATGCAATGGGAAGTATTTTATTGTGTAGAGCACTCGGTATGTTCATATTCATCAGACCGATAGTATGTAGTATTGTAACTCGCCTTGTTAGTCACGTGGGTGACTAACGACATTGTACACCCGCCGTTGAGTAAGTAGTATCTGCTGCGAAGGTAAGTACGGTACGGTAATGACGGTATTAGTGGTAGGGGTGTTACAAAAAGTGGTATCAGAGCGAAGTATCGCTCTGATGGATGAATTACCGAGTTAGGAAAATACCGAGTTAGGAATTAGAGTCTTAGGGCTAAGGGTTGAGTGTTAGCGTGAGAGGTACGCTAGATGGGAACTTCCGCGTGAACCGGAAACCTACAACAACCATACCCCGCCCTCCGCAACCCACGGTATTAAGATGGAAATAACACCAGAGAGATGGAAAGACCCCTCACACTCGGGTAACACCCGATCTGGAAGTTGCAAGTAAACTTTATTAGAAAGGAACCTGTCATACGGTAGAGTCCAAGAACTGGAAGTCCCGAAGACGGTTCCCGTTGAATGACAAGGACCGCACTTAATGGCGGAGGAATGAAGATCCTAAGCACAAGGATAATGGAATTTATGGCACCATGGGGCGACATGCTTCGCAGTCGCGAGAACCATGTGTGGCCAGCAAGAAGAGAAGCACAGTCGTGCAAGGAAGCAAGGAAAATGGAGTAACAAGCCGAGACAAGAGAGTCTATGGACCGTAATCTTTGATGATACCAACAACGGTATACAAACCGACTAAGGAGTTAGTCGAGGTTGGATTAACACCAAACCTACATGCCAAGAGGCTGTAATAACCGAACAACATAGTTTAGATAACTATGAAAGAAATCGTAACACATACACCTATAGGACCACAACCTGGTTCCTAAGGATAAGACAGGTCTTGTTAACCACACTGAAGGTGTGAGACACCCAGATGGACGACAACCACGTCAAGTACACTGAGAAGCGACTCAGGAGGTCGATCACCAAGATCAAAGGATCAAATGAAGACCTAATAAAACCACCAATTATGGATGGAAACGATACCGCCACCGGTATGCGTTAACCGAAAAACAACCTACCCGCGCACTTGCCTAGGGCAAGTGCAGCAACTACAGGACGGTTGGAATACTTTAATAACCTGCAATTACTTGTCAAAGTACCGCTACGACGAATGGATCAAATAGGATCACCAATCCTAAGTATTTAAATAATGAAACCTCGGAAAGGCCTAACGGCACGACCATTGTATTGAGGACATACCAATCAGCAAGAAGCTGAACTTGGTCAAGACCGCAAACATGGCAACGCCATGAAGAATTCCTTTTTAACACTGAACTGTTATTTCAAAACCCAAATTTTCCTTTCAAAATCACAAACTCTTCTTTTAAACCTTGGATTTTAAAACCAGACAGACGGAAATACGGTGAGTATCATAGAATGATACAAGAGGAGTTGACAATAGAATACTTCACCTAGGCGTGTGACGAACACTACGAGTGTACCCAAATACGGGATGTGGGACGACCGCACTCCGAAGGAGCTTGCGGGCCTGACATGTAGTTAGGTAAGTGGTAACGTGCCAAGACGGTACCCCACGTATGTATACATGTAGTGTACGAAACACGGGAAGTAGTCAACCCTGTTCTACGGACCATAAGTAAATTTAAAACAGAACAACTGGTTACCTCAACCGAACAAGGGAAACTCAGATAAGCTACAAGCTAAGGAGTCAGAAACTCACCTCAGGAGAAACATTAAGAGTTGAAAGTGCAAGAAGCACTAACAACGGGATAAGACATTGGATATGTCTCGAATATAGCTAAGTAAAGCATGATAACTGGAAGGAATACCCAGTCTAAGCATAGTAAGGCAAATGCCTAACACTAACACATCAGTGTTCAATGAACGGGATAGAATTCCCAGATCAACTACCACAAACACATAGGGTGATGTTATAAGGTACCAGAAATACCATTCATCACCGGAAGGGATACCAAACCCGTTATAACATAAGGAAAAACACCATGGTCTACCCTGAGGACGGGAGACGTAACTCAGATCCAGAACCGCAAGGTAGGACAACAAACTGAAAATACTGATACATGTCAGATGCTACGGTATAATCGATACTACCCAAGGGCAATCCATAAAGGGTAGCAAGTCAACACAGTTGAACGAGATATAGTGGTAAAAACACCACAATCGGAACGAGCAACCGGTTAGAACACCGAAGGGATCCCACTTGACAGGGGATACCCCAAATCAATAAATGGTATCGATCAATACCGAGATACAAAAAGGGTCTCCAACATACGGAAGCGTGATGCGACGATCTTATCATGGAGCCCAGTATCACCTCCAACGCAGCAATAGCTTATGGAGAAATAATCACTCGGAAACAACCTATGATGAGCAGAGCTCTAGGTAATATGGCTAGTAGGCCATGAAACTATTACCACACACAAACCAACGGTTGCAAAACCAATGTGAACTATATGGAAAGTGGTCAAGGATGACACCGATAAAAGAGTAACAACCAATAATTGAGGATGCCCTCATAATGTGAGACCACAAGAGTGGAGAACACATGGATCCCAAGAAGGGGATACCATCAATAACTGTCGGGAAATATATCCCTTTCAGAACTACTAATGTAGTCAAGCTTGAGCTTACAAATTATTGCCAAGCAATGTGAAATAAGCTTCAACAGCAACTGTCGACAACCAAGGAATAACCAGTTATAAAACCAATGATGCTCAGGGAGCTCAGAAAATAAAGGAATACCATATTCGGTATTGCCAAATACATGGGAAACCATTGTATAAATGCATGAGCTGAAGCTAGAAACAGTGGATGCCATGTAAACCAATACTATGGAATCTGTAAGAACATGGTGCACAACAGGCGACCAATGTATATGAGTAATCACTAATGCTATGGAAATTGTTAATTCGAGATAGTGGACAGACCGGGCAACAAGCCAGGAGTCCGCACGAAATGATGAAACACCACCTGAAGGAGTAACAATAATTCCTATTGCGATCTCGTAAGAGAGTTACTGACAAGCGTTTACGCCTCTGCACTCTGTAGGACTGAGTGTTTTGGTATTGCACTTGTGTAGTCAATGATCTAGTGGGATAGCTAAGGATATGGAGAACGTAAGTAGTGGTAAATTCTTCCTTTCACCAGTAAACACGGCGTAAGCCAGTTGAGCAAAAGCTTGGAAACAAACCGTGCGGCCTAAGGCCAAAGAAGCACGAAGAGTGTGAAACACACCAACAATCACAAGATGTGAAATCCATTGGAACAAAAGTGGAAGGAGACTTAAGAAAGTCACAAGGACCGACGCATTGAAAATGCAAGGTCATACAAGTAAAGAACACTTGTAATGAACCAGAGAAACTGGTATAATTCAGAAGCTACTAACAGTAGAGGAAGCACTACAACCAAGTAGTGACGTAACCTCAACCGACAATAAGTCGGAGGAACCAAGTGAATGATCACTACAAAACAACAGTGTACATACAGATTGCCAGAGAGCTGGTTATGAATCTAAAACTCATCGAGTTCGAGCACGGTAAGAGAATACCACACTTGGCTAATAACCTTGTTCCCACAACAAGAGGGATAAAAAGGTGATGTGTAACACGTTCAAGATAACAAGAAGGGCGAATAACCCAAGTTATCAGGGTCGCGCAGCAGAAGCTAGTGGACCCAGAATTCTAAGCGAAATACACCTAGTGAATAAAAGGCTAATCACCAATGCCTCAAAGCCATTTAGGCTAGAACCGAATCCGGTTAAGAGTTGAATAACTCCGATGGAAATTCTTGATGCAGGGACTAACCGATAGTACGGTTAAGACCCGTTGATCAAGGAACATTGTATAATAGACCGCATGGAAACTGAACCACTCCATGACGGCTGAATGCCTTCGACCAATGTCCAATGTTGACACATGGTAGATTACGTGGGCGTAATCCCTTTTAAGGGGGGTAGAGCGAAAACCGCGAAATGTATGTTTTACGTGATAGGTGCGTAAACTACAATGCGCATAGCGCAAGAGAATTCGTTTTGATGGTTGATACTTATGTTACATAAACATTTGTATTCACTCATCGTGTAATTGTGGTAATTTGGGAAGTAAGCATAGGAAAAGGAGTAGAGAAACTCCAGGGTAATGAGAAACCCGATTGGTAATAGTATGAAGAATGAGTATGTATGAGAGACTTGAGGAGTATAAATCGGTACGGAACCGATGTATGTAATGAGTATAAATCGGTATACAACCGACGTATGTAATGAGTATGAATCGGTGTACAACCGATGTATTTTATGAGTATAAATTGGAGTATAGCAAATTAATGGGATATTATACCCATGAATTCTTAAGTATAGCAGTTGGAGAAGATGTAGCAATAATTGATGAAATGATTAGTAAGTAAGTAAGTGAATCATATAAATTGGAAAATGTATGTGTATGATTACGAGTAGCAAGATTAAAAAGATAGAAAACGAGATAATGTTTGACAATCTGTCTGTTTGTATTGAGGTGGGAAGTGGAACTTGATTTGCTAGTGATCAAGGGAAGCCGAACACAAATTGGAGTGGAAGGATAATTCAACACCAATGCTGATCACATTGGGGTTGAAGGACTCTGGAAGCTCCCCTAAGTGGTCACAATAATAACACTAGTATTAGGCATGATCATCATAAATTGAAATTGGGAGATGTATGCAAAGTTTTCAAAATGAATTTCCAAAACTAATTTGGTACAATGTTTTCTTCAAACTTGAGAATGAGGATCGGTTTTAAAACCGCTCCCACGGGCGCTAGTGGATCTTCCATGCCTAGGCACGGGTATCCGGTCGAAACCATAGGAGGTGAAGCTAGTTTTGAGTCTGTGGAAGTGTAGAGTAGTTTGAAACCACTACACCGGGTGTACGGTAACAGTGTGTGTTTTGTATTTTTCCAAGGGCACTGGGGCAGTGTAGTCCCGAGTAAGTATGAGTAAGTATGAGTAAAGTATGAGTAAGTAAGTATGAGTAAGTGCCTGAGGATCTCTATATGTGCAAATGAATTTGATCAGAACCAAAGGACCGTAGAGCCAGAAAGCGTAAGTGCTCAAGTCATGACGGCCGTGAACCAGAAAGCGTAAGTGTTCAAACGTGACCGGTACCTGAGGGATCACTCGCCATTGGGGGAGGATTGTACCTAATTGTCTTCGGATGGACCCCCTTGGAGAGAAGTAAAACGGATATTTTTGATTGCTATGCATGCAGTGACATGCTGTTTGGATGCGTAGTATGCATCATGTCAGACATTTGGAGTTTGACGAGTCTTATGTAGAGGTCATAACCTTAGCATAGAGTATTGGTACGAGTAACAGTATGAGATTCACCAACTTTGAGGGCAAAGTTCTTTAAGGGGGGTAGATTGAAATACCCCGAACTTAAATATGGTGATTATATTATTCTAATGTAGTATTTAAGGGCCTAATAGTGCCTAAGTAATTTTTGGTAAAGAAAATAAATCCAAAGGAATGAGAAAAACGCTTAGAAAGCGGAAAACGCTAAAATGAGCGTTAAATAACCATAGGAGGTACGAGACCTCGGTTATAGTATCGTAAGGATTCCTAAGGCTTATTCATGCCTAATTAGGATACGGGAATGATTCCCGAAGAAAACGGATCCAAGAAATGTATTAAAACGCTAAAGAGCTTTAGCGCACGTTTTTCGAGGAAACCCGAAAACGTGATTTAAGTGGTCAAACAGACCCGTAAAAATTATAAACATAAATAATAATTATTAAGCATTTATGGAAGCTTAATAATAAAAAAATAAAAGAAAATTCCGGAAAACGGGCCCGGTTAGTGAATAGTACTAAAACCGGGTAAATAACGAGCGTTTTCTGTAAAAGACGAAAACGCTCCAGCTAACAGTATAGTGGGGGCCGGTTTTTAGGGTAAACAACCCTCTCACACACACACACACACAAGTAACAAATAAGTAAATCAAAAAGCAAAAGCAAAAAAGTACAAAAGTAAATACCCCTCTCTCCCTCTCATTCTCACTTTCCTCTTCTCTCTCCTTTTCCCCCTCTCTCACCGTCTCCCTCTCCCTCTCTGAATGTTGGGCGATTTTTGGAGCTCTCCAAACAGCTCCATGGCAGCCCTCTTCATCCTCTTCTCTACTCCATTGAGCTCCAAATGAAAATAAAACACATATTTGAACTCCCCTCATCCTCCTCTACATTCTATCTTTTCAAAATTCGAAAAGGATGAGTTTCATCTCCATGGGTTTTCCCCATTTGAAGAGAAAAGCACACCATTGTGAAGCTTGGAGTTCCTCTTTCCAACAAGGTAAAAATCTCCATGAAAGACCTCATATTTCTCCATCTCTTGTATGGCCGATTTTACCCCTCTCTCTTCCTTGTTTTCTCTCTCTTTTTTGAGCATCAATTTCACCTAGCAATGGTGGTGGATTCTCCTTCTTGAACCAAGGGCTAAAACCCCTCCTAAAGCACTCCAAAGGTAAACCCTAGAAATTTGTATTTTGAACACTTCAATGAACTAGCATAAATCTAAGGGCTAGTGTATTAATTATACTTGTTTGATGTGCTTTGGGTGATGGGAATGGAGTTTGGCAATCCATTCCCCATGTGATCGATTTGTGCAAGAAAGAGGGAAGAAGAAATGGAAAAGAAAGAATGAAGTATAAGCTCAAGGTAAGAGCTCCTTCCTAATGTAAATTCTATTGCATTAGAGTAATGGGAATGGGTAAAATATTTAAAGAACCCAAAACCTTGTACTAGTATTGAGGATTGTGAAGTTTGAGTATTTAAGAGCAAGTTTGTGGATTGTAGGCCTTAGAGCCAAATAATTGTATATGAGTATGTGTATTGTGGATTGAGGAAGTATTGGTGAGTTTATATTGTAAGATTCTTGTATTGCTGGTAGGACCCTTGTATGGGTGTGGCTAGAATAGGAATGATTTTGGTGAAATGGATATGTGTGGATGAGTGAGGATTGTAGGTGAACTATGGCAAAATTTTGGTAGGAATATGTACATTTGTGGATGACTTGGTGAATGGAAGAACCAAGGTATGTATTGGGGATGGTAGAGATGCTTAATGACCATTGGATGGTAATTGTAGTGTAAGGAATAAGAAGTGTAAAATCTGTAGCGAAGTGTATAAGAACGCATTGGAGAAGTTAGGAGAATTTAATGTGCAAGGATTGGTAAAGGAATGTTGGACTTGGGTATAGATATTGTATTTGCTTGGAAATGTATTTGGGATACTAGGAGTAGCATTGGTAGAGGGATTATTGAATGGTAAAGGTTAGAAGGAAAATCTGTAGCATGAGAGTAAGAAAACAATTGTAAGAATTGAAAGGAAGTGAGGAGAAATTGTGTATGTGGATGTAGAGAAGAGTAAGGAATTGTTGGATGAACTAAGGCAATTTGGAGGGCCTAGATAGTGTTTAAACATGTGGGATTACATGTAGGAAGATTGGGGAAGTAATGGGTAAAAGAGAGGACTGAAAACAGATTTTAAAACTGAAGTACTGGGCCGGACCGGACTTGCAAGTTCGGTCGAGCCCAGATTTACAAAGACGGGAAACCTTCTGGAATCGACCGGACTTGCGACCGGACATGCAAGTTCGGTCGGACCAGAAAATTCTCCGTCAGAAACCTTCTGGAATGGACCGAACTTGCGACCGGACTTGCAAGTTCGGTCGGCCAGAAAAATTCCCGTAATGCAAGCTACTGGAATGGACCGAACTTGCGACCGGACTTGCAAGTTCGGTCGAGCCAGAAAATTTCCCGTACTGGTAGCTACTGGAATGGACCGGACTTGCAAGGTCGGTCGCAAGTCCGGTCGAGTCAAAAAAAAATAATTTTTATTATATGATTATAATAATCATATGTATATATATATATGCCTATACACATATATGCATATGTATGTAGTAGTACACTGTAAATGAAGTAGTAAGGTAAGAAAGTAAGTATATGAGTAGGAAACAAGTATGGAAGTAATCAAGATGTTGAGAGTATGAGAACATTAAGTACACCGGGATAACGGGGTAAGTAGGGAGTAGTAGTAATTATTTGTGTATCGTAAGAGTAGTATTAAAATAATGTTGAAACATTATCAGTGGAACAGTGTGAACCAAGGAAACAAGGGAACACACGGTAGAGCTAACTCCGGTGAAAGGTATGATTTCCTCATGCCCCGTATGCTAACCGAGTTACGTTGATTTGTGTGCTGTATGCGGCTAATCAAGACTAAAGCATGAAAACGGTTTATTGCCTTTCATTTATGTCTTGCTGTATGTTGATTGAGCTAACCTTCTTGATGATTGTGTGGCTTACTTAGTGCGTAGACGACTCATAGATGAGTCTTGTTGTGTATTGACTCGTAGAGAGTCGTGTGTGAATTAATGGAACCGTAGCAACGCACTAAACCAACGAACCAATAAATGGTAACGTAAACCAATGAACTCACTAGAATGTGAGAGAGTGTACGGGAGTAATAACCTTCCGATAACGGTAGTAGGAGAAACGAAATGAATAATCCACAACAAAAAGTAGTGGAAGTATAAGAGTAACCTCTATTAGAGGAATTAACCTTGGTGCAAAACATGAACCATGAGAGGTAAAGAATGATGAGGGACCTCCAAACCCCTTAGTAATTAGTCGACCCATTATGAGAGGACCCGACTGATGTAAGTATGCCCCGAACGAGAGAGTATTCGATATGTTGGGGAAACCCTTAAATCTGAGGATACTAGGCGGTGGTAATTCCCTAAGCTAACAGAGGTTATCGAGAGAGATACTTCTAGGCTAATCCACGAGATTGTATATACTCTGAGAGAAGAGTGTTGGGAATTCGAGTAGTCCGGTAGTACG
Source organism: Limonium bicolor (assembly GCA_023374045.1). Lineage (NCBI taxonomy): Eukaryota > Viridiplantae > Streptophyta > Magnoliopsida > Caryophyllales > Plumbaginaceae > Limonium > Limonium bicolor. Next base: position 256,195,379 of record CM041781.1, on the reverse strand, counting down.
GACATTTGAGTATTTGAGGAGCTAAGCGTATCCCTCGTATTGTAGGTCCGGTGGTGAGTCTTGTGTATGACTCGCCCAGAGGCCAAGTAATGAGTATCGAGTAAGAAGCAAGTATGAGTATGTAATGAGTACCGAGTATGGAGTATGTATGAGTAAGTATTGAGTATCGAGTATGTAAGAGTAAGTACAGGGAATTGAGTAGTGAGTATACACCAGTATGGTAACGAGTATAGAGTAAGGATCGTGTACGAGTAGGGTATTGAACATGGAGCGATGAGTATGCAAGAGTAAGGAGCGAGTATGAGTAGAGTAACGAATATCGAACACAATACGGAGAGTAACGAATGTATAATAAAGACGAATGGTTGACTATTGAACTGTCTTCCTTAGTAAGTATTGAACTTGTATACTTACGTAGGTATCTCTGATTGTATTGTTGTAGTATGAGTATGTATGTATGCATGTAAAATGAACTCCATGTCTATCCGATCCAAAGTAGTCGGCGTACCGCGGTTAGCACGCGGTATATGCGGATTTCATATGCAGCGTAAGCTGACCCCCTCGGGGGACCGTTTTTAGTGTGCAGGTACCGAAGCTGATCACCGTTCGAGAGAGTAGGACGGGGACTGCTACGTAAGCATGGGTAGTTGTATAGTAGGGATTGGTACTTGTATTGTAATGCGAATTTGGAAGCTTAAACTGTATCGGTAATTAAGGATTGTAGTATACTCGGTATAGTAATGTATTGGAGTTGTAATTGGATTATGGTTGAGTATGCAATGGGAAGTATTTTATTGTGTAGAGCACTCGGTATGTTCATATTCATCAGACCGATAGTATGTAGTATTGTAACTCGCCTTGTTAGTCACGTGGGTGACTAACGGCATTGTACACCCGCCGTTGAGTAAGTAGTATCCGCTGCGAAGGTAAGTACGGTACGGTAATGACGGTATTAGCGGTAGGGGTGTTACAGAATTGGTTTAAGAACATATTAACTTAGCAAAGTTAATGTTTAAGTGATTTATACCTTGATTTAACTTAGGTAGATCCTTGTTTGGATTCGCCACCTTAAGGAGAATTTCTCCAAAGCTTCTCTTACATGTTTTCAAACAGAAAACAAGGCCTAGTTAGTCTCCAAGCAAGATCTAACCATAAGAAGTAATTTAAGTCATGAAAATCATGGATTTTTACCTTAGATCTTCAAGCTTGATATAGATCTACTTCGGCCCTATTTTTCCAGAAGAGAAAGAGTATCAAAACACTCTCAAGAACAAGGTATAAAACCGTGGGTGAATTAGCTTGGAAGATTGCTAACTTTTACCTTGTTTAAGATGCCAAAAATGGTGTTTTTGGCTTGGATCTAGCTACCTTGTAGATCTTGGTATACCAACTGAATCTACATGAAAAGGAGAAGAAAATAAGGCTAGGGAATAGCTAGACAACAACAAGCTGCCTTGTTATTAGGTTTTACCTTGGAAAAATGCCTTAAAAGAGAGTATTTCCTTTGGATCTCGGCCACCCTTGCTCCAAATGGCTAACCAACTGATTGAACATGTAAATATGAAGATTATGAGTGTATAAACTCATAAAAATCAGAGGAAGAAAATCGGATGACTTGTAGAGAAGCTTAAGGTATGTTTTTACCTTAAAATGAGATTTTGAGAAACTTTGGTCTCTTATCTTGCTTCAACCGAGTTTAGCTCTTGTTCTAACCTTAGAACACTGAGAATAAGCCATAGGAGTTGATGATCCATGAAATCTAAGCATAAGTGGTGAAGAGATGAAGAAAAAGAGCCAAAAACAAGCCTTAAACCATTAATTCGAAGCTTAGAAGTTAGGTTTACCTTCCCAACTGAAGAAGTTCGGTTGAGAGAGCTTGGGAGAGCTTGGAGGAGCTGCTTCACCGAAATGAATGCAGCTAGAGAGAGAGAGTGACTATAATTGGTATTATTAGGTTGAAAATGATTTAGATTAGTTTATTGTCTAATAATTGAAGGTGACTCATCAAGGGGATAAGGAGGGAGCAAGGAGCCGGCTGATTGAAGAAAGGAGAGGCTCCTCACACGTTTTTCCAGCTGGAGAATTTAAATAATGGAGCTAGTGGAGTGTATAAACTAATAAAAGGCAAAAAGTAAGCCTTAATTAAGGGAACAAGTGGAGTCTTGTTTATTAAGCTAGTAAGTGACGAATTTGGACTCCCCCAGCCTGTGTATGTCGACCTCATGTGGTCCAAGGGGTCAAACTTTGACCTCTTGATCATTCTTAGTCAATGTTGACTCAAATGGGCCCCATTTTAGGGTTTTATTAATATTTTAATATTAAATTTGTAAAAATTCGTAAATTCTTGGAATTAAATTCCTAATATGATATAATATGATATTTTATCATATTTAAAGGTATTTATAACCTTTTAGCCCATTTAAAACCAATTTAGAAGGCAATTACACAAAAATGTGTTTTAAGGAGTTTTAGTGCACATTTTGTGTCTCAAGGTGTTTCTGAGCTTGGTTTTCTTTGACAACGGTTTTGTTGTGTTCCTTACATGATATTTGATCATGGTATTCAATTTTATATCATTTAGAGGTCATTAGACCTTTAAGGTTTCTTAGAGCACATTTTTGCCCTTTTTGACCTTGAAGCATGTAAATGCTTGTTCTTTGTGTTGGAGTGTAGTCCAACGACTTTAATATGTTTAATAATGTGTCAATAAGCTTAGGAAAATTTTTTAGGTCCTAAGTAGTTCATTTGGGTATTTATTTACCCTAAATAGTCAAAGGGTGCAACATCTTGTTTTGTGTTGACCACTGTTGTTCTCAGTTGACTTTTAAGGCATGTTTAGGCCTTAATTAATGTAATTAAATATTTAATCCATATTTAATAAGTTTGGGGTATTTCAATCCCCCGTCCAAGACGAGAGAAAAAATTGCTGAGATCACCAACTTCTACCAATAACCAGGCGAGTCTCTTTATGATTCGTGGGATAGATTCAAAGAACTACAAATATTATGCCCACACCACGGTATGAGTAGCCAGGAACTATTGTTATCCTTCTTTAGAGGTTTAAATGATTCTAATAAATTATTGCTAAGTTCCTCGTCTGGAGGAAATTTTATGAAATTGACCGGAGAGGAAGCAGTTGAACTACTGGATACGATGACCGCCAGCACCAGACAATGGTGTAAAAACAAGGGAAGAGGTGAAGCCAAGAAAGAAACCGGTATGTACAGTATTCCCTCGCCGGACCATGTATCTGCTCAACTAGCTGCCCTCACGAAAGTTGTGGAGAAACTAACGCTGAGTCAACCACAACAAAAAGTTGTGAAGGCAGTGGCCACTTCCCCATATCTGACTCCCTGTTGCGAAAACTGTGGAGGAGCTCATGAAACCTCAGACTACGATGGTACAGGTTGCAACAGGACCCTTGAAGAGGTAAATTTGATCAACAACAAACCAGGGAATCCTTATCAAAACTCATACAATCAAAACAATTAGAGGAGCAATCAACAACCATGGAGGAATTATGATCCACAGACAAGCAACCAAGGATTCAACCAAAACCGACAACCGCAATACAACCGACAACCGGAGTAGCCAACCAACTCACAAAGAGATATGGGCGAACTGAAAAGCATGATGAACCAGCTTTTAAAGCAAGGTCAGGCAACAAATTCAAAATTTGCTGAGATAGAAGCTAAAGTTGCTGATCAGGCTACCATAACCAAAAATTTAGAAAGACAGATAGGTCAGATTTCACAACAACTAGCTCAAAGACCAACAGGGTCACTCCCTAGCCAGACTGATCCAAATCCAAGGGAGCATGCAAAAGCGATAACCCTAAGAAGCGGAAAAGAGCTGGTATCCGATGTCCCTGAAGCTGAGAAGAAATCTGACGAACAAAGAAATCCTCAATCTGACAAAGAAGAAGTAACAATTCCCAAGGAGAAGGAGTCTCCTGCATCCCTTACTATTAAACCATCCCAGGTTTCGAATGATATTCCAATTCCATTTCCTGATAGATTAAACAAAAAGAATTTAGATGACCAATTTGGAAAATTTCTTAACATTTTTAAGAAATTAACTATTAATATTCCTTTTTCTGATGCCTTAACACAAATGCCTATTTATGCAAAATTTATGAAAGATATTTTGTCTAATAGGCGATCTTTACAGGAAAATGACACGGTGAAATTAACCGAAAGAGTTTCTGCAGTACTTTTAAAGAAGCTACCACCGAAATTGGGAGATCCAGGTCTTCTCATCATTCCCTGCACAATAGAAGACATAAATTGTGGTAACGGGTTATGCGATTTAGGAGCCAGTATTAACTTAATGCCTTTATCTATCTTTAAGAAATTAGGTATAGGTCAATGCTCTCCTACTCCTGTGCAGCTACAACTAGCTGATCGTTCCATAATTCACCCCAAAGGAAAAGTTGAAGATTTAGTGGTTTCTATTGGCAAATTTATTTTCCCTGCTGATTTCATTGTTATTGACATTGAGGAAGATAAAGATGTTCCACTAATCCTAGGTAGACCTTTTATGAGAACTGCAAGAACTTTAATTGATGTTGAAGGAGGTAAAATAATTTTGAGACTTCATGATGAACAGGTAGTTTTGACATGACCCGGAACATGAAGCGTCCTTCTGATACACAAATCTGTTTTTCTATAGACACTGTTGACTCTTTAGTACAGGAGATGTTCCTCAGCAAAGATGAAGAAACGATTTTGGAAAGATGTCTCATGGCATCTTGTGAAGCTGATGATGAAAATCCTGACATTGCTCTCATGGCTGAAGAGTTAAACAAGCATAAGCCATATTTCCGTTCCTACCAACAAAGATTCGAGCCAGTAGAAAGAAACGCAGACAGACCAAAGCCATCCATCGAAAAAGCACCTACAGTCGAAATGAAACCTCTTCCCCCTCATTTAAAATACGCTTTTCTAAAAGAGCCATCTGATCTACCAGTTATTATCTCATCTAAATTATCAGATGTGCAGGAGAAGCAACTTTTAGGGGTGCTACGCAATCATACGACCGCTATCGGTTGGTCGATAGCGGATATCAAAGGAATAAGCCCATATTTGTGCTCTCATCGAATTTATATGGAAGATGATTTCAGGGCATTGGCACAACCACAGAGGCGTCTCAACCCCGTTCTAAAAGAGGTGGTCAAGAAAGAGGTAATAAAACTACTTGACGCTGGCATTATTTATCCAATTTCAGATAGCAAGTGGGTAAGCCTGGTACAGGTGGTTCCAAAAAAGGGAGGAATAACTGTAGTTCCTAACGAAAAGGGTGAGTTGATTCCTCAACACACTACTACTGGTTGGAGGGTTTGTATTGACTACAGAAATTGAATACTGCCACACGTAAGAATCATTTTCCCTGCCCTTTATTGACCAAATGCTGGAAAGGCTAGCAGGTCAGGATTACTATTGTTTTCTAGATGGCTATTCAGGATATTTCCAGATCCCAATTGCTCCAGAAGATCAGGATAAAACTACTTTTACCTGTCCTTATGGAACATATGCTTATAAAAGAATGTCGTTCAGATTATGTAATGCACCAGCTACTTTCAATGGTGCATGATGGCTATTTCTCTGACTACATTGAAAATGTAGAAGTCTTTATATGACTTCTCTGTCTTTGGTTCGACATTTGATACTTGCCTGGAGAATCTTGATCTTATTTTGGCCAGGTGTGTGAAGACACAAATCTAGTCCTGAACTGGGAGAAATGTCACTTCATGGTTCGAGAAGGGATCGTGCTAGGACATAACGTGTCTTCAAAAGGTATTAAGGTGGATCGCGCTAAAATTGAGGTAATAGAAAAACTCCCACCTCCTACTACTGTAAGAGGTATTCGAAGTTTTCTTGGACATGCTGGTTTTTACAGAAGATTCTTTAAAAACTTTTCCAAGATTTCTAAGCCTCTCTATACTTTACTGACAAAAGATGCTAAATCTCATTTTTTTGATGAATGTTTAGCAGCTTTTAATTTGTTAAAAGAAAAACTTGTTTCTGCTCCTATTGTGGTATCACCCGACTGGTCCCAACCTTTTGAAATCATGTGTGACGCCAGTGATTATGCAGTGGGTGTTGTTTTGTGCCAAAATTGGATAAAGTTCTGAGAGTCATTTATTATGCTAGTCGCACTTTAAACGACGCTCAGAAAAATTACGCCACCACCGAAAAAGAATTGCGGCAGTCGTCTTTGCTTTGGATAAATTCCGTCCATATTTATTGGGTAGTAAGGTATTATTCATACTGACCATTCTGCCCTCAAGTATTTATTTGCCAAAGCAGATGCAAAACCCAGGTTGATAAGATGGATACTTCTCTTACAAGAATTCGACATAGAGATAAGAGATAAGAGAGGTATCCAGAATGTCGTGGCTGACCACTTGTCAAGGATGGAGGGACCAGAAGACGAAAGACCCATCAATGAGTTTTTCCCTGACGAGGCAGTATTCGCAATCCAAACGGCAGGAGACCCTTGGTTTGCCGATATTGCCAATTATCTGGCTAGGAAGATCATCCCAGCTGATATGACATATCAGCAGCGAAAAAGGTTCTTTTCGATTGTCAAACATTATTTATGGGATGATCCATTCTTTCAAAATCTGTGCAGATGGATTATAAGGAGATGTGTCCCACAGACGGAAATCAGAAATATCCTTCTCCATTGCCATTCTAGAGAAACCGGCGGACATCACGGTGCAACCCGTACAGCTGCTAAGGTACTTGAATCCGGTTTCTATTAGAACACCCTTCACAAAGACTGTCATGCTTTTTGTGTCTACTTGTGATCGGTGTCAAAGGCAAGGTAACATTCTCGCCGCAATGAACTACCCTTGAATAATATGCTGGAGGTTGAATTATTTGATGTTTGGGGGATTGATTTTATGGGACCCTTCCCAAATTCTTGTGGAAATTTATACATCTTAGTAGCAGTCGATTATGTCTCTAAATGGGCGGAAGCCCTTGCTTGCTCTACTAATGATGGTAAAGTTGTGATGAAGTTTATAAAGAAAAACATTTTCACTCGATTCGGTGTTCCTAGAGCAATAATCAGCGATGGTGGATCTCACTTCTGCAATCGCCATTTGATGCTCTCCTGAAGAAATATGGAGTCCGACATAAGGTTGCTCTACCATACCATCCTCAAACGAATGGTCAGGCAGAGATAACAAATAGAGAGCTAAAATGGATTCTGCAGAAGACGGTGAGCTCTTCTCGAAAGATTGGTCCTTAAATTGGATGATGCGCTCTGGGCATACCGTACCGCCTTCAAAACACCTATGGCGTGTCTCCCTACAAACTAGTTTTTGGGAAGGCATGCCACTTGCCTGTGGAATTAGAGCATAAATCTTATTGGGCTCTGAAGGTGTTGAACTTTGATCTACAACAAGGGTGAAAAAAGAAGTTCCAGTTGACTGAGCTAGCTAGAAGAACTTAGGACAACTCATATGAGAATGCAGTGATTTATAAGGAGAAGACCAAGCGTTGGCACGATAAGATGATTGCCAAGCAAGACTTCAAAGCAGGAGATCACGTCCTTCTTTATAATTCCAGACTTAAGTTCTTCCCAGGTAAGTTAAAATCCTTCTGGTCTGGACCATTTAAAATCATATCTACATCTCCTTATGGAGCTGTGGAATTGGACAATAAGAAAGGAGGATCGTTTAAAGTAAATGGAGCTCGAATAAAATTATTTCTGGGAACCACGTTAGACAACGAAGAGGCTTCTGCGCTTCTTCTCAAAGATCCAGTCACATATTTCTAGCCAACAAGATGGGCAGCTTAGTAGGAGGCACCCTACTATCTATCTTTTTAATCTATATTGTGCTTATATTTTGTATTTATTTTATGATAAAAAAAAAAAGAGTGAAATAAAAAAAAAAGGAGAGAGAACGAGGAGAATTAACTTGAGTTCTTCTGGCTGTTTAGAATATTTATTACAGGAACATCTTGCACATTCGACAGCTGAACTCAAGTGTGGGGGAGCTACACTACATATTCTGCATAAATCTGGGGAGTACACTATCTTTACCTTGCTCTTTAAATTTTCAATATTTCCTATTACCATGCTTTGTGATCATTACCCAGGTAGTTTGCATGCCCTGTTATTTTAATTCTTTCTATGCAATGAGGGCATTGCTTTGGTTCAAGTGTGGGGGAGATATAATAATCAAAAGCTTGCTCTTAAGTTTGTCTCTTTTTCGACACTGTGTTTGAATTTGTTAAGTGATTAATAATCAAAGAAGGAGCCATAGAGGGAGTAATGCCGGTGTTAACAGGTTTAAAGGGTACATAAAAAAAAACACTCTGCTCCTTACTCAAAAAAATTCTGAGGAAATTATCATTTGAATTTTGTTTTGACTTTGAGCCTGGATTTGATTTGGAAAGAAATGGTGGAAAAAGAACAAGGCAAGGTACTCCTCTGATCCAGACAGGCATATTCTGATCCTAAACAGGCCTCGTCCACTCGGTTATTAAGTTCTTAGGGGTGCTTCATCACCCGGCTACCTAAGGTACTCGGTATCTGGGATAGTAGACCCAAAACCGCTACAAGGGTGGAGAGAAAAGTCTGAGGTAAAAGAAAAATGAACTTCAAAATTGAAGTATCTATGCATTCTGCACCAAAATGATAAAAACTTCATTATGGATCATGAGTATGTGGCATTGAAAGGTACAATGGAATAAGATTTTACTTCATGCCCCTTGTCGTTCAAGGAAATGTGAAAGAAAATGGTGGATTGGCTCAGGGTTAAAAGCAGAATTCTCATGGTACTGCTTCTCTTTCTTTTGTAGGATTTCAGGGTTATTTCAGAAAGGAGAAAATATATTAAGAAATTATGTTATTAGTACCCTTTAAAATCTGAAAAGATTGGCAATTACCTCTTCTGTGCTCTCCTTACTTGATTATTGTCTGTTTAACTTGTTTAAACATTATGTCAGAAAGATTTGCTTGAGGACAAGCAAAAGATAAGTATGGGGGAGTTTGATAAGTGAGAAATACATAGACATTTAAGGGTTTAATTTACCTTGTACTTACTTACTTTCAGGATAATATTACTCACTTATCGTATGTTTTTCCTCTAGTTATGTTTTATTGTTATCTCACAAATTTATTGGTTAAACATGAGGAAAACCAAGCTAGGAGCAAAGTACACGAAGAGACGAACGCGTAGGCGCAAACGGGGATCAAATCGGAGCTAAAACGAATATTTTAGAGGCAATTGAATTTGGTCCGGACCAGTGTCCGGATCAGCTGGTCCGGACCAATACACGCCAGCGCACCCGATCAGAAAATCGACATGTCCGGACCAGTCTGGTCCGGACAGTGGTCCGGACATGTCGATCTTGCCAGCGTACAGAGCAGGTCGGCAGCAGTGTGAAGAGATAATAACATTATCTCTTCACACGGAAATTCACCGCCTTACCTCCCCCTTTTACCTATATTTCTCTATAAATACACCTACAACCCTCCATTAATCCATATCTCATTCCACCCCCAAACTATGCCATTTTTCCTCCATAAAATCATCATTTTCTCTCCAAAAATCATACATCTCATCTCCATACATCACATCGCCACTTCATTTCATCATTTGCCATCACCGAATAAGCCCGTGCGAATGCAGAGAGTTCTTCCTTTTCTTAAATCTACTCTGTTTTAATGTCTGTCGTACTTACGATGTTTGTTTTTATAATTATGTGTGAGTAATAACTTTAGCCTCCCGGGTTGGGAAGCAAGCCTATTTTATACAATCGTGTTACGTATATTTTCTACTATAATCTGTTCAAGCAATATTTTGATTCTCGTCCTTAATGCGCTTTAATATTCAGGCCAATTATTAAAGTGATATTTGTAGTCCTCTTGTTAAAATGCGATGCTGAGACAAGGTTCTAGACAGAAGAAGTCAAAACGGGTTAATGACTAGAAGCGAGTTTCGCCTATAGGTTAATCTGTCTCCAACAGGAATTGTTAATAAAGCGATTAATTTATAATAACTTGGGCAAGGATTGCAGCTTGTTATTTAAGTTAATCAGGGTTTATTGTACAAGGACCGGTCAACGAACTAATTAAAATACCTGAGTTTATTGCTAAAATGGTAGAAGTTTATAGTAATATAATTGGATAAAATAGGTGCGCAGAACAACCCAGGGTGCTTCCTAAAAACAAAAGAGTTTTATAAACCGCTATTATTATTCTGTTTTGATTAATTATTCTTTTTACTGTTTTGTTTAAGTTAAGTTCTAAACCACAATTTCCCTAAAAAAGTGATAAGTTTCTATTCAATAGTCTAATTAGAATTCTCAATTAATTTACACTATCAGTTAAACCACGGCAAGGTCCCCAAGAGTTCGACAACCCCACAATTCCACTATTCCGCAAAACGATAGGTACATTGCCTAAGTGGTAGAAGTAGTCACATATTTCTTCAACATGCTCTAGCTCAACTGGGAGATGGCAAGACTTCCCATACACCTGCCTAAAACGAGACATCCCAATGGCAGTCTTGAATGCAATTCTGTAAGCCCACAGAGCATCATCAAGCTTGACAGACCAATCCTTCCTGGAGGAGTTAACTGTCTTTTGAAGAATCCATTTTAGCTCTCGGTTACTCACTTCTGCTTGACCATTAGTTTGGGGATGATAAGGCAAAACAACCTTATGACTCACCCCATACTTAGACATCAAGGAATCAAAGGCCCTGTTCCAAAAGTGAGAACCACCAACACTGATGATAGCTCTGGGCACTCCAAATCTAGTAAAGATGTGCTTATTCAAAAATTTAACCACAGTTTTAGCGTCAGCAGAAGGGCAGGGGATTGCTTCAACCCACTTGGAAACATAATCTACAGCAAGAAGGATGTAGTGGTTTCCATGAGAAGAAGGAAATGGGCCAGCAAAGTCAATACCCCAGACATCAAATAATTCAACTTCAAAAATTCCCTTCTGAGGCATCTCGTGCCTTCTTGAAATGTTCCCCATCCTCTGGCAATTATCATAGTGAGAGCAGAAGCGGTGGACATCCTTGTGTAGAGTGGGCCAGTAGAAACCACACTCTAACACCTTAGCAGCTGTCCTGGTGGAACCATGGTGTCCATCCGCCTCACGAGAATGGCAGAACTCAATCACACATTCATTCTCTTCATCAGGAAGGAACCTTCTAATCAAACCATCAGCGCACCCTAAAGACTCCCAAACATATTGACGGGCTTCAGACAAAAATTTCTTCCTCTGGTTGTAGCTTAGATCATGAGGAATCAAACCAGAGGCAAGATAGTTAGCTAGGTCAGCATACCATGGCTCTTTAACTTTCCCAATCACAAAGACTGTCTCATTAGGGAATAATTATTTTATGGGAACCCCGTCATCTGGAGTCTCAAGCCTAGACAGATGATCTGCAACTCCATTCTGCTTTCCTTTCTTATCAACAACTTCCAAGTCGAATTCATGGAGGAGCAAGATCCATCTCAGGAGTCTGGGCTTAGAATCATTCTTTTGGAAGAGGTACTTCAACAAAGAATGGTCCGAGTGGACAATGACCTTACTTCCTAGTAGATATGACCAGAACTTATCAAGAGAAAACACCACAGCAAGTAGCTCATTTTCAGTAGTGGTGTAATTCTTTTGAGCTTCAGATAGAGTCTAACTTGCATAAGTGATAACCCTCAAAATCTTGTCCTTCCTCTGACAGAGTGCAGCACCAACAGCATAATCACTAGCATCTGTCATGATCTCTAAAGGAAGGGACCAATCAGGAGGAACCACGATAGGAGCAGAAATGAGCTTACTCTTGATAGTCTGGAAGGCTTTCAAACACTTCTCTGAGAACTAAAATTTCACATCTTTCTACAGAAGATCAGACAAGGGCTTGACAATTTTAGAGAAGTCCTGGATGAACCTCCTATAGAACCCTGCGTGACCCAGAAAAGATCTGACATCCTGAACTGAAGTAGAAGGAGGTAGCTTCTCAATGACCTCTACCTTAGCCTTATCCACTTGAATACCAGCTTTGGAGACCCTGTGACCAAGCACAATACCTTCCTGTACCAAGAAATGGCACTTCTCCCAATTCAAAACCAGATGGGTCTCCTCACATCGGCCAAGTATCTAATCCAGCTGATCAAGAAACCCATCAAAACTCTGGCCATACACAGAAAAATCATCCATGAAAACTTTTATGCTCTTCTCAATAAAATCATTAAAGATTGTCATCATACATCTCTGAAATGTGGCAAGAGCATTACAAAGACCAAAGGGCATCCTCCTATATGCAAAAGTACCATAAGGACAGGTGAAGGTGGTCTTCTCCTGATCCTCTAGCGCAATGGGAATCTAAAAATAACCACTATACCCATCAAGGAAGCAGTATAACTCTTGTCTAGCTAACCGCTCCAACATTTGGTCAATAAATGGTAGCGGGAAGTGATCCTTCCTTGTGGCATCATTCAAGCGCTGGTAATCGATGCACATCCTCCAACCAGTGGTTTGCCTCTAGGGCACCAATTCACCTTTCTCATTGGGCACTGTAACTATCCCCCCTTTCTTGGGAACAACTTGCACAGGAGAAACCCAATGACTATCAGAGATGTGATAAATGATACCAGCATCCAGAAGCTTTAGAACTTCAGCTTTCCCTACTTCTTTCAGGTGTGGATTCAATCTCCTCTGGGGCTGCCTCACTGGCTTGACACTGTCTTCCATGTAAATTTGATGAGTGTAGAACCCTAGACTGATCCCTTTTATATCTACCACTGACCACTCCAAAGCTCCCTTGTGCCTTCTTAACACCTCCAGAAGTTTGCTTTCCTGCGAAACAAACAAAGATGAAGAAATAATAATAGGAAGGGCGCTACCCTCTGCCAAGAAAGCATACTTAAGATTTGAAGTAAGAGTTTTGAGTTCAAGAGCAGGGGGCTTCTCTATTGAAGGATCGAGCCTCTGAGTAGGCCTGTCAGTGGCTCCACGGGAGGAGCATAAGGGCGAAAGTAAGATTGACCCTGGTTGAGCTGCTGGACGACTGTAACTACCTCAGTGCTCTCCTTATCATCCTCAATTGAGTGGCAAAACACCTACTCTAGCAAATCAGAGTTCTCAAGCAAGAAAGAAGAGTCATCAGCATTCTTAGGAACACAAGCATCATAATCATCAGAACAATCAATGTCAATTGAAAGCACAACATGAGAAGAAGCATTTGTTCTCATCATCTTAGTGATATCAAAACTGAGTTCCTCATTATTAAACTTAAGAGTGATCTTTCCCTTGTCAACATCAATGACAGTTTTAGCTGTTCGCAGGAAAGGTCTACTGAAAATCAATGGTACTTCAACATCCTCATCCGTATCAAGAATGACAAAATCAGCAGGGAAGAAAAAGTTACCAACACCTACCACAACATTCTCAACCATACCACAAGGTTTGATTGAAGAACGATCAGCTAATTGCAAGTTAAAATGAATCGGAACAAGCTCACCAGCATGAAGCTTCTTAAACATTGAATAAGGCACCAAATTTATATTCACTCCAAGGTCTCAGAGTCCAAAACCACAGTCCATGTCTCCAATGGTGCAAGGGGTGATGGGCTGCCCTGGATCTCTACACTTAGGAGGAAGCTTCTGCTGGATGGCTGCAGAGCATGTCTTTGTCAGCTGAACGATCTCACTCTCCTTGAACTTTCGCTTGTCAGAAATCAAATCCTTCACAAAGCGAGCATAATTAGGCATCTGCTTGATAGCATCAATCAAGGGGAAATTTTAATAGTAAGCTTAGAAAACACATTCAGAAATTTCCCAAATTGATCATCAAGTTCTTTCTCTTTCAATCTATTAGGAAAAGGAAGTTCCTTAGGAACCACTTTACCCTTGGAATTTTTAGCAATTATAGTATGAGAAGGGGACGAGATAGGAGCCTGGGTCTCCTCAGAAACTACCTCAGGAGGGGCTGGAGGCCCTAACGGTGCACCAGTGCTAGAAGAAAGAAGACCGATCTCTTCGACGGTTTGGTCCTCGGCCACTTGAACTTTATTTATCAGCTGCTTCCCACTTTGAAGACTAACTCCCTGACAAACCACTGCTTCATCAACATCTAGGACAGTTACTATCTTCATCTTTTCCTTTGGATTGGGATCGGATTGAGAAGGTAATGAACCAGGAGTCCTTTGATTCAATAACAACTTAGTCAGTTGTTCCATGTGATGCTCAAGCTTCTATTGACCAGCAGTCAGAGTCTGATTAGTAATCAGCTGCTGCTCATACTGACTCTGCTGCTTGGCATCCAACTTAGCCAACAAATCTGCAAGATTGGATGTATTTGAAGAAGAAGGGCCTGATTGTTGAAACTGAGATTACTGATATTGATTGTAGGAAGGCCGAGAAAAACCAGGAGGCACTCCCTGAGTAGGCTGCTGAGGCCTCACCTGATATGAGTTCAAGGCATTATTGGGGTTTCCATACCTCAAGTTCGGATGCTGATTCTGAACCCAAGGTTGTCTGTTAAAAGACTGGCTCACAACATTTGCTTCTTCATTCCTACGCATCTCAGCTATCTTTGGGCATGATTCAAATTCATGTGGCCCACCACACTGACAACAGCACAAATCACTAGAGCTAGACGATACCTGCTTCACGGAATGAGTAGGAGCTTTACCCATCATGAGCTGCTCCAACATCTTCAACATGTGGCTCATGGTAGTCTCGGTCTGAGCCTGTTTAGCAGCCATCTGCTCTAGAATAGGGTCTACAGCTCTAGAAGAACTAGAATCCACTGAATAAACTCTACCACCACTAGAGCTCCATTGTCTCAACTCCTCACAGAATGACTCCATAGCAGCCATAAACTCTTCGCCATTCTTAGCCAGTAGGTTACCACCCAAGGCCGAACGCACCTCACCCTTATTCTCGTCTCTAAGCCCATGGAAGTGTAATACCCCTACCGCTAATCCTCTATTTACTGTCTAATCGTCTCGGTCACCTTACTACTCACAGCGGAAATACAAATGCAAACGACGGGTGATACAATGCCGCTAGCCGCCATACGGCTAGCAAGGCCTACTCTACATACAGTCACGGTCTGATAAATAGAAATATACCGAGCTTCCATAAATAATTACCGTTACACCTACACCATCTAGTTGCAACATTTGATTACCGAGTATACAAGAATCATAATCCAATTACATCCCTTCTTGCAAGTTTAACAAAAACTATGAGTTTACAAACCTACTCATCTCTACCAAGTTCACAATTCCCAAAATATCCAAAAGGGTGTACCACATGGTCCACCGGCTACTCAAAAAGGCTATAAGCCATGTACAACTCGGTACACTGTTCCCATTCTACTAACTACACAAAAAGAAATCAACTCGGTCTCAACACGACCATCATTCTTCTCGAGTACCTGGAAGAAATAAAAACAGTACCCCAAGGGGCTCAACAAAAGCTGTATATGAAATTCGCATACCCCGCGTGCTAACGGGGGTACGCCGACTACTTTGTCGAATACATGAAGTTCATTTTATACATGCATACAGCTATTATGAAAAGTATTACAATCATACAAGGCATATACATACAAGGGTACCGTACATACAAAAGGAAGTCAATACACAAGTCATCCAAGCAAGGTGATGCACTTCTCAAATCCGTACTTCATTCTTTGTTAGCCAGTTACCCATCCAGGTTAATCGGATGTTCTTTACTCTTTTACTCGAGACCTTAAGACTTACACCAGTCTTGGTCTTACTCATACAAATACTTCATTTCTTACATTATACTCAAGTTAAGTCGGTGTGACCTCGGTCAGAGACTACACCGTCTCACCAATGAGCTTTAGGTTGGCTTGCCTTCCCAGGTTGCTACCCATTTAAGGGGTTGGGACCATGAGAAAGATTAGGCCAGGAATCGGATCCAACCTCTTGTGTCTCCTCATCCTCACGCGTGGCCGAAACTATATCGGACTTCTTACATACTCCAATTACCAATTTACTCAAGGTTAATAGGGTTATAGTTAGTGAGTTAGTGAGAATCATTTCTCAATCACCAAGTCAAGGGTTAGCACAATTGCATAACCACAATCAAGCACTTCATCATCATTCATTCATTTCATGAATTATACAAACTACAAGTTCAAGTACAACCCAACGAAGAACATTATATTGCAATCACAAGAAAGTGCAATAAACTTGATTCGTGCATTTTATCTTATTTAGGTGGTCACACATAACACACAAATCAGGTAGCCAAGGTAGCATACAGGGCATGAGAAAATCATACCGTTCACCGTCGTCCTTGGACTCACCGACTCTCCTTCGGTGTTCGACTATTCGAATCCTATCACATACATAGAGTCGGGCGGTTAATTATCTATAATTAACCTCACTCATTACGTTTCTACGTTTCCCGGCTTATACTTACTAAGTCGTTGTTGTTTAAACTCATTCACCTAGCTTACTTACTTCACAATATTTCTCAAGCTTGTTTCCACTCCTAATGACCTTTACATGTCATTAATTAAGTCCTAATCATCTTATATTATCATTACCATTCAGTTCCTTATCTTAAAATCCACTTTTAAACTTGTTTTTAAGTTTTTGGGTTGGTCCGGGACCTTGTCCGGGTCCTAAGTCCCAGACCAACCTTGGTGTAACTCGGAAGTATTTTAGGCATGGTCCGGGACCTTAGCAGGGACCTAAGTCCCAGACCAGTTCATTGAAGAAATTCTCGGCAGTTTTATTAGGGTGGTCCGGGACTTCACTTGGACCTAAGTCCCGGACCATAGTAGGATTACAAGATTTTGACAGTTTTAGCTCTCTATTCTAGCTTAATCTTTCCTCCATTAATTTCCCACTCTTTCCTACTTATAATCTACATGTTTTAACACTTAATTAACCTTCTAAACCTCCCTAATTCAATCACTTAGTTCATTATCAAATTCTTGATTAATTCACTCAAATAATGCCATTTCTAGAGTTCAAATTGTATTATTTCCATTTCTACATTCTACCCATCCATACCATCCTCTTTAACTTGGTTTCCTAGGTGGTTAACCACTCGTGTTTAACACTAAAACACAACTAATCTTCTTAGGTTATTTCGACCCATTTAAGCACCTAAGTCATTTAGTTTTGCAACAGAAAATTGGCCATAGTTCCCCTACAATTTTAGATATTCCCAAAGCATAATTTTTCAGTTCCTAACAACATTAGCTAACCACATCCTCAAGGGATACTAACAACACACAATTTTTCCTGCACAACATCATCTATTTGTCATGGTTTTTCCAAGCTTTTAATCATCATTCAAAGAGCTCTAAACAGCTTAATTCTCTTCCTCATTATACCACAACATAACTACTACTCAAAACAATATAAATTCCTCATTTCAAGCTTCAAAATCTATTACAAAAAGGCATACAAAACTAGCTCATGGTAAGGGCATTTACCTTGGATTTCTAGTTTTCCTTTCTCTCTTCCTTTCTCCTTTCTTCTTTCTTCTTCTTTTCTTTTTTCTTGTTCTTGGCTCACTAATTCGCCAATGCTACAGCCACCCACACACACCAATACTAACTTAGAAAACTCACCCTTAAACTAACCTAAAATTTAATACACATTAAAGGCTTAAAAGGAGTTCTTACCTTGTGCTTCTAGGTGGGGTTTTTGGACAGCAAAAACAACAATATTCCAGCTCCAAGAATGAAGGTAAAACTGGCTGGAATGGAGGGAAAAACAAGGCTCACGTTTGATTTTTGTTTGACAATGAAAGAGCTAGAAAAAGATGGCCTTTAAGGCTTGTTCTTACCTTAAAACAATGTGGAGATGGAGGAGGTCACAATGGTCTTCTTCAAGCTCCAAGAAGAGCCTCACCCATGGAGATGAAGTGTAAGCTTTTCTGATTTTGAAAATGTGGAAATGTTTCCCAAGAAAAGGGGAGTTCAATGGTACAATTTTTTTAAGATTTGGAGTTGATTTGAGCTTTGATAATGAAGGAAGAAGAGAGGAGTTGTGTGGCTTAACAAATCGCCATGGCTGAGCTTGAGGAGGAAGGAGAGTCTGAATGGGGGGAAGAAATCGTAAGAGGGGAATGGGGGAAATAGGAGAGAGACTCCTTTCTTTTGCTTTTGTACTTTGCTCACTTCAATTTTTGTCCTTTAGTGCATTAGGAAAAAAAGGGAAATGAGGGCTGACTAAAACATGCCCAAATACACACACAAGGGGCGGTTTTTATTTTGCAAGGGGGAGGCGTTAGTTTTGCTTTATTACACTTAACACCCCACAACTTCTCGTTTTTTGCACTATTTACTAACTGGAACCCGTTTTCCGAAATTTTCTCGTTTAATTAATTTTAATGGTTCTAGACCTTCACTAATGTTTAATTATGGATATTTAATTGACTAAAATTATTACAAGTCTATTTAACCCGCTTAAAGTCACATTTTCCCGGTTTCCTCAAAAAACGCGCTTTAAGATTCGTTTGTGTTTTTAATCCGTTTTATGGATCCGTTTTCTTCAGAAATTGTTCTCTCATGCTTATTTAGGCATAATTAAGATTCTAAAATCTTCATTAGCCTAATTAATCACTATTTTTATTTTTGGGGTATTTTAGGAAGAAACCAAGTGCTAGAGAGGTAGTGTCCTGTCCATGGAGAGGGCACTGTCGCAGAAGCTCCTTGAAGTGGTCCCAAGCTTCACAAATTGTCTTAGATCAAGACTGATTGAAAGTCATCAACCCAGCAATCAACTGGAGTGTCCTTGAGATAGGCAAGTACCTCTCATAAAACTTCTCTGTCATTTGATCCCAAGAAGTGATAATGCTTGGAGGCAAGCGATGATACCATTTTGATGGCTCTCCTGAAAGGCTGTTCGAAAATAAACATAACCTTGCATACTCCTCCAAACCAGGAACAAGACCCAAAGTGTCCAGATGAACCAAGAATCGATGCACATGATCTAAAGCATCTGTTGGGTCTACTGCAAAGAAATACCCAGCTGGATGATTGCGCACAGCAGTCGATTGATGTGAGGGTTTCAACTTTTGCCACTCAGCAAGTAACTCAGCGGCCAACTGTGGCAGAACGACAGGGCTCCCTCTTGGAGTAGCAGGTGGTCTGTTGATTGTACCCATCGTAGCATTATTCAGGGCATTCTCAATTTGAGGAATAATGTCAGCATGTCGAAATCTAGCTGCCTTCTCGCTCTGAGAGCCTAGAGGAAAGTCCTTTCAACCTCAGGATCAAAATTTGCTTCAGGATGACCAAAGGAACGCGTTCTGCGCTTCCACTAGGTACCTACAATAGCAAAGAAGATAGAAACAAAAGGGAATTTAAATTAGAACAAAATAAAGCAAGAAAGATAACAATAAAGAAAACTTAACGAAATAGCTAAAACAAATAAACTCAAAATAAATTGAAAGTAAAATAAAAACAAAGAAAACAATATAAACTAAGAATAATATAGAAAAAAGAAATAAAAATAAAGAGAAAACAAAGAAACTAAAAAAATTGAATAAAATGAAATTAAAATTAAACAAAACAAAACAAATGACAACCAAAGTCATGGACTAGACAAAAGTCAAGTCCCCGGCAAAGGCGCCAATTTGCAAACGGGAAAATTAACCTACTAAAAACTACAAAATTAATCCTAGAAATCAATAAATTAAGTCCCTACGGGTTGCAAAATAAATCCCGGTCAATGAGTATAGTGAACTATAAGCTACCGGGGTCAAATCCACGGGGACTTTGTGATTAAATCTAATCCTAGGAAAACAGCAAAATGGAAGGGTTGTCGGATGTTTTGGTTTTGTGAATTAAAAAAAATGAGAAAACTAGTAAATTTTTGAGCAAATAAATTCAATGAAAACTATGTGCGAAATGGAACTCCGGGTCAGGTTATCTTTTTGACTGTCAGATTATGCAATTTGAGATGTTGATTGGCAAAATTCCTAAAACTTTTCTAGAGACTAAATCCTAGCATCGAGAACTCGTCTAGCAGAACGTACTAGATCTAATCCAGATTTAGCACAACATGAATAGACGGAATGAGCGCGAAGAATTAAAGTTTGCACTTGAGGGAAAATCTAACCTATCCAGTGTAAATTTTCCACAAGTTTACACGTTAATCGACCATTCCATTTTATCACAAATCTAGCTCAAAACGGAATTCGTAAAGCAATCAACAAATTAGCTACTTTTATTAAAAGCGTAAAAGATAAATTAACCTGCAACAATCGACAAAGATTCTCAAACCGACTAATATTACAAAATCATTTCAGTCAATAACCATCCCCTGGAGTCTAACCCTCTTAGCCAAGCATAATCAAAGAAGAAATACAAGAAGAGAGAGTAGAAATCATCTTGATATTAATTCTGAAATTTTCCAGATGAAAGGTTGAGCAGTTGAGCAAATCTGGAGTAGAAATCTTCTTCTCCGGTGTTGAAGTGGTGGCGGCAGGGCTTGAAGAATGAGAGAGGCGCGGCGTTGAGTCCTGGCGTGAGTAGTGTCTGAATCTGAATTCTAAATAGCACACGCTCCTTTAAAAAGAAATTTTTGGACATAAAATACACACGTCCGGCTCACATGTCCGGGTCACTAGCGGACGTGAGATAGAGTGTCAGCGAGTTTTCTACCGTATGTGAGACATCCGGTTTTACGTCCGGGTCACTTAGCGGCAAGCCTGGCTGGACGCATATATGTATCGAAATCTCCGCGCTGCACTTGTAGTCGTAAATATTTATGTCCTTCTGAGCACGTTCGGGTCACAGGGTCGGACAGGAGAGCCAGGACATGTGAAAATTTTGAAAAAACACATTTTTTGGCCTATCCGGACCACCTGTCAGGGGCAGTTTGCCGGACAGGTAGCCGGACACTTGTATATTTGTGTCTTTTTTTCTGCAAACTTTGACAGGGTCCAGATTTTTCGTTTGAGCTTCGATTTGCTCCCCGTTTGCGGTGTTGGAAAGCTCTTGAGGAGAACTATGCATTTTCACCACCATTTCCTGATTTAAAAATATAAATTTGCATCAGCTCTTGCCCAAAGTAAGAGTCATGAAAAGCATACGATAAGTGTGAGAAAGCGCCCAAAAGGTTGCATAAAATAAGAATTTTGCACCAATAAAACCATATCAATTTCACACTTATCAACGATTTTGATTCCTTTCAATTTTGTGTTGTTCAGAAACTATACCAATGGTTTATCTGCTCCTGTCTACTCATATTCGACCCAAGAATCCAACGTGAATGGGTTTTTCTTGGTTTTTATTCTAACCTGTTTGTTGAAATTGGTCTCTGGATAGGAACGTTATGTATCCATTTTCATTCCCTGGTGATTGATGTAGATCGGGGTGGATTTATTCCCCATGAATTTTAATATCAAATTTTGCAGATACTCATTTGGTCCTCCTTTCTTTGAATTTGTTTGTGGGCATGACCTCCGTGTCAGTTCTTAATTATTGGTTTTAGCTTTGGATTTGAGCATTTGATTTCATTTCTAGTCACATTAATATGTGGAATGTATTAAATAATTCGATATCAGCAACATATTACTCTCTTGTGTGGTGTTATTTGACTAAGAAATTATATTGTACTGCTTTCCCTTGTGCATCGATGTTTGACCCGGAAGTTATATTGTTTCTAGCAGTCCTCTTGTGGATTGATGTTTGGTTGGGAAATCATACTGTTTCTTTGTGATATTCGCTTGATTCGATTTGTTCCTTACACCTTGGTTGTTCAGGTTTTGGTTGAGGTACATATAATCA
The DNA here is from genome assembly GCA_023374045.1 of Limonium bicolor. Classification (NCBI taxonomy): domain Eukaryota; kingdom Viridiplantae; phylum Streptophyta; class Magnoliopsida; order Caryophyllales; family Plumbaginaceae; genus Limonium; species Limonium bicolor. Next base: position 256,173,614 of record CM041781.1, on the reverse strand, counting down.
AATGGACATGGTTGTGCTTGCTTGACATGGGCCGGCCCTTGTTGACTTGGAGTTTGACCTCGGACCATGCTGATGCGTTTTAGGCTCTATACCGCCTTTTCTTATCTGAAATGCTTATTGATTACAAATAGCTGTGACACGATTTTAAGCTCATTCAGCTGGAATTTCATTTTCATATATTTGATTGAATCACAAACCGGGGGCAGGCCACCCCGTCAGTTCGTTTTCTATGACCAAAAACTCTCCTTGATCGTGACCAGCAACAAGTTTACATTTCTAGCATCATTGTTTGCTCCTTGCACATAGATTCGATTTGAGAAATTGATTCAAAGCATGATTCTAGTTTAATCCTCACTTAAGACCAACCTGTTTCATTGCTAAACCTTATTTCATGTTGCTATTCTCATTGATGTTCAACCTATCTACTCCCAATTTTTGTGTCTATTATGCCTTGTCTTTATTATACTTCTGTTATTTTGCTTCAATTGTAAATCAGTACTACAGGTGGACGTAGAATAGCCTTTAGGTCTGCCCACTCGTTTCTGGACACTTCAATTTAGAAAAGCTTTTAGGATCAGGGGCGTTTCTTACCCAAACGGGCCGTAGAGTCTGGTCGGTGGAAATACCCCTTTCTTTATAACATTTTCTGAACCATCCCTAATTATTATTAAGATCTAAGACTTAAAAAACCATACCTCAATTTCAAAACAATTGTTCTCAAACACACTTCATACACAATTCAAAATTCACTCCAATTTAATGTCAATTCCAACTTAAAATCATCCAATTTGAAGCCTAATTCAGGGCCTAAAAAGGCCCAAATCGAAGCCAAATTCGGGGCCCAAATCAAAAGGCCCAAATCGAAGCCCAATTCAGGACCCAAATCAAAAGGCTTAAATCGAGGCCTAATTCGAGGCCCAAATCAATTAGCCCAAATTTGGCCCACTTTCAAACCCGGCCCAAATTCAAATTAGCCTAAATATGGCCCAGTTCCATTTCAAGATCAGCCCAGCCCGATTTCACTTCCAAAAATCAATCCAACTAAACAATTCCAAGCCAAAATCAATTCAATTTCAATCTAATTCCAATTCTAATTCAATTCTAAATTTCATTCAATTCCAAATTCAATTCAAAACTTCATTCAATTCCAAATTCAATTCAAACCTTCATTCAATTCCAAATTCAAATCAAAACTTCATCTAATTCAATTTCAATCCAATTTCAATTCAACTCCAATTCAATTTCACTCCAAATTCAATTCAATTCCAATTCAATCCCATTCCAAATTCAATTCGTTTTGAATTCCAATAAATCCAATATCCAAATTCAACTTCAATCAATTCCAATTCAATCAAACTCCAGTTCAATCTCAATTCAATTCAATTCTTATTTCAATTCGATTCAATCTTAATTCCAATCTAATTCAATTTAAAAATTCATTTCATTCCCGATTTAATTCAAAAATTCATTTCAATCCCAAATAAATCTAAACCGCATATACTTCAAAATCTCAAATGCCCCACACTCTAATTATCTCATGGACTCAAATCATCCTCCAAGAATCCAATTGCCTTCACACTCTGAATGTCTCACAAACCCAAGCGTCTCACAGACCTTGTCATCCCAATGATTCGATTGTCTTACAAACTCGAATGCCTCACAGACTCAAATGCCTCATAGACTCGAACGTCTCACAGGCTTGAACATCTCACAGGCTCGAACGTCTCACACACTCGAATGTCTTACAGACTCGAATGTCTCATAGACTTTAATGTATCACAGACTCCAATGGTCTCATGGACTTGAATACCTCATTTGAATAAGCAAACTCAAACACCACAAAAATCCTCAGCTTCTCAAAAACCTTCAAAACCCCAAAAATTCCCAAAACCCACCGTGAACTACGTAAGGTCTGATCTCAGCAGGGAGATGAGTACATAGGTAGCCCATCTAGGGTGCGACCCCATTCCAAATCAAAAAACTCTTTTCCACCGTGAGGCGTTACTCATACCCCTCAAAGCATCCAAATCTCTTGTGACTCACATTAAACCTTCAAATCTTTAGACTTCAGGTCTTCTTCATCCACTTAATCATAAACCTTCCCTCGATTTTCCTATCTACATTCAATTAGCTCTCAACCCATCAATCCATTCATTTGGCGCTATATTGGCAGAAAAGCTCACCTCATCCACTCTCTTTCTCTCTCTTCCCATCCTAATCCTATCCTTGGATCTTAAATGAATCTCTGTAAAAAGGTTTCGAAAGAAGGCAATCCCAACAATCGGAGACCGAGGTTTCCTCAGCCACCAATCCGAAGTCGTGGTTGTTGCCACTTCTAAGGGGTGTAACCTAATATGAACCCAACATAGAATCTCTGGTATGATAAGATAAGTCCTATCCATAGGCAACGATCTCATAGTCAATTAAAGGTTCTTAGAACCTGATCTTCCTTCCTAGTTATCATAGGTCAAACTAGGTGACGACTCTAGTGAATTCCGCCTTATACAGGCATCAGTCCGCGTGGAGCCCGTTGAGAGCGAGTGTAGTGCTCACTAGCATTCCTCTTATACTTTCTGGGAAAGACGGACGATGAAGTAGGTATTTGAGGGCTGCCAGAATAATAGGTTTTCACCCTCCATAGAATGGCATTTTCTAGGATCTCGGCTTTTAGTCAGACCATATTTAGATAGACCCCCTCATACCGAAAAAATCACCCTCCACACTCGGCCTCCTCCTTATTGATATCCACGTCAACCACTACAGCATCCGGAGGGGTACGGGGGTCATGATAGCTACCCCTAGCAGAAGTCTGTGCCTTCACATGCTCCAGGTGGTGGCTACCCTCACCCTCTATAGTGTAGTTGGAGCTATGGAGCTCGGCCCGATTTGTAGAAGACCAACCACCACCAGAAGATGAAGCCATTGGCATGTTCGGCCGTGGTATGTGTGTGTATGCGTCGTAATTATCCAATGATTGGGCAGGGGATAGGGCCATGACAGGCTACTGTGGGTGAAAGGATGAGTGACGTGGAGGGTCAGCATGACCCTGTTGTGGGTGGAAAGACGAGTACCGTGGAGGATCAAGTCCAGCACCACGCTCACGAGGGTACGAAGCCGTCATTGGCTGCTCCCCATTCGTGTCTTTCCTCTTATTGGTGTACATATTTTTCATCGCTTTCTTCAACTTATCCATCACTGCACAAGTTGAACAAAACACAATTGAAGATCAGCTATGAAAGTAGCACAAAAAACACAAATCAAAGTGAACACTTAAACAACATAAAAACCAAGCAACAATTAACAACATAAACGAATCAAGGTAAACACTTAAATAAAAATATAAATAAAAGCAATAGCAAAATATGTTACTTAATATAAAAAAAAAAACAAGCCCCAACTCGCCCTGATAGGCGCGGCGAGACTAAACATGTCGTGTCGTAGGCAGGGGCAAGAGGTGCCATGGTGTGTCGAGCTCCAGGCCAAGCCGTCCGTGCTCGTGTCGATGCTCGGGGTGAGGCGCGCCAGCTCGTGTCGAGCGTCGGAACAAGGCGACCTAGAGTTTCGGGACGTATCGAAGCGCGGAGCGAGTCAAGCCATAGCGTGTCGATGCCCATGGCGAGGTGTGCCAGCTCGTGTTGAGTGTCGGGGCGAGCGTCACGAGGAGGTGTTGAAGCCCAGGGAGAGCGTCGTGAGACTAGCAGCTCGTGTCGAGCGTTGGGGCAAGACCACGCAGGTCGTGTCGATGCCCGGGGTGAGGCGCGCCCATACGTGTCGACCGGCGGGGTGAGTGGAGTCATTTCGTGTCTCTGGGCGGGGGGTTTGGAGGGAATTAGTGTCGACGGGAGGGGCGAGCTTGCCAGAACTCCATTAATGGAGCTTTCAAGGATTTTTCAGAATTTTAATTTGTAGATCAAGCCTAAATTAATGTGTTTTTCTACAAACTAACACCAGATTCGGATTCCCAACATCAAGATCTACAACTTGCAAAAAAAAAAAACTCAGCGGAAAATTTTTCCGGTGGTTGTCCGGCGGTGGTCCGGCGATCTGAAAGAGAGGATTCCGGTGACTGATTTTGGAGGAGACATAGTGTGTGAGAGAGAATGAAGATACGGACACGTCCCGTTTATATATAATGTGTGCGTTTTTACTGTTTTTTCACAATAAGTCTCGTTTTGACTCTTTTTCAATATATAAATGTCGGATTGTAGTAAATACATGAAAACGTATATAACTAAACATAATAAATGTCAAGTTATATGTTTTAAGCCATATTTTTAAGCCATACCTTTAAGAAACGTTTAAACGCATTTACCGTCTGTTCGAACCAGTTTTAATAATCTAGCTGATTATGACAACGGAAACATTATTGAGCCAGTGGCGGACGCATATGTTAACCTGTGGGGGCACGTGCCCCCACAGGTTTTTGGAACAATATAAAAAATATATGTCTATATATAGAAAAATTAGATAAGAAATTATATAATTTTAGGTGAAATTAATCAACTTTTAAGTTCATTAACAATAATATTATTATGTATTGTTTTTTAGGTGATAAAGAGCAATTATATAGTCATTATTTCATTCCCAGTTTTCTACGGAACAACATTTTCAATATTGCCCCCACCAGTGGCGGATCCAAAGGAAAGGCCGCTCGGAACTTTTGAAAATTTGTCAAATGCTCTTAAAAATTTTTGAAAAAATACAAAATGACATAATATTTTAAAGAGTGACAGCGACAAAAAAAAATTTTAGCCCCACAAGACAAAGCTCCTGGATCCCCCACTGGCCCCCACAGGTTTTCGTTTCTAGGTCCGCCACTGTATTGAGCCAAAAAAAGTTACAACGGTACCTTATAAAACGTATATAACTAAACATAATATTTGTAAAGTTATACGTTTCAGGTCGTAGTTTAAAGTTATACGTTTAAGCTATGTTTAAATGCATTTCGAACCAATTTTTATAATCTAGCTGATTATGACAACAGAAACATTATTGTGCGAAAAACGTTATAGCGATACCGTATAAATCATTTCTAGTGTGAATGTGATTTAAAAAAAATTATGCTACGCTGATTAGTAAATTTATACTGCACAGCCCACTTAAGTTTATACCCATGCAATTATTTTACGTGGGAAGAAATTTTCTTCAATACATTTTTTATTAGTAGGACCGTAAAGCTAACGGGCATAAATGTCTTACAATAAAAAAGAGTGAATAGTACACCAAGGACATACAAAAATTGCTAGGAGCCATCGAAGTTTCTAAGATACATTTTTATATTTTCTTCTCGGGTTCATTTTTATTAGGGAAAATTATATCCCCACCCATGACGTATGGTGAAATTACACACCCCACCCATGAGGCTTCAAAAATTACTTTGCACACCCATGTAGGTTCTTCTATTTTACATCCGGCAACTTATCAAATATTTGATCAACTTAAAAGATGCTTAAATGTTGTCCAAAGTTGATAAAACTTTATATGGATGATGCTAAGGTGTTATATTTTGGTATAGCGTGAAATCTAAAGTGTTTTAAACTCATATGTGATCTGTGAGACCCAATAAAAAAATCAAGATAAGATAAATCGGTCTTATAAGTCCGTAAAAGAATGAGGCTAAGGGGGTGTTCGCTCATGCCATTAATCTCATAGCAATTTCAAACGCAGGTATAGTAGCTTTTTGATAAAGCTCATTCTGTGAGAGTAATGGTGGGTCCCAACTAAAAAAAACTCCAATAATAATATGACACCTGTAAAATAAAACTCTTGGGTGCCGTGCATTTTTTCTATCGCGGGGAACGAACACCCCCTAAAGTAGGGGTGTGCATTTAGTTCGGATTATTAGATTACAATTGAGAACCAAAATTATTTCAATTTTTTACCTTAAAACTTTTACCGCTTCTTGAAAATTTTAATATTTTAGATTTTCGGTTTCAGGGTTAAATTATTCGATTCCTAAAAAAGTTATAAAAAATTTCAGATTTTTATAATTTCAATTATTATAATTCTCAAATTAAAATTTAGTTATAATAAAACAAACATCAAAATCTTACTTTTATTCTTATTTTGATTTTCGGGTGGAATAGAATAACGGAATATTCACTCCTACACGTGTGTGGTACAACAAAAATTTTGTAGAGAGCGGTAAAAGGTAACTGTAAACTCTCACCTAGTGATATTTTTTCACCAAGGATCAGGCACCAAAATTATATCACAAAGCCCAATTCAAAAAGTGTACGCTCGACTTGGGTCCAAAGTATACCTACCGAGCCCAACGAAACACAATGCAGAACCACTAAACCAAAACACTTCCCTCTCCACCTTTCAATATACCATGCAATTTGAGTTGATGGTTTGAGTTGATATCAACCATAATCCTATCCATTTAAAATATCATTAATCCAATTTAACTCAAAAATTAATGAGATCAAAAAATCATGATCTAACCCAACCCATTTAAAATCCTTACTCCCTAACCCAGACCACCTAATCCATTTTTTAAGCAAACACAATATATTGAGATTAAATTGAATACATTTACAGCGACTTTGATAGACCACTTTTCAAAGTACAAAAGCTACTTTTCACGACCTCTTAATAGCGTTACATAATATATTTAATTGGTATAATCACATCTCCTCAATAGCATTTGATAGACAACTTTTCAAAATATAATAGCTACTTCTAGAACTTAATAGACATAAATATTATACTTATCCTACTATAGTATCATTCACATTTATATATTTATTTATAAATATATATATCATACTTTTTTTTACCCTTATACATCATCTAAACATACCAATTGTGTTGTATCATTTAGAAAAAACCAAAAAAATATATTATTCATATAAAAAAACAAGGGAAATTTCCCCAGATACCCCAGAGGTTTGAGTGAATTTTACGAAATACCTCTAATGTTTCATTTTCATTACAAGATACCCCTGAGGTTTCATTTTCTTTACAAAATACCCCCAAGGTTTTATTTTCATTACAAAATACCCCCAAGTGTTCGTAGCAATGACTTAAATCATAGAAAAGTATAAAAATAATATGAAAAATATTAAAAAGTAATAATTTCATATGGTACATAGAAAACTCATTATTTAAAATTAGAAAAGTGAAGTATAACTACAATATAATCAAGTTTTCTTGTGATTTTAATGTATTTGTTATAATATCCACTGCAATAGTTTTTAAATTATGTAACAATTTATGTTTTTGAAATAAATTAATTTTCTTGAATGTTTATACACTTTTATTTATTTTAAAATTTATGATGTAATTCTTTTTTATTTAATTATACTCCTTTTTTTAATTGAATTCAAATTTCATATGATCTTTAATTATTTTTGAGTATTTTTTATATTTTGAGTGTTTAAAAATTAACCATAAACCCTTGAGGTTATTGCGGGGCATATGGTGTGGGGGTAAAGTGGGGATATTAATAATATAATATATTAGAATTTGAACGAATGTGCATTTCGTAATGAAATTTTAACCTTAGAGATATTTCATAATGAATATGAAACCTCGGGGTATCTTGTAAACAAAATGAAACCTCGGTGGTATTTCATAATAAAATGGAAACATCAGGGGTATTTCATAAAATTCGTTCAAACCTTAGGGGTATCTCGTGAAATTTCCCAAAAAACAACATACTAGAGTAGTTATCTTCACATCAATAATTGTAGAGTTGGCCGAGTCATACTAAAAAAATAAGAGGTAAAGTCAAACTGTCAAAATAATTGTTTGATCTGCAGAGCTCGTGGGCCGTTAGTTTGATTAACGAAATGAAGTCTGTGATATTTTTAAGGTTTGATAGTTTAACTAGACTTGAACTGATTCGTAAAATATTTTTTACTTAAGGCTAAGACATAATGAAGTTTAAAAATAACATATATTATGTAACGACCCCAACACTGGCCTAGGAGTCAGGGACGTTACACGCCGCGTATTACTACCTAATAACGCAAGTCTCTAAACTAACATTCGTAAATAATGCCCAAAACAATACTTGTATATATAAAGTATAAACAAAGTATGTCGAAACATCTAAATGTCAATACAAATCTTTAAAACATACATCAGAAGTCTGATGAGTAAATCAAAGGCCCGAAGGCAACAAAGTCTGAAATGTAAACATATCAAATCTCAAATACGAGCTATCAAGCTAAGCTCCAGAATCAAGGTGATCCTCGATGATCAATCTGCAATGTTAGTAAAACTAGGGGGATGAGCACACAACCATGCCTAGTAGATGACCAACTTCATCAACCAGCATGCTCAAAACATTTACAGAAATAGATGATAAATCCAGAAGTTTAACAGAGGGAAATGACATATTTCATAGTGAAACTAGAAGCAGAAGTCCATCCAATAGGACTAAACATAATTTAGAGTAATCAGGCTAACAAACAGAACGGGACACTAGATATCAAAGCATTCAGACAGAACGGATAGAATCCGTGAACAGAACGAGGAATCATCACTCGTGAACAGAACAGGTGGAACACCTGCGAACAGAACGGGAAGCACCCGTGGCAAACAGAAAGACGTCCGACGCAGCGCGCTACGAGATAGCTAAACCAGCCATCCACGGTTCAGACACAAAGATACTAGGTCCAAAAACAGAAGCTTGAATAAATGTAAGCATATGTGCACCAATTGCACCACAAAGCATTTAGAAAGCTTAGTTATCAGATGGGGAATACAACCCCGCAAATAGAAGTCAAATCGGAGCTCAAACGAGCATATTTGGGCAAAAACAGTGCGATGTCCGAACTTGTGTCCGAATATCGAAGTTCGGACACAAGTCGAGACTTCAAGACCAAAACTAGTCGAATGTCCGAACATGTGTCCGGACATCGAAGTTCAGACACATGCCGAATTGAAACCAGATGGAGAAACAGAGGAGTGTCCAAACATCAAAGCTCGGACTGATGTTCAGACGATTTTCGGAAATCAAGTACACGGTGAGGTCCGAACTTGTGTCTGGACATCAATGTTCGGACACAAGTCGAACTAAAATCAGAGAAAACTAGTAGAGGGTGTCCGAACTTCTGTCCAAACTTGCAAGTTCAGACACTGGCGGAAACTCGCAAGCCAGAATCGTCCTCGCACCCCGTCCGAACTCCAAAGCTCGGACGGAAGTCCGGACACAGTAAAAAACGCAGAAACACCAAGGAAAAACAGGGTATGTCTGAACATTGAACCACACGAACAGAAACATTACAAACACCAAATTGTCACCAGAAACTCAGAATTTGCAGAAATACAACCATGGGGGTTTTAGCCAGTTGAAACCACATTAAATCAGATAGAAACCAAGCACATTAAACACCCCATGGCCGAACATACTAGCTGAATCTGTGAGCCACCTACCTCAAATTAGCAGAGAAGATTCCAAATCCGATGCAGAACTCAACCAACGAACAGAATCCGAAACTCTATTCTAAAGCTCTGAACAAATTACAATCGCAGAGACAACCCCAATTCAGAAAACAGAGAACTCTCATTTCTAGAAATTGCCATTGACAAAACGCAACACATCTCATACCTGATTTTGACAACGGAATCGCAGAGCACGCCAAAAGTAGAAGAGAACGACAAAGATGTAGGAATCAACGCTGAATCACCAATGAACAGCAGAGAACGATGAGAATGGGGAAATCCCAAAACTGAAGAATCGACAGAGGGCTGCTTACCATACCTTAAATTGAATAGGGATTCACAGAGAAGAGGAATCCACAACAGAGATTTGGAATCTCGAACGAGCAACGGCAGCAGCCAAGTCTTGACAGATCGAGAAGGAAGGAGAACGTCGAGAGAGAGGAGCATCGTCAGTTTTGGAAACAATACGGGAATGAGGTTGAAAACTGAGAACATGATTAGAATCACGATTAAGAGAGGTTATTAATATCTCTTAATAACTAACTAATTCCCTTACCAAATAATCATTAGCGAATGACCTCCTCGCCCCTGACTTTAATCCAAAGGACATCCACGTCCTGAATTCAAAATAAACCAATATAAGCCAAAGTTGTGACTAAATAAATTCTACATTCTAAAATCACACTTTAGGTTATAGCATCACCTCCCCCCTTAAAAAAATTTCATCCTCAAAATTAAACGTACCTACTGCTTGGAGAGGGCGGGGAACTTGGATCGCACTTCACTCTCCAACTCCCAAGTCACCTCCTCCTCAGACTGACCTGACGACTGAATCTTAACCAGGGGCATGGTCTTACTCCGAAGCCTATGAACATCATGAGCCAAAACCCTCAAAGGAACTGCTTCATTGGTGAAGTCCTCTCTCAGCTGAAGTGGACCGAACTCGATCACTTGTGACGGGTCTGGAATATACTTCCTCTGCGTAGACACATGAAACACACTGTGAACTTCGGCTAGAGACGGCGGCAACGCTAGACGGTAGGCAACCGGTCCAATCCTCTCCAGGATCTCAAATGGACCTACGAAGCGGGGGCTGAGCTTGCCCCTCTTCTCAAACCTCACAACTCCTCGGACCGGGAAACCTTCAAATACACATGGTCACCCACCTGGAACTCCAATGGTCGTCTCCTCTGATCGGTGTAGCTTTTCTGACGACTCTGAGCCATAAGCAAACGCTCTCGGATAGACTGAATCTTCCCCACAACATCCTGCACCAAGTCTGGACCCACTATAGCTCTCTCCTTCAGATCATCCCAACAGATGGGTGATCTGCACCTCCTACCGTATAGGGCCTCGAACGGGGCCATCCCGATGCTAGACTGGAAGCTATTATTATAGGCAAACTCGATCAAAGCCACATGCTGGTCCTAACTGCCCCCAAAGTCAAGCACACACGCTCTGAGCATGTCCTCAAGAACCTGATTCGTCCACAATGTCTGACCGTCTGACTGAGGAAGATAGGCCAAACTAAACGACAACTTCGTCCCCAAAGCCTGATGCAAACTCTGCCAGAATCTGGACACAAATCTCGGATCTCTGTCGGATACAATCGAAGCAGGAACTCCGTGAAGACGTACGATCACATCCAGGTATAACTAAGCAAGGCGGTGTATACTATAGGTCTTCCTGACCGGCAAGAAGTGGGTACTCTTCGTGAGCCTATCCACAATCACCCATACGGCATCAAATCCTCTCGGAGTCTTAGGCAGTCCCATTACAAAATCTATGCCCACGCTTTCCCATTTCCACTTTGGAACTGGGAGGGGCTGAAGCAACCCGGCTGGCCTCTGATGCTCTGCCTTGACCTGCTGACAGGTCTGGCATCTGGATACGAACTCGGATATATCCCTCTTCAGATTGTTCCACCAGAACGTCTCTCGAAGGTCCCGGTACATCATCACCCCTCCTGAGTGTACCGAGTATGGGGCTCCGTGAGCCTCCTACATAATCTCGCGCCTCAGGGCATCATCCGCAGGTACACAGACATGATCTCTAAATCTCAGGCAGCCATCCTTCGGCACTCTGAACTCTGAATCCTGACCAGCAGAAATCCCCTCTCTGATCTTACACAACCCTGGGTCAAGCTCCTGACTAACCTTGATCCGGTCGATCAAGGTAGGCTGAATCTGCAAAGCTGCCAACATCCCAGACCTCTCTGAACGAACCACCCAGATACCCAAACGTTGTAACTCAAGGGCAGACCTCTACACACCCGTCAACGCACAAGCAGCTCCAGGAGGACCTCTCCTACTAAGTGCATCAGCCACAACATTCGCTCTAGCAGGATGGTAGAGGATCTCCATGTCGTAGTTGTGCAACAATTCAAGCCACCTCCTCTGCCTCAAGTTCAGTTCCTTCTGAGTGAAAAATACTTGAGGCTCTTGTGGTCTGTATACACCTTGCACGACACTCATACAGGTAGTGCCTCCAGATCTTTAGAGCAAACACAACGGCAGCTAACTCCAAGTCGTGGGTCGGATAGTTCTTCTCATATGGCTTTAGCTGACGAGAACCATATGCAACTACCTTCCCATGCTGCATCAAGACACACCCGAGTCCCTTATGGGACGCATCACAGAAGACCTCAAGTCCCTCGGTCCCCTCTGAAAGAGTCAGAATTAGCGTAGAAGTCAATCTCTTATTCAGCTCCTGAAAACACTGCTCGCAGGCCTCGCTCCACTCGAACTTCACCTCCTTTTGCAGCAGACGAGTCAACGGGATCACCAACTTGGAGAAGCCCTCCACAAATTTACGATAGTAGCCAGCCAGTCCAAGAAAGCTACGAATCTCCTCGACATTAGTGGGTCTGGCCCACTCTGTAATCACCCTAATCTTCTTCGGGTCTACGAAGATACCATCCTTGGAGACAACATCTCCCAAGAAGACAACCTGGTCCAACCAGAACTCGCACTTCTTCAGCTTCGCATACTGCTCTCTCTCCCTCAGAGTCTGGAGAATGGTCCTCAAATGCTCCCCGTGCTCCTCAGCACTCTTGGAATACACCAAGATGTCGTCAATGAAAACCACCACGAACTGGTCCAAAAATGGCTTGAACACCTGGTTCATCATGTCCATGAATACAGAAGGTGCATTCGTCAGACTGAATGGTATCACTTGGAACTCATAATGTCCATAACGAGTCCTGAAGGCGGTAGGCACATCATCTGCCTTGATCCTCAACTGATCATAACCGGACCTCAGATCTATCTTTGAAAACACTCTAGCCCCAGCTAGCTGGTCAAATAGGTCATTGATGCGCGGGAGAGGATACCGGTTCTTAATGGTAACCTTGTTGAGCTCCATGTAGTCAATGCATAACCGAAGACTACCGTCCTTCTTCTTGACAAATAACACTGGTGTTCCCCAAGGAGACACACTAGGGCGAATGAAGCCCTTATCCAACAGCTCCTGTAACTGGATCTTCGACTTCTTGAGCTTAGCAGGACCCATCCGATATGGGGCCGCAGATATAGGCTGAGTCTCAGGTACGAGCTCGATCGAGAACTCCACCTCTCTGACAGGGGGAAGCCCATGCACGTCGTCCTGAAACACGTCTGGGAAGTCTCTGACCACTAGAATGTCCTCCAACTTCGCATCCTTGCGAACCTCAGGGATGTAGCACAGAAATCCCTGGCATCCCTTCCTCAAGAGGCAAAACGCCTGCGTGGCTGAAATCACTGGTGGCGAACACGAGATTCCATTCCCTGCCACTGACAAACGGGGCTGACCCAGCTCCACAAACATCACTCACATAGTAGCACAATCAATATGGGCATGGTGAGCAGCAAGCCAATCCATGCCCAGGATCATGTCAAAATTCGTCATCTCCATAGGGATGAGATCAGCACACAGAATCCTATCTTTTACCACTACAGGACTATCCTTACACACAAAGTTCAATAGCATGGAAAAATTCCTAACCAGAGGACTATGCACAGACAACTCAACACCCAGAGGCACAACAGGCAAACCGAGCTCACCCACTAACTCAGCAAAAATAAAAGAGTGGGTGGCTCCAGAGTCAAACAAGCAGAAAATGGAACCAGATGACAACTGGAGAATACATGTGACAACTCTGTCAATGGATCGGTCCCTCTCTCCAGCCATCGCGTAGACTCTGGCCTGGCTCTAGGGCTTCTTCTGCTCAGCCCAGTCTCAATCTTTGGTCTTTGAGGCGGACCCTCCCGTCCTACTCCTGAGCTACCTCTGCTCCTCTCGGCATGAGGACAATCGGCGATCCTATGGTCCAGGGAACCACACTTGAAGCAGGCTCCCGACTTCCTATAGCAGTCTCGTCCCCTATGGAACTTGCCACAGACCTGGAACTTCAGAGCGGATGAAGAAGAATATCCACTCCGGTCTCTCGAACCCTGACGATCCCCAACTCGATCACTAGTAGACTGCTTCTTCTGAGAAGCACCATGATCTCTCTTGTCGCCCTCCTCAGATCTCTGCTTCCTCTTCTGGTCCTACACACTAGACTGGCTGTAACACCCCAACTTAATCCAATCGTGGTTATCGTAACTTAACAACATATATAAACATCACAGTAGAATTTAATACACACCAGGACCTTGCTACGGTCTGAATTACCAAAATACACCGAACTTAAATATTTACAACCGTTTATCCAAAATATATACCAACCAAGTTTCCAATTATCTCAAGGACTAACAAGTTTACCACAATCCCAAATATCAACAGACGGGTGTACATGCACATCCTGTACTCAAAATAAAACCCATCCTAAGTCTACCCACTCCAACTCTCAAGGTGAGTCTTCTGCGGGCGCTTACCTGCAAAATTTAAACAGTTACCCCCGAGGGGGTCAGCACCTTTGCTGGTACGATTCTCTTATAGCCCCCAAGCTAACGGGACTACTACGACTACTTGTCGATAACATGCGGCTGATTAGATACACAACATAAATAAGAAGTACAATAAACATCAAACCACATATGAAGTTATGATTTCTCTTAATCTCAGTCCATTCTTATCTAATCTCAAATCTTATCTCAGCCTCATTGCACCAACCATCCTTTAACTAGAATTGATTGTTTCTTAACTCGATGTTTATCTTTGTGGGTCAAAAGTAACCCTAGCCAATGAGCTATTAACTCCATTGGTTTAAATAAACATCATTTCTTAAATTTGGGATTTAGGTGATCCCACCGCACCATCTTAATCTGGCCTCTCACCTTGAACTGTAATCCAAGGTGGTCGAGTCTATATGTCGACTCTAGGCGACAAGTCAAAGACGAGTCTCAAGCGGAAGTCGGATCTGATACACATACCAATTCCCTTTCCTTAACATGCATGACCGGAGTCAGTCCCGGATTCCTCACTCCCCCCAAGTTCAAGTTAGTAGAAAGTCTTAAAGACGAAGTGTTAGTTAAACCTTTTTCGGGTATTAACCAACCAACAATTAGGGAGAGAATTCTTATCTCAAACCAATGTTACTAAGCATTGTTAGTAAATAATCTCAAGTCAAGCGTGTTAGTTTTAATCACAAACACACACAACAAATACAATATTCGGTTGCATGCTTTATCTTGTTTGGTCGGAACACATAAACAATTAGCACACAAGCCGAGGGACACCTCGTTAGCAAGCAGGCTACAAGAAAACCATACCGTTCACCGTCGGCGGTCATTTGTTTAATCTCCCACCGAGTCCCAATTCACAAGTCCTAAAACATTCATTCAATTTTAGGTTGTTAATTACTTTCCAATCAACCCAACTTACTCAGCCACTAATGATTCCCACCTTATATTCACTAAGTCCTCATAAACTTAACCTTAAACACTTAATTCATTTTACTTAGCTTAAGTTCTTACATGCTTACCTTTCTAATAACCATTACCCTCCTAATGGTGGACACTAATGCCACCCTTTCTTTTCTGTTTAATAATTTATCTTTTTTTATAACTATGGGCCGACCGACCCACCGACCGACCCAACCCCTTGGGTCGGTCGGAGACAGAAACTTCTCCGACTAAAATCTTTACAATCGACCGACCCACGACCGACCCAAAACCCCTAGGTCGGTCGGAGTCAGAAACTCTCGACTTATAACTCAACACTAGACCGACCCACGACCGAACCAACACTCTTGGGTCGGTCGAGGTCAGAAACTTCGACTCTTGAAAATCCTAGTCTGACCGACCCAGCCAGGGTCGGTCCCCTGGGTCGGTCCACTGCAAACCTTTACCCAAAATGCTTAATCCACTCCAAACTCTTCCACAAGTTCCCTAATATGTTCTATCATCATTTAGGCACTTAATATCCTCTTAAATCATCCTACAAACTCCTTAATCCACCCATAACCAAGCTCCTTGATCATTTACTCAAACTCTTACAAAATTCCTAACATTTAACTCCTTACACTACCAACATGTAAATTTTTGCCTAAGATCTCAACTAACCAAAGTGTTCCCTTCTTACCAATTTGACCACTCCATAAGCATTATTATTCATTCATCTTTCCTTTACTCAATGCTTTAAACTCCATCAAACTTCCTCAAGGTTATATACCTTAGTTCATACCTACACTTTCACAAGCCACTATCCTTATTTTCCTTCAATCTTTCCACAAGTCTTACAACCTCTCTTATCATGGTTTTGGTACCTTAAATGCATCATGCTATTCTCTAGTTCCTCCTAACATTCCTAGGTCATCCATGTACTCAAGAACTCCTTAGTTTATCCTCTTTCACCATTTTAACCCTTAATGTTCATTAGTACATCATTGATCATAAAATCTCCTTAAAATACTTAAAACATCTAGTTTCCACACCAAATTTTGACACAGCCTTCCTAACCCTTTTTTATACCCAAAAACTTAGGTTTTCACCCTTAAACAACCAAGAACAATTAAATCCTCAATAACATTCTTACACACAATACTACACCCAAACTACACCACATCATAATATAATGCATAGACTTAAATTGCTTGGCTCTTAGGCCCTTAAATGACTTGGCTCTTAGGCCCTTAAATGACATAAACTTAAACACTGAATTTCCCATATATAATAGCCTTCAACCTACAAATACACACAATAATGCTCCCATAGCAATATAATGTAATTCACCTTAAGATTGTTTAACTATCTCAATTCTCCTTTGCTCCTTAGTCACAAGTTCTCAAATATGATCATGTTCTTTCTCCCAGGTCTTATAGCCCTTACTTAATGTAAACTCTAAGCTACACTTATCATCTATCTAAATCCCATCCCTTTAAAACAATAAAACACCTTAAGGTAAGCCATTTACTTTGTTTCTCAAGCTTTCCTCTCACTTCCTCCTTAGGTTTTCTTAATTGATTCTCGGCCAAGGAATTTAATTCTCTTGCCAATGTTCCAATCCACATTCAAATAATCTAATGAGTATTAAGCAACATGCCTGAACTCACAGAATTCAATCTTAGGTTAAAAAGTGTTTTAAGGCATTAAAATTGGATGATTACCTTGAAGTCTTAAGATGGACTTGGTAATGAATCAAAAGAGACCTCCACTAGTCCCTTGGAGAATGAAACAAAGCTAGTTCAAGGGAAAAACAAGACCCCATGAGAAGCAATTTTTCGGCCATAATCCAAAATGGGAAAAGTTGATTTTTCTTTCACTTCCCTTACCTTGAATGGGAGAAGAAAATGGAGCTCTTAAAAAAACTAATTTTCCTCCTGCAATGGAGTTTTTTTCCGTGGCACCAAACTTGAGCTTTTGAATATTTGAAAGGATAGAATGAAAGAGCTTGCTCTAACTAAGAGTAATCTATGCTTAGTTTTTGATTTGGAGCTAAAATGAGTATTTGGTGAGCAAGTGAAGGTGGAGAAAGAATGGAGCTGCAACTTACGGTTTGGAGAGGATGAAGATGAAGAAAATGGTGGAGAAGGGAATGAATGAAGAAGAGAGGAGTGAGGTAAGCTGGTTTGTAAGATATTTTCCTTTTAAAAGGTGAATAGTCTTTTTATTTCTACTTCCATCTTCTTTTTCTTAAGTTTCTGACTTGTGTGGTGACTCACCACATCAAAACTGGCCCCCTCCCTTAATGATGATATTATGGGCTTTGTTGACCAATTAATTAAGCAAAGTTGACTAAAGCTTAAATTGGGCACTATTTGGGCACTATTCATAATTAGTGCACAAAGTTATGAAATTTTTGGTTTCCCATTGATTTAGGCTTCCTAATGTGATACTAAATAGTACACAAGTTGATTAAGGTGTAATCATGGGCATTTACCACTCAAAACCTCTTTCTGAAACAATTTTTCAAAAATGTGCTTTAAGAGTCCTTAAAGCATAATTTGTGTTTTAACTTGTTTTTGAGCTTGGCTTTTTTTTTGGAAATTGATTTAACATGTCCATTAGCATGTTTCTAAGGTCCAAGAATGATATTTGGGTGTTAATCAAAGTTACTCCTAGCTTAGAGCATGTTTTTGCTTAAATTACTTTTATGGTGTTTCCTTGTGTTTTCTTTGGTTTAATTTGTTTCCTAATGTTTCTAAGGCATGTTTTAGCCTTCTTATATCTTAGTTTAACATCTAAACACCATAGCTAGGTTTGGGATATTTCAATCTACCCCCCTTAAAAGAACTTTGTCCCCAAAGTTCATATATATATTTAGTCATTTACAATTCACAAATTCCTTAATATTATATCTTATATTCACATTCACACATCTCAAGACTCAAGTGGTCTATCAAAATACAATACATAAGTACTATACATATCTTAAACTTACCACAAAGTGTAATATCTTACACAATCCAAGCAACGACAAACATTGCTCGATTACTAACTCAAAAACAAGGAACCTCTATCCCCCTTAAAAAGGGTATGCCCCGTACCCTATACAGACAATCTAGTTGGTAAATAATGAAGGGTACTTCACTCTCATCTTATCCTTTAACTCCCGCGTGGCCTCTTCGACATCCTAGTTAGACCAGAGAACCTTCACCAATCGCACTGACTTATGGTGAGTGTCCATAGTCTTAGTATCCAAGATTCTCTGAGGAATCTCCACTGACCTCATATTTGGCTCCAAAGTCAATCTCTCAGGTTCTAAAACATGGGAGGGGTGGTGCATGTACCTCTTCAGCTGTGAGACATGAAAGACGTCATGCACTTTACCCAGCTCAGCAGGCAAATTCAACCTGTAAGCAACTGGTCCCACCCGCTCCGTAATCTCATACGGACCCATACATTTCGGGCTCAGATTGCCCTTCTGACCAAATCTGAACACACCCTTCATCGGTGAGACTCGCAGAAATACCCGGTCGCCTACTGCGAACTCCAGGTCTTGTCGTCGAACATCAGCATACGACTTCTGCCTATCTTGAGCAGCTTTCATGTTCTCTCTAATTTGCTGAACCTCAGCTTGAACTTGCTCTAAGTATTCTGGTCCTATAATGACCGTCTCACTCGACTCATCCCAGTAGAGCGGTGTACGACATGGTCTATCGTACAACGCTTGGAAAGGTGCCATCTTGATCGAAGCATGATAGCTATTGTTGTAAGAAAACTCGATCAGATGCAACTTATCGATCCAACTACCCTGAAAGTCTAAGGCACATGCTCTCAGCATGTCCTCGAGTGTCTGAATCGTACGCTCAGTTGACCATCTGTCTGAGGATGGAGCGCGGTACTCAACTTCAGTTCTGTACCCAGCGCTTCCCGTGTTGCTCTCCAGTACATCGAAAGGAATCTGGTATCTCTGTCAGATACGATGGTCTTCGGTACCCCGTGGTGTCTCATGATGTCCTTATCGAACAGCTCTGCAAGCTTCGTTACCTTCCAAGTGTCCTTCATCGGTATGAATCGGGCTACCTTGGTTAGGCAATCTACTACAACCCAAATCATGTTCAGACCTCGTCTAGTAGGCGGGAGTCCGACCACGAAGTCCATGGAGATGTCATGAAACTTCCACTCTGGAATTAGCATCGACTGTACCATTCCGCCCGGTCATCGGTGCTTGAATTTTACCTTCTAGCATGTGAAACACGTCAAAACGAACTCGGTAACATATACCTTCATCCCCGACCACCAGAAGTATCTTTTCATGTCTTTGTACATCTTAGAGGCTCCTGGATGGATGAAACTGAGGAACAGTGTGATTCTCTTAATATGCGGTCTTTCAGATCTATGCTGCTGCGCGGAATGCATAACCGGCCCTTAAGTAAGATTAGATCATCATCATGAAGTCTGAAGTCGTATTCTCTGACTCTCAAAGGTACCCTCTATCAGCTTCTGTCTGACTTCTCTCATGTACTCATCGGCCCTCTGAGCCTCTCGCACCTCATCAACCAAGCTCGAGGAAGCAAGTAGCGAATGGAGTGAGTGTGCTCGACGGCTCAGGGCATCAGCTACTACATTGGCCTTCCCTTCTTTGTACTAGAGTCAATGTCGTAGTCTTTCAGAAACTCCAACCATCTTCTCTGTCCAAGATTCAACTCCTTCTGAATGAATATATACTTTAACTCTTATGATCGGTGTAGATCGTCACACTAACTCCGTATAGGTAGTGGCGCCATATCTTCAGGGAAAAGACCACTACTCCCAATTCTAAATCATGCGTGGGGTAGTTCTCCTCATGTTTCTTCAGCTGGCGTGAGGCATAAGCGACCACTTTACCATGCTGCATGAGTACGTAACCTAACCCTCTGCCGGATGCATCACAGTAAACCTTAAAGCCCTCCGTACCATCTGGAATGGTCAGGACCGGTGCGGTGGTCAATGAGTCCTTCAAGCTCTGGAATGAACTCTCACAGTCGTCCGTCCATACGAACGGTGCATCTTTCTTCATCAGACTGGTCATCGGCTTCGCGACCTTGCTGAAGTTCTTAACAAACCTCCGATAGTACCCTGCCAAACCGAGAAAGCTCCTGGTGTTGGTAACTGTCTTCGGTCTTGGCCAGGTGCGTACGACATCTATCTTTGCTAGATCTACAGAGATCCCAGCATCCGAGATGACATGACCCAGGAAAGAGACCTGGTCAAGCCAAAACTCGCACTTGGAGAACTTAGCATAAAGCTGGTTCTCCCTCAGTATCTCCAATACTCTCCTCAAATGACTCTCATGCTCAGCCTTCGACTTTGAGTATATCAATATGTCATCGATGAATACCACAACCGACTGTCCAGCTGTTCCCTGAACAAACGGTTCATCAGATCCATGAATTTCACCGGTGCGTTTGACAAACCGAACAACATCACTGTGAATTCATAGTGGCCATATCGTGTCCGGAATGCCGTCTTCTCAATATCTCCCTCCTTAATGACTATCTGATGGTACCCCGATCTGAGATCAATCTTGGAGAACACAGACGCCCCCCTTCAACTGATCGAACAGATCATCAATGCGAGGTAGTGGATACTTATTCTTCACAGTCACTGCATTCAACTCCCTGTAGTCGATGCAGAGGCGGAGACTGCCATCCTTCTTCTTCACGAAGAGGACTGGCGCTCCCCATGGTGAAACGCTAGGTCGCACAAACCCTTTATCGAGCAGGTCGCAGCTGTTCTTTTAATTCATTCATCTCAACCGAAGCCATGCGGTAAGGCGCCTTAGCTATTAGTCCGGTACCAGGTAGCAGTTCAATGGTGAACTCTACCTCCCGAGTGGGTGGCATACCGGGAAGTTCCCATGGAAAGAGATCGGGGAACTCCGACACTATCGGTAAGTCGGGGTCGAACTCGGGGTCTCTCTCTTGTCCTGAACATAGCAGAGATATACCTCTTCCTTCCTCCTCAACTCTTTATACATTGCCATGGCGGAGATGATCTTGGTCGAAGGCTCTCTGGGCCTCTGGCGGTATGATATTGTAACCCCAGACGGACTCCTGAGTAGCAGCCGGTGCTCGGCATAGAGGATACGACCCTTGTGCCGCTCCAACCAGTTCATCCCGAAGATAACATCAGAATCCCAATTTTCTAAACTCAAATGAAGGTGACTAAAGCCTTCCCGCTTAATTCTGATGGAGGCTCCTCGGTAGTAGTGAGTGCATCAAACCTTCTCCTTAGACGGGAGCATAACCGTCAATCGGGTAGCTCATCAGCGTCTAGCCCCCAACCTCCTCGCAAATGATGCCGAGATGAAGGTATGCGAGGCCCCTGATTCGAAGAGCACGAATGCATCAACACCGTTGATCGGAAATGAGCCGGTGAAGATAGTACCGCTTCGCCGGCCTGTGCCCTGTAAGGATGCTTAGTGCACCTCCGTACCGAGTTCAAAACCTAATTGTATTTCATAAGCTTTCATGAGTAATGATGGTATACAATAGTTGTAAAAATTATATGAACAACACTGTTTATTTATTGATAACCATCCTTTTTACATCATGTGCCTCTTTCTTACACTTCATCTCTTACATCATACTTAAAGTATTACATGGCTAATACTGTCTAAAGGTTAGGTTTTACCGTCCTGGTCTCATGTGCGTCGCATTGATTACCGCTGACGGTGTTGTGTTCAACTTATCTTCTTTAATCCCATGATATAACATTCTTGACTTTCCCCCATGATTAACACATCTCCGGACTTAATACCACTTCTTGGCACGGTCCACACGCTTCTGCTCGCCATATAGGAATTCAGCGTCATCTCCAGTGGACCAGACACTACGGGTACCCCTCTTGGCAATGGGTCTGTGGGTACCCGCTTCACCCGGCCACCCGACCCGCCAACCGGGTGAAAAACTTGCCAAAAATTGGTGATAAACGGGACGTGGTGAAACGGGTGCGGGTGCGGGTGGGGTCGGGTTGACGGGTGAACATTTTCCACCCATCACCCACCCGTTCACCCGATCCGCTCACCCACATAAATATAATAAATATATATTATTATATTAAGTTATTAAACTCTTCTTCATTCTCCTATACTATGGTAATTTTGCAACCCAACTAGTGAACAAGGAACATTCATGCTCTGTGAGACTGCGCCATTTTCATTCTTTCACTCACTCGGTAATTTCACAACCTTAACATACATGCCATACGCTATTTTTAATTTTCTTCACTGAAGGTAATTTTGTAAAACTCTAACTGGTAAACATGAAACATAGATGCTCTGTGCATCGATTTTCTCTCTTCACTAAAGGAAATTTTGCAACCCTAACCATGAACATGGAACATACATGCTTTATGCCTCTAATTTTATCTCTTCCTTTTGTTAATTTTGAAACCTTAACTGGAGAACAAGGAACTTACATTGTTCTACGCAGTTTTTCATTCTCTCACCGATGGTAATTTTGCAACCCTAACCGACGAACATGAACCATACATGCTCTACACCTCTATTTTCTTTCTCTCCCTTCACTAATGGTAATTTGCAACTCTAACTGGAGAACATGGAACTACATGCTCTGCAACAATTTTTCATTCTCATCTCTGAGGTAATTTTGCAACCCTAACCACCGAACATGGAATTTACATGCTCTGCGCCTCTATTTTCTCTCGTCCACTCATAGTAATTTTGCAAACCTAATTGGCGCCAAACAAGGAACAGGGAAAACAAACGGGTAAACGGGTTAACCCGTTTCACCCGCGGGTGACGGGTGAAACGGGTGACGGGTAATACATAATGGGTGACGGGTTGGGTACGGGTGGAGTGGGTGAAGTCGGGTGATGGGTGCGGTGATGTCCACCCGACCCAAACCCAACCCTTTGCCATCCTAATTATACTCGACATTAGTAATCGGATCTCAATGGTTGGTAAATGATGTCAATTCACGTTAAAGTGTAATTCCTTACCATTTGGCGCTTTCAAGCGCAGGGGCTTAGCAGCTATTGCGTAAGTTAGCTTAGTGGGCTCCTCAACAACCTTCTCATTCTCCAACTTTCCCTTCTGACCTTTCTGGGACTGAGGCTGTTACTTTGCTTTCTTGTACCCGCCTTGCCCTTGGTTCTCAGCACCCTTACCAGCAGACTTCCTCTTAGCAGCATTGTCTTTGTCCCTCAGCTGGACGGTTATATCTCCACCTTAGCAGCGGCATGATAGCACTCCTGCTTTCAAGGTTTAGTTTCTCTCATTCTCATGGTATAAAACTTAATCACCTATAAGTATCTCAACCCCTATCATTACCTGCAAGTGTAGTATAGCTCGTCGGCCCCATGCCATATCGGAGTCGATGGCTCAGCCCACCATAGAAGCGGTCTATACCAGGATCTGGCCGAGTACCCCCTAGTCCCGGTAGAAGACGATCAAGGCGGTGAACTCCAGTAGTACTCGTCCACCGTCATCTTGTCCGCTGCTTTCAGCGCATCCTACTATAAGTGCTTCTTACTTCGTGCTGTACTTCGTTCTCTGGACATGGGCGGGGTAGTATTTGGCTCGTAGTAGAGCCGTGTACTGCTCCCAGACGAATTCTGGGTTGGCCACATGCTCGACCCTTACCAGCTTCCACCAATCGCCCGTCGCTCCCTTTTAGATAAAACGCGGCTAGTTGAACCTTGACTCCAGCTGGTAAGTCGAGGGTCTCGAATGCAATCTCCATCTCAGAGATGTATGCAACGAGCTTGGCGGGATCATTCTCCCCCCTGAATGATGCGGGTCGAAGATCAGCAAGACTCTTCACCCAGTTCGTTTCCTGGGGCTGTGGTGGTGGTGGCGGTGCACCAGGCAGATAGCCCATATGCCCTAACGTGGAAACCACGATCGTCTGCCCTTCTGGTATCCCCGTAGCCTAACACGTCGGCCATGACCCCCTCCACGTGGACGTCCTGCCATCTGAACAAGTAATAAAGAAACATTAGGCTTGTGTTTACAAAGGTCTCGGTTCACGGTTTATATCGTCCGTAGACGGCAAAGATGATCCACACTTATACTGGTCGCCTGACTCTACTCACTCTAACTTCCCACACCCTTATCCCATAACTTATGTCTTAACTCATATCCTAACTCGGTGGCTATCTAAGTTTAGTATTTCTTTGCTCAGTGCGTAACTACGCTCTCATACCACTTTTTGTAACACCCCAACTTAATCCACTCATGGTTATCACAACTTAACAACATATATATAAACGCCGCAGCGGAATTTAATACACACCAGGACCTTGCTAAGGTCTGAGTTACCAGAATACACTGAACTTAAATATTTACAACCGTTTATCCAAAATATATACCAACCGAGTTTCCAAGTATCTCAAGGACTAACAAGTTTACCACAATCCCAAATATCAACAGACGGGTGTACGTGCACATCCCGTACTCAAAATAAAACCCATTCCTAAGTCTATCCCCACTCCAACCTCAAACTCAAGGTGAGTCTTCTGCGGGCGCTTACCTGCAAAATTTAAACAGTTGCCTCCGAGGGGGTCAGCACCTTTGCTGGTACGATTCTCTTATAGCCCCCAAGCTAATGGGGATACTACGACTACTTTGTCGATGCACATGCGGTTGATTAGATACACAACATAAATAAGAAGGGCAATAAACATCAAACCACATATGAACAATCATAGTTCAAACACAATGAACGACTTAAAAGCGTTCCTTAAGTAAGCGAGTTAACTCTTAACTCCTCAAGTTATGATTTCTCTTAATCTCAGTCCATTCTTATCTTATCTCAGTCTCATTGCACCAACCATCCTTTAACTAGAATTGGTTTTTTCTTAACTCGATGTTTATCTTTGTCGGGTCAAAAGTAACCCTAGCCAATGAGCTATTAATTCCATTGGTTTAAATAAACATCATTTCTTAAATTTGGGATTTAGGTGATCCCAACACACTATCTTAATCTGGCCTCCCACCTTGAACTCAAATACCCCGAATAATTACTACCTTGAATAATAAGGATTAAATTAAATTGTGAGCAAAAATTACTATAAGTATTATGGTATAATATATAGTTCTAAATAGACATAAGATTAAACTCCTAAGTGTAATATCACATGTAACATATTAGTACATGTGTTAAATACCACTAGTATACCTTAATAAATTATATAAATACTTTATATACCATAGACAAATTATAGACACAAACATGTACACATATACACACCTCTAGATAAAATAATAATAATAATAATAATAATAATAATAAAATAATAATAATAATAATAATAAATACTATAAGTAACAATGTAACATATTAATAATATAGCTATTATATGTGCAATTAAGTGCCACAATTATAGTTAAGGGAAATTCAATTTCCCTCTAATTTTCTATCCTAGCCGGCTGTCTGTACATACAAAATAAAACAAAAAACATCATTAGATATAATAAGTTAATAATATAGTACAATTAATTCCAAAATGTTAGCTAATGAAAAATTGGAAACTTTTTCCTTCCAGCCGCTTACCTGCACAAACCCAAAAAAAAAAAATAATACAACATGCATCATTAGAAAAGTATAAACAAGTATACAAGTACATCCAAGTACATTTACTCACCTCCCCATGCTTCATCAAGACATCAACATCCTTACTTTTCTCCTCTTCCATCGACATCACACCTCTATACCACTCTATTCCTTGCCTCTATCTCTTCTTCCTGTAACCGGTGACAACAACTCCCTTCTCCTTCTTGTCTCACGACAACCAACACAGCTCCTCCAGCTCCTCCAGCCTTGCAAATTCAGACAGCAGCAGAGGAGAACAAAGTTGCAGCAGCAAGCTTCTGAACCTTCCTCATTCTCTGTTGTTACAACACAAATGCAACAGCAAATCTCCTTCCCCATTCGATTACAACAGCAGCAAGAAGAGAGTGAGTTATTTCTGCACTTTCTCACGCTCTCCTTCCCACCATTCTTCTCTTCTTTTTCTTTTCTTTCCACTTCATTCTAGCTTCCTCCTCCTCTGTCACAGTAACAACAGCACATATCCTTCCCTGCATTACTCTCGGTAAAGCAACAGAGGAAACTACAAAAAAAAAAGGTAATGACTACCACCTTCCTTCCCTTCATACCTTGCGGTTTGACTCCCCTTTCCCTGGCTTCTTCATCGACTTACAACAACACAAAGCAAAAAAAAAAAATGCTGCATCTTTTTTTTTCTTCTTTACCTCACTACAGCAAGTCATCCTCCTATGCTCTACTTTCAAACTCCAACAACAGGAGCAAGGCAAGAAAAAAAAATTAGATATGCAACTCTTCTACGTAAGGTTGCTACAACCCTCCAGCCCTTCTCTTTCACCAGTCGATGGAAACAACAGCCATGCCAGCTTCACTTTCTCTTCATTCTGGGCGTGAGCAGGAAGAGAAATAAGGTGAGCCATCTTCTCTCCTTCCTTTCCTTCTCATACGTAGCAGCACACTACCTTCTTGCCTGAAGGTTTCCTCCATTTTCTAAGGCATGAGACCCACACACGAGGACTTTGAAAATTACCAAGAACCAGGAGCACTCTTGTTAGATCTAGAGGTATGGAAAATCTACTCTGAAACACCAACTACATCCACCCCTGTTATGAGTCCGATAATACTGATTGTTGACACCTTGTTTTCTGTTTCCTTATGCCCACGTATGAAGGTCCTTTTCAGCTCTTTCCTTGAGCTAAAAACTTCCCAAGACACATCACTTGAGGGGCTGGAAAACAAGGTAACCACCGGTAGTTTATGGCTCCTTCAACCTTCTTTTCCCTCTCTGGTTGGCACCTTCTTCTCTCTCTTTTCTGTATGAAATGAACGTATTTTCCCCCTACTACAGGTGACCGAGAATACACGCATAAAACCCTCCAAAAACTGAAGGTGAGAGCCCCCTTTAAGTTGGAAAAATAAAATTAAAAAAATCATGCTCCAAAACCACCTTAACTAGCCATGTAAATGAGTCGTTAAATAAGCTTCTGTTCCTTGTGAAGATAGGGATTGAATGGTTATTTCTTCCCCTAAAAGCACCGTGAAATTGGGCTGAAATTCAAGGTGGTACATCAAGTTTTAAGGAGGTAAATACACCCCCTAATCCTAAGTATTAGCTGGGTAATTTAAGAAATTTTCATGAACAATATTAATATGTAACGTGAGATATAAATATGCTATAGCTGAGGAACAGAGCTGTGGCTGGTGAGAAATTAGTGGGATTTCCTGGTGTCTATACAGAGGTAAGAGTACTCCTACTCACCCTTAATACAAAAATTTTGGTTATTTAAGTATCGGATGGTGGCCGAAAGTATTGAATGTATATTTAGTTATTTGAGGTTATTATGTGTGATTAGTTACGTATTAAGTAGGAAAAAAAATAGTTAGGTATTAGGATTTATTAAAGTCAATTATATGTAAAAATGAGAGGAAAATGACTAAGGAATTAGGGAAAATTCTGTGTGGAAAACCGAAGATGCATGTGAGTTTTTGGAGATGCTAATCCTAAATAGTGGAGAAAGATTAGGACGAGAATCTGATTTGTGAAACAAGTACTTGTTATTAAAATCTATTTTATATGTGGATAATGAAGGCAAATAATTTAAGTAGGTAAGATGTAAAAAAAAAAAACACTGCAAAGAGGCCTACTATAATACAATTTTCACTGGTGGAACGCGAGCCTTTAATGACGGTGGTTTAATCACGGCTTTAACAGACACCGTGATTAATAGGAAGGCCGGAATTAATTAGCGACGATGATTGAATTAACCGTAATCAATAATCGATCGGAGGTAGGCGCGCCTTTTTTAGGACGGACTTTAGATGACGGTTATTAGTGAAACCGTAATCTAAAGTCCCGTGTTGACGCGCGCTTTACGGTCAACGGACTTTAGATTACGGTTTAACTAATACCGTCATCTAAAGTCCGTCCTAAAAAAGGCGCGCCTACCTCCGACTGATGGTCAACGACGTCGTTTTGACCTGACGCCAAATATTTCCCGTATTATTTGATTTTTTTGACTCCGCGCGTAATCTAAATTACAGTTAACGACGTCGTTTTACCAGTGTATTTTAGATTAATAAAACTTTATATTAATGTGTTACCTATGTTTGAAACCCAGCATATGCCAAATAATTTTCGCGCTATTTTTATTAATTTCGTTACACTTTAGATTACGGTTCTTTAGGAACCGTCATTTAAAGTTTGACTTTAGATTACGGTTTACATGTAAACCGTAATCTAAAGTCCTTTTAAACATTTCCCGTCTACTCTGCACACTGTACTCACAGTAACTCTTCTTCTCTTTCGCGCTATCTTCCTCACTGAAATCGCCCTCCTCTCTCTCGTCACCTTGCTAACGGCCATCGCCGCCGTCGCTCCCACCACCTTTGTCACTCCCATCGCCGCCGGTCACCACCCATCTACCACTGGTCTCACCGTCGACGTCTCTATCGCGTATTGGGTATGCGATCGATTGATTGTCGTTTTTTTCTAACTTTGTTCATATACATGCATTTCGATTGCAAGTTCTAACCTCGTTTGTATCGAATCCTGAGAGTGTAATGGCAAATGTTCTAACCTTGTTCATATATTTGTGCCCAGATTCACAGTTAATTGCAACCTAGTTCGTGGGCTGATTTCTACACTACTTGGCCACTTCGGTGCTTAGTAACGGTAATTTTGCAAACAAAACTGTAAACTGCTGTATTTATTTATTCTTAGCATTTAGTATTACAATTAATACATAATAGTGTAGTTTTAAAAATGCTACTACTTAAAACTGCCACAGGAAGAAAGTAAGTTCAAGTATATTACCGATTCCTGAAAATAGCTCATTTTCAACTGCTCAATCTGCTATGCCAGATGCTCTCTGTTTGATTCACAAGTTGTGACAGGATCAACAATGCTATTGTTATAACCACCAGAAAGAATAAGATGAGTTTCGGTATTTTAATGGTTCTAGAATGACTAGTTTCAGTCCTTCAATCTGAAGTACTGCAGAGAAGGTCATAAATAAACTTCATTTACAGTAGAAGAAGATAAGTTTATGTATGTTACCAGTTCTAGATGGTGGTGCGTGCGAATTTGACTTTGATAAAACTGATTTGGAGACGTTAGAAATATAGGGGAGATGCTGTCTTTTTTTTCCGCGTTTAGCTAGCATTTAACCTTGATTTTTTGATGAATTCTAATGTTGTCGTTTTTCATTTATGCATCAGGACTACGACTTTATTTAGGCTTCCGACCTCAACCGTCTTAGCATCGGCTAATCGTCTACCAGGGGTAAGATTTATATATATACATATAATATTTGACAAACTACCAAACATAGTTATCCGCCCAAGATATACCTAATAGAGGTATATCTTCGGCAGTCCCTGTCGGGACTGTCCACGATTGTTAAATCTCACACACCTAGGGTGTGAATGTGCTTTTAATATGTACTTTATTGATTATTTCAGCAGTATCTCTTTATTGTTCTTCGAATGCATATATTATTGATTAATATCATAATATCGTGCATTTGAAGAACTGTAGGGAGATGCTGCCGAAATTTTCAATAAATTACATATTAAAAACACGTTCACCGGTGGGATTTAATACTCATGGATGGATTTAGGTTGATAAGATACAAAAGTGTAAAGACTCTGCCACGGGTGACGGTATGAAATGGCTGCCTTCATATAAATAGCTAGAAGGAGATGAACGTTCGTGGATTTACAGCGGAAATTTGGACGACAAGTTTTTAGAAGGAGTTGATAAGTTATGCACGGTGTTGGCGAACAATCTGAAACCTACAGACAAGGGATACATATTTTGTCCGTGTATCGACTGCCAAAACAATCTGAGATATCGCGGCGTTGAAACAATTAAGGAACATCTGATCCGCCGCGGTTTTACAAAAGATTTCCAAGACATAATCCGATGGCATGGTCAGAGTGCGTTCGATGTTATTAAGCCTGACGAAGGGGATAATGGTCAGGCAAACACAGAAACAGAACTTGGAGATGATACAGTTGCTGGTGATCCAGAAGACGTTACAGCGAACGTTGAGCCAGATTTCTGGGATGATGACATTGAGACTATGCTCGAAGATGTGGAACGACATTACTCTAACATGCCAGACAAGTATGAAAATTTGTTGGATTCATCCAAACACCGTTGTACCCCGGGTGTGACCCTACAAAGTTAAGCAAGTTGAGTGTCGTCCTCAAGCTATTCAACTTGAAAGCGAAACATGGCTGGAGCGACGTAAGTTTCACTGACCTCCTGGAACTATTGAAATACGTTCTTCCGGTGGACAACGTTTTACCAACGACTACGTACTCAGCCAAAAAACTGATGTGCCCAATGGGTATGGGGTACCAGAAAATTCATGCTTGTCCAAATGGTTGCATGCTGTTTTGGAAATCGGATGAATTTGCTGAAAGCTGTTCAGCATGTGGAGCGTCACGGTATAAGAAACAACAAACTCACATCAGCGGTAGTAAGAAAGGTTCACCAGCTAAGGTACTGTGGTACCTGCCCATCATTCCAAGGTTCAGACGTTTGTTCTCCATTGAGAAAGACGCAGAGAATCTTCGGTGGCATTCAGTTCACAGGAAAAAGGATGGCAGATTGAGACATCCCGCTGATGCACCACAGTGGAGAAACATAGACGTAAAATTTCCTGAGTTTGGTAACGAACCGAGAAACCTAAGGCTAGGCTTGTGCACGGATGGGATGAACCCTTACGGTACTTTGAGTAGCATACACAGTACCTGGCCTGTGCTTTTGGTTATTTACAATCTACCGCCGTGGTTATGCATGAAACCAAGACACATCTTGTTGTCTTTGTTAATATCGGGTCCAAAGCAACCGGGCAACAAAATTGATGTATTCCTACAACCTTTGATAGAGGATCTACAACTCTTGTGGAATGAAGGGGCTACGGTTTACGACTCATTCAGTAAAGAGGACTTCAATTTGCGTGCTATGTTGTACTGCACAATCAATGATTTCCCCGCCTATGGTAATCTTTCAGGCTATTCAATCAAGGGGGCGTTGGCGTGTCCGATTTGTGGTGAAAACACTTGTAGCATTCGCTTGAAACATAGTGGCAAAACCGTGTATATGGGCCACCGAAAAATGCTTCCAAAAGGACATAAGTATCGAAAGATGGCGAAAGAGTTCGATGGGAAAACTGATCACAGCGTGGCGCGCCAGCCTTTGACAGGTACAGAGATTTACAAAAAGTTGGATAATATTGTGAACAACTTCGGGCCGCCAACCAAAAGTGGTGAAAAAAGTGTCTGGAAAAAGAAATCAATATTTTGGGAACTACAGTACTGGCAGCATCTGGAGGTTAGACATTGTATCGATGGGATGCATGTCGAGAAGAACGTGGGTGAAAGTATCACTAGCACCCTTTTGAACATAAAAGGAAAGACAAAGGATCATTTGAAAGGAAGAAAAGATTTAATTGAGTTGGGCATACGCACAGAGCTTGGCCCGCAAGAACGTGGAAAACGCACATTCTTGCCTCCTGCCTGTCACACTCTGTCTAAAGAAGAGAAAACATAGTCTATGCAGTACCCTTTACAACATCAAGGTGCCATCAGGTTACTCCTCAAACATAAGAAACCTAGTGTCCATGACAGATTTCAAATTAGTAGGAATGAAATCTCACGATTATCATGTCCTACTTCAAGAATTTTTGCCAATTGCACTACGTGGGATCTTGCCGGATGCTGTCAGACACACAATCACAAACGTCAGTGTCTTCCTCAAATCCATTTCGTCTAAGGTTCTTGATGTGGACACCTGTCTAAATTACAAAAGGATCTTATTGTGACAATGTGCCAGCTGGAGATGTATTTTCCTCCATCGTTCTTCGACATAATGATACATCTCCTCGTGCATCTTGTAAGAGAGATTCTGATGTGTGGTCCTTTGTACCTTCGCTACATGTATCCGTTCGAAAGGTACATGGGTGTCCTGAAGAAGAAAATGAAGAACCGTCGTCACCCAGAGGGTAGTATTATAGAGGGCACTATCACAGAGGAAGTTGTAGACTTCTGCACCAATTACCTAGAAGGTGTCGATACCATTGGACTTCCACGTTCTAGACACGAGGGCAGATTGAAGGGTGTTGGCACGGTTGGAAGGAAACTGAAAAGAATTGACATAGACACTCTTAACAAAGCTCATTTAGTTGTGCTAAGTCATCTTGAAGATGTTGAACCATACTTTGATGAACACTTGTGTGTTTTAAGAGCACAATATCCAAACATGAGTGACGTTAGACTACAAAATGAGCAGAATAGGACATTTGTCCGATGGTTCAAAGACAGAGTGTTGTCCGATCAGTCCACGAATGTGCCTGAACTGATTAAAGTAGTTGCATTTGGACCAAATCTGGATGTAATTTCTTATGAGGGGTACGATGTCAACGGATTCACCTTTTTCACAGAACGTCAGGATCAGAAGTCAACGAATCAAAACAGTGGTGTAGAGCTTGAAGCTTATCAAAACTTATATGACATCGGTGTCGTGGGTCATAGTCCAGTCTCAGTACAACAATCATATTTCGGTGTTATACAAGACATCTGGGTATTGGACTACAACAGCTACGAATGTGTGTTTTCCGCTGTAACTGGGTTAACAACAATCATGGCTACCGTGAGGAGGAGCATGGTATGAAACTGGTTGATCTGTCTAGAGCTACTCCCACGGTTGAGCCATTCGTTGTTGGGACGAAGGTTAAGCAGATATTTTATGTAACTGATCCCTGTAATCCTAGATGGTCTGTTGTGCTTAAAGAAGGAGAAGAGGAATGTGTGTGGTGTGGTGTGGTTGATGAGGATGAGTATGATGCAGAAGATGAACCTCCAACTGTTCCTATTTCATTGGAAGAGGCTGAGGTCACAGGTCATCGTGAGTATATACGATCAGACCATAACGAGGGAATGTGGGTTGAGAGATAATGGTGTATGTAAGTTATTACTATAAAAATTTATATGAAATTAACACTCTTTTATTTCTTGCTTGTATATGACTCATTATGAAATGCTTAATTTAATTCAAATTGTATTTCAATCCTTGCAGGCATGGCTGATCCGGACATGGCTGATGAAGAGTTCGATTTATTTTGTCGTGAGGAGGAAAATGAGCAGCAAATGGTACCGGTTCCTTCTACCGCTGCTGCTGTTGGCCCATCTTCATCTGCCGCTGCTGCTGTTGGCCCATCTACATCTGTCTCTGCTGCTGTTGGCCCTTCCATGAGTGCACCTTCTACGAGTGCTACTCAGAGACCCAGAGGTAAGGTTCGACCCGTGGGTTGAAACTGCAAAAACCGGATCAGATTAGTCTTCTGTGGGACAAGTATGGGAGGTACGGTGGGGGCAGCAGGTCAGAGTTCGCTAGTATGCTAGGGACTCTGGCCAGATCACATTGCTGCATCAACCACACATGGAAACAAGTCCCGGAAGAAGTTAAGGAGACCATCTGGAAGAAGGTGCAAGAACGATACAAGATCCCAGAAGAAGTGAAGAAGACCGTTCTTTCTTTGGTGTCCGGCAAAGCTAAATCATTCCGCCACTACTTGGTAGAGCATTGGATCAATAGGGTGCCCCCACGTGAGCCTCCGCCGTATGTTGTCTACAATGGCATGATCACTGAAGAGGAGTGGAAGGATTTCGTTGAGCGGAACGCCACCCCCGAGTTCAGGGTATGTTTGTGTGTACTCTTTTCTTAATTAATGCTCATAATGCTTTATCCCTGATTTTCTAATTAATTTTATGTTGTACTTTCTTAACAGCAAATACAAGAACAAGCACGGCAAAACCGTGAAGCTAATCTCTACCCCACCCCCACCATGGGACGAAGGGGATATGTGGGCAGCCTCGACATGTGGAAAGAAGCTGGTTTACTGACACGGAGGAACGAGGATGGAAGTGAATGCCCGATCGAAGATGTCTTTGAGGCGAGGAGGGTGCAGATGTACATACTGGGACGCCAGACAAACGACCAGCGAAGGTCAGAGGATATTTCCTAATGCTACGATGGAACAATTGGCTAACCAAATTGTAAGTATTTGAAAGTAGCTGTTAAATAATTTACTTATATACTCAAGTGTTTGTTGATCTTAAATTTAGTGTTAACTTCTTTGACAATTAGACAGTATGAAGCGGCACAGAGGGAGAAGTAGACATACACGCTCCTCCTTCTCAAGACGACGCTCTCAATCAAATACTTGGGAAGAAGGATCACCCAGGGCGTGTTAGAGGATTTGGGGGAGAAGTACGTCAGAAGCACGTATTCCCGCCATCTGCTAGGAAGGGTCAGATGAGTGCTGCTGAAGTCGAGGCGATGGTAGAGCGTAAGTGGGCTGCTGAGCGCCAAGCTAATGAGGAGAAACTGGCTGCTGAGCACCGGGCTTACGAGGAGAGGCTGCAGGAAGCGTTGAATTCGATTGCACATGCGACTACTCAGCAGCAGCAGCAAGATCCTCCTCGACTGTCTTCCTCGTCTAGTTGTGCTCCGGCCGCTGACCCGTACCCGTTTGCCAACATCCAGGTTAGCTTTGTTTAACTATTTTTCTCCTAAAATAAAGTCATTTAAATAGTATTAGATTGGACTCACTTATTTATTTCACGTATTATCTCTATTTATTAAGGAGCAACAAAAATGCCGTCTCCAAATACCATTAGAAGGGCACCCTGTAGATGCGGCCTACGGGACGGTGTTGCCATCAGGTCCACTCACGCTCATCAGTTTCGTACGTCTACCCCCATTCTACGCGCGTGTGACCTTGGACCTGATAATTGATGGATTTGAGCATGCATACCTTTCAATGGCGTTTGACAACAAATGCACGCTGATCGAAGCGAAGGGAGACATATTGCCCTGGCCAGCATGTTATATTGTTGTCATCGATGAGGTAAGACTGTTTGACAACCATTTAGTATCTAATAAAATGCATTATTTAGCATTAAGTGTCTAATCTAATCTATTATAGATCCCTGAGCTTCCTCGCCGCGTAACCCGGCCCAGACTAGAAGAGACCAGCGCGCCGGCGAATCCTGAGATCCCTGAGCTTCCTCGCCGCGTATCCCGGCCCAAAGAAGAAGAGATCAGCGCGCCGGCGAATCCTGTCAGAAGTACAAGGGTATGTTCTAGATAAATGTTTAATGTTACTATAATAATCAATTAGTAATTATCTTTACATTTATGCTTTACTGTTTGTGTGTGAAGGGTAAGAATCCAGTGAGTCGGGGTGCGAAAGGTAAGAATCCAGCGCCCGTCCGGGGTCGCACCAGGACTTCTGAGGCGCCTAAAAATAAGCTCGCACTGCCACAAAAACTTGTTAATGTTTTGGGGCCAAGCAGATGAATCTCTATGACAAGATCATGTTGAAGTCATCTCAAACTAAACAACAACTTCATGATGACGCTTCCAAAGTCGATGTTTCACTACGAAGAAGATATGATCACGACAATCAACTTTGAGGACATCAGAGAGATGATGTGTGGAGATTATCTGAACATTAACATTATTCAAGCTTATTTAAAGTAAGTGTTCTTTCCTCATACTGTAAAACATATAGAATAAGTATCTATGAAGGTGCATTGGCTAACTTTTTATAGTACATGTGATATAATAGAGGTCTGCTTGAGAGATGTGCTGAGAAGGACATGACCTCCATTACTGCGGTGTGCCCGGAGCGTTTATCGTACGACTCAGTCACTAGGGACCCGGGGAGGTTTTGTAATTACATGATTCATTGCTTCAATGTTGCTGATCGACAGAATAAATTATTCATTCTAATGCCGTATCACCAAACGTGAGTTCTGATATATAAAATTACATACTAATTAGCTAACTTTTTTACCTTCATTTTCTCATTTCATTTTGTATTTGACATTGTAGCCACCACTGGGCTTTTTTATATTCTGCGCTGCCACCGCTACTCTCTGCTCGTTCTAGATCCACTAGGGCAGTGGACAGAATTCAACACTGAAGACTTAATCAAAGAGTAAATTTTTATTACTATTTAATTGTTTGTAAGTTTTTTGAACCAAAATTAATGTACTTGTTCATTTTGCTAAACACTTTTGTTAATATATGTAACAGTTGTTACAAAAAAAACCCCACAGGGAGAGTTTGGTGATTTGACCGTCGATTACATCAAGGTTTGATAATTCATGTATTTCATTCGTGCTGCTATTATCTTTGTACAATTGTTTTACATTTGTGAATTTTGGTGATTTAGTGCCCTACCCAAAGGATTCTAAGAGTTGCGGGTACTACGTGATGCGGTATATGTACGAGTTCTGTGGGTACTTCCCAAGTTTTAAAAATGATAAAGACAAGGTAATACGAACGCTGTCTTGTATTTAATTCTTTCGGCAGATTTTTTGTGTCTTTATCTTAATCTCATTATGTGTTCCATTCCTTTTCTTGTTGCAGATTAAGAGCATTTTGCCAATTCTCGACTTACCATCCAAACGACGTGTTGCATGTCAGAAAGAGCATGTCAGCCATGTTTTATGAGAATGGAGTGGTAGACTAGCTAGCTCTGATGCTGCTATGATTTTTGTTTTTTCACAGTTTTTCTGCACCGTTTTTGTACTGTTTTACGGTTCTGTTTTATGCTATTTCTTGCTGGGAGTCATCCTAGCTGTATCTACCATGTATAGGTTACACTGCTCCTTTGTAGCCCTCTGATTCTGCTAGTTGCTGCTGCTGTAACAGATTCTAGCTGCTGTATTGAATATTTTTGTAATGATTGCTAGCTGCTGCTGCTGCTGTACAGATTCTGCTGTATTGAATATTTTTGTTGCTGTAACAGATTCAGCTGTAACAGATTTTCGATCTGGTGTATATTAGATGTTATCTCTGTTGCAATTGTGCGCAGAGAATGAATTTGTGTTGTTGGTATTTGATTCAGGTGGTTCAATTGTGCAGTTTCTCTGCACATTTGTTGGTCTGATGCCCTCTGTTATAATTCTGGCTCTGTTGCAATTGTGTAGATTTGTAAAAAAAAATTACACTTTAGATGACGGTTTTAACAATAACCGTAATCTAAAGTCCTTTGGGCGCGCGCGCCAAAAGACTTTACATTACGGTTATTGTAAAAACCGTCATCTAAAGTGTCCACTTTACATTACGGTTTTACCAATAACCGTAATGTAAAGTCAATGACACGCGGGACGGAAAGGGCCTTTAATTACGGTTTAAACCGTAATTAAAGAAGTCGCCATCTTTATTGACGCCCGCGTAGATTACGGTCCAGAACCGTAATTATACACGGGTTTTGGACTGTAATTAAAGGCTCGCGTTCCACCAGTGTTTGAGGCGTTTTAATGTCACTAGAAATTATTATGGTGCTATTTTTAAGGCCATATATTAGACTATGTTACGAAGTGTATTTTGAGTTTTAAAATGGTGATTATTAAATTAGATTGATTTAAAGGGGTTGTATAATATTCTGGTATAAATATGTGATTCTAGTAAATATAATACTTAGGAATGTATTAGAGAATATTGGTACACATTTTAATTTCTAACATGGCTTAAATGAATTTTAAAACCTTGCAAAACATTCTAAATAAATAAAATATCATATATGGGGGTCGAAGTGTAATAACATGAGATATAGGGTACAATGGTAACAATAACCGAAAGGAGTCATTTTAAAGGGTATTTACAAGAATAACATATGAATTTTATGAAACTAAGGGTTAATTGTAAAACTAGGAAATCATGGGGATTCCCGTGAATAATCAAACGGGTCAAAGGATAGATTAAGTGGTCAACCTTGACCACATATGAGGTTTGACCAAGTTAAAATAATAAGATAGTTACTCTAGATGTTTAAGAAATATTAAGTTAAAAAATATATTATAAAGAGATTAGGGGTGTTCGAGTGATTACCTAAAACATAGTGATTAAAATGGAATATTAAAACCCTTGGGTTTTGTTGGGTATTTTAGAAAATTTTTTGGGACCAGTTCAATAATTAATTAACTAAGGCTTATATTATATAGTTTAAGTATTAAATTGTAACGATTATAAAGTTTAAGGGTAGGTGATAAAATTATCGAAACTTAAGGGTAGAAAATGGAATCTAAATGACCTTGAGGGTCTGTATGAAAATTGGGTAAATTATGAGTTGGTTGTGTGATTTAATTAATTAAGGAGTATAATATATAGTTTTTAAGATGTAGCACTTTATAAAATTATGAGGCTACTTGTAAACAACCGAAAATTTGGGTGGAGATGGAAATTAGAACAGCCCTTGGAATTATTCGAAAATTTGGGGAAAAGGATTGGTTGGTTGTTTGAATTAAATAAATCAATGAGTATAATATAAAGTTTTAAAAATTTAAATTGTAAGTTTATAAAGGTGGGCCAAAGTATAAATAATGAAAGTTAAGGTTAACATGTACTAAAACCGAACAGTTGGGAATTGAGAAGAATATTGATTTAGTTTGGTATTAAAAAAATTGAAGTGTATATTATAAAGTTAAGTAATAAATGAGAGTTTATTAAATAAAAGGGGTTATAATGTATGAAAAGAAATATATGGGTGGATAATAAATTTGGGTAGCATGTCGACTGTTCAATAATATATATATATATATATTTATATGTGCACATGTATATTATAAGGTTTAAATACCTTAGGTTATAAGTTAATAAGGTTAATATTATAAGGAAGTTATTAAGGAATAAATATGCATTATAAACATAACATAACATGATGGGGAAGTTAGAAAATTTGTGGAAGTATATTGTCAGGTTGGAAACTTTGTCATAAGAGGAACCCTAAATTCATATGATAGGAATTTACAATGCGTTTAACAATCACATATGAGGGTTTATACAATTATATGTAGAACGTTAATATAACGACGAATGCGTTATACACACATACAAGTACGCATTTTATATGCGCGTGAAAAGTGCGTAAATAACAAAGTATAACAACAATTATAATATATACGCACTCGAGGTGTATATATAAATGTCAGCATATGTTCGTAAGTATACTACGTAAATTCTCCCTATATGAAATGGTTAGGCAACATGCATGCGCGCACGTAAACGTTATTTCCGCATGCATGCATCTCGACAATTACATGAACAATGCGAGAATGTGACTTCCATGTAATAAGTATTATTACTGTAGCAATTATTACATACCCGTAGGATATAACGAGTAGTTGGAATCTAAATCCCTAAGATTAACAAATATCAAGTTGACCAAGAGATCGACTAAGGGTTAGCTACGGGATGGAAGTAAGGGTTGGATCTAGGATGATTAGCGAGTTCGAATTGTATATACTAATATTAGAACACAATAATGTACCAGAGGTACGAGTTGGTAGACACGAGTCTTGGGAGCGCTAGAGATTACGCGGGGGTTGTCACGCGAGCGCTCGACGGTGTACGGTATGTTCATTGTGTGGTCCGAACCTCTAAGGGAAGCCTCGGTTCGGGTATTGATTGACTATGTGACAAGAGCGATATGTTTGCTATGCATGATTGTGTGAATTGTTTATAAGGTTAATAAGCGATTATCATTGTGCGCGACGTCTTCGGACAATATTACTATGATTGTTTATGTGGTTGGAATACTAATATTCGGGAACTTTATCCCTAACTGACCCAAGTAAAACACTTAGGAGCGAGACTCGGGATCCCTAGTCTCTAGAGCTTGATACTCGAACATGACTATAACCTATACTATTTCTAGGGAAGTACATAATATTTCAAAGGTAATAATGGTAAAGACTTCTTCAAGACCTAAGTATTACTTAAGGTAGTTTATTAAGGATTAACAATCATACATTGGAGAGTGATGGTTATGGTAATGGTATGCGAATCCAATTAGTTTCGACTAGTTGGTGCGCATTGGTGATCACCGGAGTATAACGTCTGTATCGGACCGACTCCCTCTTATTCCGACGGGCCTAGTAGACTGTTGGACCAGGGTGCCGACTTTGGCACACGGCTTCGGCATTCATGGACGCCTTATTAGGCAAGTGCAAGTTCCAGGATTGAATGATCCTTGGCAATGAGCACTTCGTGTGTACGGGAGGACTACTGTCCAGTGAGGTTATTTACGGGTTGTCCCAACACGACACCAGGGATATTGAGAGTAAGACTTAATGGTGGCTAACACAATTTAAAGGAAAACTACTAACATCTCGATGAAAGTATCTACACATTTGTATTAATGTTTACAGTACATTGTATGACTGTTATAGTACATGGTATCTGGTATGTTGTGAATCGTATGCGATATATGGTTGTTACTTATATGGATTATGGTATGCTTCTCCATGTTATTTACGTTGTTTACATAAACTGTAAAATGAACCAGCATGTAATCAACCTCATGTTCAGACGGCTAATTGACCTAAGTGACCTAAAGGGTCTAGGATTACACTTTAGCATACCAGCATATAGTTTGTTGAGCCCCTTTTGGGGCCAACACATTTCAGGTTGTGGATCGGACATGAAGCCGGAGTGCGGGAATATGGGTAGATGACCTCGACTTTTATTTATCGCATGTTTAATATAAAATCGGTTTGCACGTTGAAATTCTGGGAACTCTTTAAATGCTCACTTGTCATAGGTATTGGTTGGTATATAGGATAATGTATAAATATCTCGTTCGTTACTGCGGTTAGTTGTTGTTGTTCATGTAGATTCGGTTATGCTTCTTTACTCGCATGGGCGAGTAATGGCATGTGACACCCAAGTGAGGATTAATGTAGTTTAACTTCCGCTATGAGACGTCTCTAATTATGCTACGTGAGTGATTATACGAGAGTGATTATAACAAGTTTATCAGTGGGGTGTTACAAAAGTGGTATCAGAGCGGAGTACCGCTCAGATGACGAGATATTAGGAGTTAGACAGTGAGCATAGGACTTGGGAAATACGGGAAACGTTTGTGTGGTACGAACCGCCTGGTCTTAAACAAACTAGTGTCTTAGCAACGCTAAATGCGTAACAATATTAGCCTTAATGGCATATCTGTGTTATTGATTTCTATACGGTAAACTATCGAGTAGTGTTATGATATAACGTATTGCGGGTGTCGAGGAGAGGCATGTCGGAGGTGACGGAGGTCCTGCA
Source organism: Limonium bicolor (assembly GCA_023374045.1). Lineage (NCBI taxonomy): Eukaryota > Viridiplantae > Streptophyta > Magnoliopsida > Caryophyllales > Plumbaginaceae > Limonium > Limonium bicolor. The sequence goes on along the minus strand of CM041781.1, from coordinate 256,132,230 downwards.
ACCCCGAATAACATTGAGACGGCAGTTACCGCACTAGCTTAATGGGAGAACACCCCGGGAAACAGTAGTGGTACCCCACCCGCCGCTGCCCACACCTCGAGTATCACCCATAGAGGCAATGTAATGGATGATATGAAGACAAACGGAAGAGCTTGAGATACGATGAGTCATTAAGGACCGGGGGTCCCGATAGGACATACTATCTAGGAGCGTACTTATACGCAATGAAGAACATACGTTAAACCTTAAATTGAAGAAGGATAGGAATCCATAGGACAATCGGGTCGGCATATAATTAGACACCAAAACCCTATCCAATTAACCCGAGGAAAGCACGCACGGGTGCACTCGAAGATCGAGAGATAGAAGAACAAGTTTTAGACGACTATCAAATGTATAACATTCGGAACCAAGGACAACTAGAGTACTCCATCTGCTGGACCCGAGGCACCATGAGGTAGCCACGCGAGAGACCCCAGCTGATATGAGCTACTAGAAGGGGAAAGGAGTCACCAGGAGCATAATACCCCGAATTTTGTGGGAACCTTACGCGCTGGTACTAGTACGCCGCGCGATCTAGGTAACCGTATAACCTTAACTTAATGAATTAAATTTAGAAACATGCCTCACAAACCTCCTCCTACCATGAAAGAGTTTAAAACAAAATTCAGAAAGAGCCTAACTCAAAAAAACCTAGAAATAGAATTACCTTAGAAAATTACCATACCATAACGAACCAAACAACTTCAATACTACCCTTTCCAAGACAAATCATCTAAGCCATACTCAAACGACCGAAGCGTGAGTGAAACAAACAATTCCAGAAACCGATGACTCAACCTGCAGGGCGCGCTTTCTACAGCAAGCGCTATAACCAATACTATGCTCATATTTTCGTCTACCTCGCGCACTTGCTACAACAAGTGCTACAATGATGACTACAATTACGGTTACAATTATGGCTATAATTATGACTACAATCACAACTATAACTACAACGATAAATACAACTCAATCTTACAGACCGTGTAGGCCACATGTACAACGCCGGGTCCACCGGTAATCACCAAACATTCATACAACTTCAGTACGAATCTCGTAACTGCAACCACTACTACAACTACAACTGCAATTATGACTATAACTGCAACTATAATTGCAACTGTAACTACAAGAATAACGACAGTAGAATTCGATTCTACAAGACTGTGTAAGTCATGACCACCGGTAATCACTAAATATTCATACAATTATAGTACACGTTATATAACTACAACTTGTCACCATAGGGTCACAAAACCCTTTAAATATGGAAACTGTAACCATGGGAGGACCCGACGAGTCCGAACATTTCAACTAAAGGGCACACCCAGCCCATAACAAACCACAACCATTTAAACAATAACCAATCGATAACATCAGCTTATGAACCAAATGTCATAACGAACTTGTCAAAAATTATTTAATGGTTGAAATTGACGTGGGAGGTGGAACTTGATCCGGTACAGGTCAAGGGAAGCTGAACACAAATTGGGGTGGAAGGATAGTTCAACACAGATACTGATGATCACATCAGGGTCGGATGATTCCTGAAACTCTCTACAAGTGGTCACAATTAATTACATTAGAAAATAAACAAGGAACCAAAGTATAACAGCTGCAGACAGCTAAAATATATGCAATCTAACAAATAAGGTGTCAAATACGAATACTCGGGAATAACAGTTCACTCCTGAATATATACATATAAAGAAAGGTGGTGGAACATAATCCCGTAACAATTAGGGCTGATGCTACGCCATAATGGCATACGCCAACACATAATCAATGCTGCGAGAAGAGAAAGAACATGCTAGTCCTCAATAGGACCAACATTGAATATATTATACTCTAACACCATTATTACCTAAACCGATCGCAACCATAAACGCGAATCGGAGTAGAACACTTAAATAATTACCACCCAAGGCACTAACCATACCAAGGAATGCCATAACCAAAGAGCTGAACAGATCTCAGGTTACGATTACAAACTATTAATTCATTTGGTCACACTGATCATCGAATTAGGGTTCCTAATAAAGAGGGAATGGCTACCGCCATTGGCGTCCCGCCAAACAGTGGGTGACAAGAGGAAATGCGTGTTTAAGACACGTCGTCTACTAACATGATGACTGTCAGGGAAATGACTATATGAGTAAACAATGACAAACAGCCTAAACGGCGATGCGAGACAACATGTCTAAATATTATAAAAATAAGTTTAAGTGGAAGTACTCAATGTAACTTTAGAAGGACACAAATCCAGAAGAGCGAAAGTACCACCTCCTGTTACCTTTCAATGTATACCAATTGAACAAAACATCTAAAATAACATGACAAGTAATGGAAACTGGTTAAAACCAGATCATAATAAGGACTTCCATCAAAAGAAGAGAACATGAATCTCCACCATGAAGTCCGGAATTACACTAAATGATGTAACCCTGAGGATAGGGTGAGGTCAGAAGAACCATAATATGCACCGCAAATAACGTGCATGACCCACTAACTCATGAATAAGATCAAGAAACAATGAACAAGCGCCGAACTGTGCACATGGTAACCAGCTGACAGTAATTAGAATCATCACATAAGTAACTCCAACAAAGAACTTACTAAGCAATAAAACAACATTAACTTATTAAATACGAGTAAATCGCAAATTCCTTTAAAACATCAATGAACTCGTGTCAATAACAAAACCAATGATAGAGGAGAAAGACCACCTCGTATCACTCGGAAGCGAACTTTACCGTTAGGGTAAGGTATCACAAACAACTGTTGAATGAAAGATACATGATCACACCATGGGACTGGGAACCCGGGGAACCGAAAGGAAATTCCCTTGGGACATCATCAACACGAATTGAAGAGGGAGATTGATAACAGAATACTTCACGAACACGTGACGGACACTACGAGTATACAAAACGAGATATGGGACGACCACACTCCATAGGAGCTTGTGGCTTGACGGACTTATTTATAAGTTAGTCAAGTAAGTAGCAATGTATCAGTAGGGTACCCCATACATGTAGATGAGTAGTGTACGAAACCCAAGAAGTAGTCAACTCTATACCAAGGTCAACGATGCAAATCCAGACCAGTACGAATAACTACCTAAAGTAAATTAACGAGAAGAGTTCCAATGGAACCAACGGGATTAGAAGCACCAAAAACCCTGAATAGAACACGACTAAGTTGTAACTCCGCAAAGAAATGGTTAACACACAATAACATCATAGGAAACCTCTCGAAAGAGGAGAGAGTCGATCGTCAACCTAATGACAACTATGAAAACCCATTAAATTGGCGAATAAACAAAACTAAAACCCTCATAAGGTGAAATAATTGCTCACACCAATACAATTTTTAGCACCCAAAAGAACTTATGCAACGGTAATAATCGCCACCTATAAGAGGGGCATAAAGAGAATTACTCTCTAACAGAGTACACAAACATTACCAATGAAGTAACAATCTTGTATGCCCGAATTAAGGGCAACGATACGTCTTCACCCACAAAGGGGCTGAACATAAGTAAACCTACAATAAAAGACAGGCAAAGCTAGCACACTAGCAGATGCCTTAAGCTACGGAGCAAACGTTACAATAACTTAACCGTCGAATTGACTAAAACAGGGTGCAAAGAAGCAACCATTATAAACAATTTAGGATAAATACATGGGCAAAGACCGAACGAGCGGAACTCGCCCAGAACTTAAATGATAAGAAACAAATCGTGGACAGGCTATACAAACAGCCTAGACCGTCAGAGGAAAAACTCTAAAATAAATATGGGGTTCAACGTTATAACCACACAAGAACTCATAAATGTACAATCATACTCTTGTTAAATGACATGGAAAATAGAAAGGATATAAAATATACTAGAGGTTAATACCTCAATTGCCAAGATACTTACCCACAAGGGATGTAAAAGATGCAAGACTCAATATAAACACGACAATGAACCCCCTAGCAAAAGCGGGGCGAACCGTGTAAGTATTGTCGTGAGAGCAATATCCTGAATATATGATATATAACATCGCGAGGTGCATGACAAATATTACAATTAATGTACTTACTCCGGAACAAACAACCAGGAGACATGGGATGACAAGAACTACCTTCGTGGATCTATAAGCTAATACGTTCAAACTTTAGAGACTAGTGCAAAGAGCACTAATGACAAACGATAGTCAATATCATACTTCACCTCAACCAGGAACCATGTGAAGATAATAACAATCCAAAACATACTCCACACTAGAAATCTAGAACGTCTGGATACGATTTAGACAAATGCACCTACAATTAATAATACCGCACCGACTAAGACACCTCCATTTCCAAATTAAGAGAAGACCGTGAACGACACTCTCATATTGGAATGAGGTCAGCAATAACTTGCTGCTAACAAATCATCTATAATATGTCTTTAGGAACAAAATGGGCAAACCAAACCCTATGTATGTGGGTCTGCACCTCATTATGAAGCTAGTGGGCCCAATAGAACGTATTTGGGAGAGCGCACAAGTATTTATGCCTTTGGCTGAAAGGTACGCGCCTCAACCTTCACATTTTCCTTTCAGAGCCGAGTGACGAGAGATCGACCCATCTCTCAAATATGAGAAGACTCCACTCTGAAGTTTCAAATACGGAAACGAGGAAGACCAGGAACAAGACCATTAAAAGGCTCAAAGTCCGTTGGTCAACCATGAGGCGAAAAGGCCACATGGGAGTTGGAGAACTCCATGAGAGCCAAGTATCCGACGCTTTTCTCATAGCAACTGTGTGATACTTTGGGGGTCGCGGGGCGTAACCCTTTTAAGGGGGGTAGACCCTTGGCATATATTATTTTTGTGGTATGTATGTGTCTTAAGCACTTGCGTGGTGGTAGTTGTGTATTTGTGCGTTAAGCACTTGAGATGTATTTGATTAGGTGGATGTGCTTTAAGCACTTGGATGAGCTTTGTTGTGTGCATGTGTTTTAAGCACTTGAGATGCGTTATGTGATATGTTGTGCCTAGAGCACTTGAATTATTATGTATGGATGCCTTTCGGGACTTGTGATATATATGTTGGTTTGGATGTCCTTCAGGACTTGTGATATATACATGTATATGTTGGTTTGGTTTGGTATGGAAATCTAGTGGATGAATGGAATGGATTACACTTTAGGGAAGTGTTGAGACCTTAGAATTGATAGGTTGGATGAGTTGATACCATGAGGTTTCATTGTGTAATTATGTACATATTTGATTTAGACGACTTCGGGACGAAGTCCTTTAAGGGGGTAGACCGAAATACCCCGAATAATTACTACCTTGAATAATAAGGATTAAATTAAATCATGAGCAAAAATTACTATAAGTATTATGGTATAAAATATATAGTTCTAAATAGACATAAGATTAAACTCCTAAGTGTAATATCACATGTAACATATTAGTACATGTGTTAAATACCACTAGTATACCTTAATAAATTATATAAATACTTTATATACATAGACAAATTATAGACACAAACATGTACACATATACACACCTCTAGATAAAATAATAATAATAAAAATAAAAAACTATAAGTAACAATGTAACATATTATAATATAGCTATATATATGTGCAATTAAGTGCCACAATTATAGTTAAGGGAAATTCAATTTCCCTCTAATTTTCTATCCTAGCCGGCTCTCTGTACATACAAAATAAAACAAAACATCATTAGATATAATAAGTTAATAATATAGTACAATTAATTCCAAAATGTTAGCTAATGAAAAATTGGAAACTTTTTCTTTCCAGCCGCTTACCTGCACAAATCCAAAAAAAAAAAAATACAACATGCATCAATAGAAAAGTATAAACAAGTATACAAGTACATCCAACTACAATTTACTCACCTCCCATGCTGCCTCAAGACATCAACATCCTTACTTTTCTCCTCTTCCATCGACATCACACCTCTATACCACTCTATTCCTTGCATCTCTTCTTCCTGCAACCGGTGACAACAACTCCCTTCTCCTTTCTTGTCTCACGACAACCAACACAGCTCCTCCAGCCTTGCTCAAATTCAGACAGCAGCAGAGGAGAACAAAGTTGCAGCAGCAAGCTTCTGAACCTTCCTCATTCTTATGTTACAACAAAATGCAACAGCAAATGCTCCTTCCCCATTCGATTACAACAGCAAGAAGAAGAGTGAGTTGTTTCTGCACTTTCTCACGCTCTCCTTCCCACCATTCCTCTCTTCTTTTTCTTTTCTTTCCCACTTCATTCTAGCTTCCTCCTCCTCTGTCACAGTAACAACAGCACATATCCTTCCCTGCATTACTCTCGGTAAAGCAATAGAGGAAACTACAACAAAAAAAAATGGTAATGACTACCACCTTCCTTCCCTTCTTACCTTGCGGTTTGACTCCCCTTTCCCTGGCTTCGTCATCGACTTACAACAACAAGAAAGAAAAAAAACGCTGCATCTTTTTTTTCTTCTTTACCTTACTACAGCAAGTCATCCTCCTCTGCTCTACTTTCGAACTCCAACAGCAGGAGCAAGGCAAGAACAAAAAAAAATACTACCTCCGTCCCTTTGAGGTCCTGTTTGCTTTTTGCACGTTTTTCCACTTCAATATAAACATTTAAGATAAAATAATTTTATAAAATAAATTTTTACACATATAGTTTTTCATGTAAGCTTTCTATTGTAAAACTTAGATTGTAAAATTATGTTATTTTATATGTTAAATATTGAAGTCAAACGACATGTCCAAATAGTAAACGAGACAGTCAAAGAGACGGAGGAGGAGTATAGATATGCAACTCTACTACGTAAGGTTGCTACAACCCTCCAGCCCTTCTCTTTCACCAGTCGATGGAAACAACAGCTATGCCAGCTTCACTTTCTCTTCATTCTCGACGCGAGCAGGAAGATAAATAAGGTGAGCCATCTTCTCTCCTTCCTTTCCTTCTCATACGTAGCAGCACTATCTTCTTGCCTGAAGGTTTCCTCCATTTTCTAAGGCATGAGACCCACACACGAGGACTTTGAAAATTACCAAGAAACAGGAGCACTCTTGTTAGATCTAGAGGTATGGAAAATCTACTCTGAAACACCAACTACATCCACCCTGTTATGAGTCCGAGAATACTGATTGTTGACACCTTGTTTTCTGTTTCCTTATGCCCACGTATGAAGGTCCTTTTCAGCTCTTTCCTTGAGCTAAAAACTTCCCAAGAACACATCACTTGAGGGGCTGGAAAACAAGGTAACCACCGGTAATTTATGGCTCCTTCAACCTTCTTTTCCCTCTCTGGTTGGCACCTTCTTCTCCTCTTTTCTGTATGAAATGAACGTATTTTCCCCTGCTACAGGTGACCGAGAATACACGCATAAAACCCTCCAAAAACTGAAGGTGAGAGCCCCATTAAGTTGGAAAAATAAAATTAAAAAAATCATGCTCCAAAACCACCTTAACTAGCCATGTAAATGAGTCGTTAAATAAGCTTCTGTTCCTTGTGAAGATAGGGACCGAATGGAGTTATTTCTTCCCCTAAAACACCGTGAAATTGGGGCTGAAATTCAAGGTGGTACATCAAGTTTTAGGAGGTAAATACCCCACCTAACTCCTAAGTATTAGCTGGGTAATTTAAGAAATTTTCATGAACAATATTAATATGTAACGTGAGATATAAATATGCTACAGCTGAGGAACAGAGCTGTGGCTGGTGAGAAATTAGTGGGATCTTCTTGGTGGCTATACAGAGGTAAGAGTACTGCTACTCACCCTTAATACAAAAATTTTGGTAATTTAAGTATCGGATGGTGGCCGAAAGTATTGAATGTATATGTAATTTATTTGAGGTTATTAATGTGTGATTAGTTACGTATATAAGTTAGGAAAAAAAATAACTTAGGTATGTAGGATTTATTAAAGTCAAATTATATGTAAAAATGAGAGGAAAATGACTTAAGGAAATTAGGGAAAATTCTGTGTGGAAAACCGAAGATGCATGTGAGTTTTGGAGATGCTAAATCCTAAATAGGTGGAGAAGATTAAGGGACGAAGAATCTGATTGTGAAACTAAGTACTAATGGCTTATTAAAATCTATTTTTATGTGGATAATGAAGGAAAATAATTTAAGTAGGTAAGATGTTAAAAAAAAACTACTACTGCAAGCCGTGACTGTAATACAATTTTGAGGGCGTTTTAATGTCATTTAGAAATTATTATGGTGCTATTTTTAAGGCCATATAATTAGACTATGTTACGAAGTGTATTTTGAGTTTTAAAATGGTTATTATTAAATTAGATTGATTTAAAGGGGTTGTATAATATTCTGGTACAAATATGTGATTCTAGCAAATATAATTACTTAGGAATGTATTAGAGAAATATGGGTACATTATAAATTTCTAACATGCTTAAATGAATTTTAAAACCTTGCAAAACATTCTAAATAAATAAATATATCATATATGGGGGTCGAAGTGTAATAACATGAGATATAGGGTACAATGGTAACAATAACCGAAAGAGTATTTTAAAGGTATTTACAAGTATAACATATGAATTTTATGAAACTAAGGGTTAATTGTAAAACTAGGAAATCATGGGGGTATTCCTGTGAATAATAGCAAACGGGTCAAAGGATAGATTAAGTGGTCAACCTTGACCACATATGAGGGTTGACCAAGTTAAAATAATAAGATAGTTACTCTAGATGTTTAAAGAAATATTAAGTTAAAAACAATAATTATAAAGAGATTAGGGGTGTTCGAGTGATTACCGAAAACATAGTGATTAAAATGTGAATATTAAAAACCTTGGGTTTTGTTGGGAATTTTAGAAATTTTTGGGACCAGTTTAATAATTAAATTAACTAAGGCTTATATTATATAGTTTAAGTATTAAATTGTAACGATTATAAAGTTTAAGGGTAGGTGATAAAATTACCGAAACTTAAGGGGTAGAAAATGGAATCTAAATGACCTTGAGGGTCTGTATGAAAATTGGGTAAATTATGAGTTGGTTGTGTGATTTAATTAATTAGGAGTATAATATATATTAAGATGTAGTTAAGAGTATATTTAAATATAATTTATAAAATTATGAGGCTACTTTGTAAACAACCGAAAATTTGGGTGGAGATGGAAATTAGAACAGCCCTTGGAATTATTCGGAAATTTGGGGAAAAGAATTGGTTGGTTGTTTGAATTAAATAAATCAATGAGTATAATATAAAGTTTTAAAGTTTAAATTGTAAGTTTATAAAGGTGGGCCAAAGTATAAATAATGAAAGTTAAGGGTTAACATGTACTAAAACCGAACAGTTGAGAATTGAGAAGAATATTGATTTAGTTTGGTATTTAAAATAATTGAAGTGTATATTATAAAGTTAAGTAATTAAATGAGAGTTTATTAAATACAAGGGGGTTATAATGTAATTAAAAGAAATATATGGGTGGATAAATAAATTTGGGTAGCATGTCGACTGTTCATAATATATATATATATATATATATTTATATGTGCACATGTATATTATAAGGTTTAAATACCTTAGGTTATAAGTTAATAAGGTTAATATTATAAGGAAGTTATTAAGAATAAATATGCATTATAAACATAACATAACATGATGGGGTAAGTTAGAAAATTTGTGGAAGTATATTGTAAGGTTGGAAACTTTGTCATAAGAGGAACCCTAAAATTCATATGATAGGAATTGACAATGCGTTTAACAAATCACATATGAGGGGTTATACAATTATATGTAGAACGTTAATATAACGACGACTGCGTTATACACACATACAAGTACGCATTTTTATATGCGCGTGAAAAGTGCGTAAATAACAAAGTATAACAACAATTATAATATATACGCACTCGAGGTGTATATATAAATGTCAGCATATGTTCGTAAGTATAACTACGTAAATTATCTCCTATAATGAAATGGTTAGGCAACATGCATGCGCAACGTAAACGTTATTTCCGCATGCATGCATCTCGACAATTACATGAACAATGCGAGAATGTGACTTCCATGTAATAAATATTATTACTGTAGCAATTATTACATACCCGTAGGATATAACGAGTAGTTGGATCTAAATCCCTAAGATTAACAAATATCAAGTTGACCAAGAGATCGACTAAGGGTTAGCTACGGGATGGAAGTAAGGGTTGGATCTAGGATGATTAAGCGAGTTCGAATTGTATATACTAATATTAGAACAACATATGTACCAGAGGTACGAGTTGGTAGACACGAGTCTTGGGAGCGCTAGAGAATACGCGGGGGTTGTCACGCGAGCGCTCGACGGTGTACGGTATGTTCATTGTGTGGTCCGAACCTCTAAGGGAAGCCTCGGTTCGGGTATTGATTGACTATGTGACAAGAGCGATATGTTTGCTATGCATGATTGTGTGGATTGTTTATAAGGTTAATAAGCGATTATCATTGTGCGCGACGTCTTCGGACAATATTACTATGATTGTTTATGCGGTTAGAATACTAATATTCGGGAACTTTATCCCTAACTGACCCAAGTAAAACACTTAGGAGCGAGACTCGGGATCCCCAGTCTCTAGAGCTTGATACTCGAACATGACTATAACCTAGACTATTTCTAGGGAAGTACATAAGATTTCAAAGGTAATAATGGTAAAGACTTCTTCAAGACCTAAGTATTTACTTAGGGTAGTTGATTAAGGATTAATCATACATTGGAGAGTGATGGTTATGGTAAATGGTATGGGAATCCAATTAGTTTCGACTAGTTGGTTACGCATTGGTGATCACCGGAGTATAACGTCCGTATCGGACCGACTCCCTCTATATTCCGACGGGCCTAGATAGACTGTTGGACCAGGGTGCCGACTTTGGCACACGGCTTCGGCCATTCATGGACGCCTTTATTAGGCAAGTGGAAGTTCCAGGATTGAATGATCCTTGGCAATGAGCACTTCGTGTGTACGGGAGGACTACGTCCAGTGAGGTTATTTACGGGTTGTCCCAACACGACACCCAGGGATATTGAGAGTAAGACTTAATGGTGGCTAACACAATTTAAAGGAAAACTACTAACATCTCGATGAAAGTATCTACACGTTTGTATTAATGTTTACAGTACATTGTATGACTGTTATAGTACATGGTATCTGGTATGTTGTGAATCGTATGCGATATATGGTTGTTACTTATATGGATTATGGTATGCTTCTCCATGTTATTTACTGTTGTTTACATAAACTGTAAAATGAACCAGCATGTAATCAACCTCATGTTCAGACGGCTAATTGACCTAAGTGACCTAAAGGGTCTAGGATTACACTTTAGCATACCAGCATATAGTTTGCTGAGCCCCTTTTGGGGCCAACACATTTCAGGTTGTGGATCGGACGTGAAGCCGGAGTGCGGGAATATGGGTAGACGACCTCACTTTTATTTATCGCATGTTTAATATTAAATCGGTTTGCACGTGAAATTCTGGGAACTCTTTAAATGCTCACTTGTCATAGGTATTGGTTTGTATATAGGATAATGTAATAAATATCTTGTTCATCATTGCGGTTAGTTGTTGTTGTTCATTGTTAGATTACGGTATGCTTCTTTACTCGCATGGGCGAGTAATGGCATGTGACACCCAAGTGAGGATTAATGTAGTTTAACTTCCGCTGTGAGACGTCTCTAATCATGCTACATGAGTGATTATACGAGAGTGATTATAATGAGTTTATCGAGTGGGGTGTTACATGAACTGTAATCCAAGGTGGCCGAGTCTATATGTCGACTCTAGGCGACAAGTCAAAGACGAGTCTCAAGCGGAAGTCGGATCTGATACAGATACCAACCCCTTTCCTTAACATGCATGACCGGAGTCAGTCCCGGATTCCTCACTCCCTCAAGTTCAAGTTAGTAAAAATTCTTAAAGACGAAGTGTTAGTTAAACCTTTTTCGGGTATTAACCAACCAACAATTAGGGAGTGAATTCTTATCTCAAACCAATGTTACTAAGCATCGTTAATAAATAATCTCAAGTCAAGCATGTTAGTTTGAATCACAAACCACACACAAACAAATACAATATCCGGTTGCATGCTTTTTATCTGTTTAGTCGAAACACATAAACAATTAGCACACAAGCCGAGGGACACCTCGTTAGCAAGCAGGCTACAAGAAAACCATACCGTTCACCGTCGGCGGTCGTTTGTTTAATTTCCCTCCGAGTCCCAATTCACAAGTCCTAAAACATTCATTCAATTTTAGGTTGTTAATTACTTTCCAATCAACCCAACTTACTCAGCCACTAATGATTCCCACCTTATATTCACTAAGTCCTCATAAACTTAACCTTAAACACTTATTTCATTTTAATTAGCTTAACTTCTTAAGTTCTTACATGCTTACCATTCTAACAACCATTACCCTCCTAATGGTGGACTACTAATGCCACCCTTTCTTTTCTGTTTAATAATTTCTCTTTTTTTTATAACAAGGGGCCGACCGACCCACCGACCGACTCAACCCCCTAGGTCGGTCAGAGACAGAAACTTCTCCGACTAAAATCTTTTCGCTCAACCGACCCACGACCGACCAAACCCCCTGGGTCGGTCGGAGTCAAAAACTCTCAACTTATAACTCAACACAGGACCGACCCACGACCGACCCAACACTCTTGGGTCGGTCGAAGTCAGAAACTTCTACTCTTGAAAATCCTAGTCCAACCGACCCAGCCAGGGTCGGTCCCCTGGGTCGATCCACTGTAGACTTTACCCAAATGCTTAATCCACTCCAAACTCTTCCACAAGTTCCCTAATATGTTCTATCATCATTTAGGCACTTAATATCCTCTTAAATCGTCCCGCTAACTTCTTAATCCACGCACAACCAAGCTCCTTGATCATTTACTCAAACTCTTACAAATTCCTAACACTTAACTCCTTACACTACCAACATGTAAATTTTTGCCTAAGATCTCAACTAACCAAAGTGTTCCCTTCTTACCAATTTGACCACTCCGTAAGCATTATTATTCATACATCTTTCCTTTACTCAATGCTCCAAACTCCATCACACTTCCTCAAGGTTATTTACCTTAGTTCATACCTACACTTTCACAAGCCATTATCCTTGTTTTCCTTCAATCTTTCCACAAATCTTACAACCTCTCTTATCATGGTTTGGTACCTTAAATTCACCATGCTATTCTCTAGTTCCTCCTAGACATTCCTAGGTCATCCTTGTACTCAAGAACTCCTTAGTTTATCCTCTTTCACCATTTTAACCCTTAATGTTCACTAGTACATCCTTGATCATAAAATCTCCTTAAATACTTAAAACATCTAGTTTCCTCACCAAATTTTGACATAGCCTTCCTAACCCTTTCTTATACCCAAACACTTAAGCTTTCACCCTTAAACAACCAAGAACACTCAAATCCTCAATAACATTCTTACACACAATACTACACCCAAACTACACCACATCATAATATAGTGCATAAACTTAAATTGCTTAGCTCTTAGGCCCTTAAATGACTTGGCACTTAGGCCCTTAAATGACATAGACTTAAACACTGAATTTCCCACATATAATAGTGTAGACACCAAAAATTCTCACCCCATAAAGCAAATTCCGGAATAATGAATGAGATGAGAGGGGTCATCGTCTTTCTTTTCAAAAACGTATTAGCGTGCTTGCCAAAATGAAACCATCATTTCATGACAAATTTTTTAAACCAATTTCCAAAGCATTTTAGAAAAAACACAATTTTTCAAAAATGAGTTTCCAGTGACAAATCCGGTTTGAAGCCCACCCATTTTGTTTTATTTACTCATCTAATTTATTCTTCGTTTTATTAAACTCACTTGTATTTTCGTCCCCATTATGTTAATACTATCTCATTATTTTATGTGCATATTGTTATGATTATATTATTACTGTTTTGCTTATCCCATTTTATTTGTAATGGCTTGCATATATTTAATTCATTTTACATTTTTACCACATTTTACATTATGTTTGTCGTCATCATCCTAGTGCTATTTTATTATTTCATGTACATATTATTCCAGTATTCTATTTACTTGTACCTCGTTATGTTTTGAACCCCTTTTTAGCAATATTCCATAATTCATGCCAGTAGATTAATCTTCTCATTTTATTGTATGCTTTCTCTGAAATTGTAGTGCTTTTAGAAGGGTTATTCAGTTAAAGTTAAGGCTCTTGTATTATTTCTCTCATGTATATGTTGAATTCTAAATAGCTCAACCGGTTAGAGTGCTCACTTATGAGTCTTTAGATTTGGGGTTGAATCTTGCAGGCACATAGGCGTTTTCTATTTTCCTTTCAGGTTGTATTAGAACTCTAGTTTTACTATCGACACTGGTGTATTGAATTTCATTGTAGCACAGCCGGTTAGTGTCTCTTGGAGGTATACTTGAGATTGCGGGTTCGAATCTTGACACAAGCAAGTGCGGCTCTGGTTCCTTTTGTTTTGTTGTTTCCGTTTTCGAGTGCCCTCCTTCCCCAGGCACGGCCCTATAGCGGGCCTGTTGTCGTGTGTTAACCCCACAGCCCAAAATAGTGAGCCCATGTTTACAAAAAAACTAGGACAGTCTACCTTCCTTACATTATAAAACTGATAAACCTACAGTAAAGACCACGTTCTCTACCCAGACAAAAAACCCACGGATTAGAACATCCTCTTGCATTCTTCAATTTTGAAATCCGAGATAGAAAAAAATAGCCCCATACTTCTCCTTCCTCAAAGAACCATCACTTCCTCTAGAAATCTTCATCCCACAATCTGTCAAATTTTGTGTTCCTATCTTCTGTTTCGTTTTTCGTGTTGCTTCAAGTGTCGACGTGGTAAACAACTCTATTTCCATCCTCTGTAATGGAGTCGACTCTCAGTTTAGTATCTCATCCTCCGTCGCTTCGTTTAAATATCTGCAAATGATTTTTTTGGGTTCGACTTCCATTTCGGTTCCAATGTCTTCTTTTACGCATTAGCTTGCACGTTTTCTCTAATTTCTGCTTCTCGTCTTGAATCGGTTTGTGATTTCGAACGGTCTGAATCGGAAATGGTCCTTAGTAGTGTCAGGATGTGGTTTTTTCAGAAACCAACTTCCGATGTTGGTACCAACTCCTGCACTTCAGACCTCACTTCCTCTTCAACCATCATCAAGTTATCAAAGTTTCCTGTTGTAACCTCAGTTTTGTTCCGATTCTGACTGCAAGCGAACACCTAACCTAAGATAGGTGTGGGTTTTCGTCATGCGGGTGTACGAGTCGAACATTCCCTGTTTTTGCATTTTTACCGTTTGTATGAAGGCACTATCGTGAATACCGGGCTCTAAGATGGGTCTATGGGATTGAAAGTTGTAGAATATTATGTTGCCTGTCTGTTTCTACTCAGATTTTCTTTTGCTTTCTTTTAAGGTTTTTGAGAATCGATTTTGATGAGCTCCGGTTTCGTCATCTCTACTCCCTATTGACATTGGGAGAATATTGAACCTGGTATGGATGTTGAAGTTCATGGATAGGGGGAGGAAGTGTTTATTATACTTGGCTTTTACTGTTAAACCCACCTGTTCATACCCGGTTTTGATAATAGCTTGTGAAGGAAAGCAGACTGATCTGTTTTCATTCTTAGAATTCATTTATATTACCCCTAATCCCCCTTAGGTACTGGATAAGACATTACTGTTATTATATTTATGCCTGAGCTGCGGTAAATTCAGAGGGAGCATTTGATTCGTTCATCATATCTAATGGTTCGATCTTAATCCATGGGTTGAACCTACAAAGATATGGTTGTTGTCAAGGATTTTGTTTTATCATTCATCTTATCTTTGTATCAAGGACTAATGCTCTGTTTAGTCTCTGTTAGTTTTGAGTTGCTTGCAGGAAATTAAAATGTACTCCTCTGTTGGTATCGTTTCTTTATCCCTATTATTCCTTAAAACTCCCATGATTGTCACTGCCCAGTTTTGTGTATTTATTCCAGATTTCTGTCGTAATCATTTCCATTTTTCATCCTGATTTATATGCCAGTAAAGTTTTCCTTTCTGTCAATAATATGTAGATGTTTGTTGTGCTTTGCTCTTTGATACCGATTCATGCCTCTCTTCTTACTGCAGTTTACTTATCTTTGAACATATATACCTCTGGGTTTAGTTTCTGAAATCTGCTCGTATGCGTGTAAGCATATAAATAAATTGACAGGAATCCAAGGGTTTACACTTTCACTTTGTTTGTCTGTGAATCAGGGGATCAATAATGGTAACCTTTAATCTGTTACACTATGTGTTGTAGTTTAGTTGACAGTTCTGTATAAATCCAAATTCATCTCACTAATAGCTGGCAATCCATTTAGGAATAGCGCTCCATCATATCTGTACAGTTAGGTCTAATAATGTTGGAGATAGTATGTTTCACTTTAGGTTATGATCATTTGTATAACTGGAAAACCGGTTCAATGGTTTCAGCTAAAAAAAAAGGAATCTAAGTTAGGCTTCATCTAGCTCCCGTTTGTTCAAAAGAATTCAAAATGGCCACCTAGGTACTGTCTAATGTCTGTCCAAGTAGGGTTTCATTTTTGAGAAGTTCAATGCATGACCATGTGTACATTCTGATATGCTTTTGATCACCCAGTGTCGATTTTATTAAGCAATGAACATGAACAGATTTTGAATTGGATTAGTAAATCAACTTTAGGGTTGATTATCACTCATGTCACTAATGGATTTACTCTTTTCTGTTTAAGCAGTATTTGCAATTTTCATGATCTTGTAATTTAACTTTAGCTTGCCCCTTTTCTCTCGTTTGTGGCCTGTGCTTCACTTATGTTGTTGTTCTGTGTATATATATATTCACTCTTTACATTCGATTTCCTCCTAAAATTTCATTTCATTGTCTGACTTTGATTATCTCTATCTAACCCCTAGTTACTATGTCCTTAGGCCCAAGCCATTAGGATAGTGGGGTCCCCCTAGCCTGATAGACCATTGGCCTATCTCATGGTGGTGACATCCTAAACCTTAAAACACACATTTATTTATGCACCAAATAATTATTCCTTTAGGATAGAGGGTGTTCCTCTGGTCTGATAGACCATTGGCCTATCTCGTGTTGGTGACACCCTAAACCCTAAAATGCACCCAAATATGTAATATATGTAAATATATATATATATATATATAGATTAATATTCTCCTTTTGGTTTTAGACCATCAGTTTTCCTAATTCAAAATTTCTCACCCAGTTCCCACCAAAATCATATTCTAGCCCAAACCCACAATCGGCCCAAGCCCACAATTGGCCCAAGCCCACAATCGGCCAAGCCCACAATCAGCCCAAGCCTCATCGGCCCAGGCCGTAATCGGCCAAGCCCGTAATCGGCCCAAGCCCGCAATCGGCCCAAGCCCGCAATCGGCCCAAGCCCGTAATCGGCCCAAGCCCGCAATCGGCCTAAGCCCGCAATCGGCCAAGCTCACAACCAGCCCAAGCCCACAATCGGCCAAGCCCACAAAAATAAAAAAACCAATTGACCTTGACCTGGGTTGACCGAACTTTTGACTTTTACACAACCAAGTCCATAAAAACCTAAGCAAGTCTACAAAAATCAAACCTTGACCCGAATGTTGGCATTTGGCCCAAACTTTGACCTGACCCAAACTTTGACCTTTGACCTAAACATTGACCAACCAAACCTTGACCAACAAAAACTTTGACCTTTGACCCAATATTTGACCCAACTCTAACCTGGTCCAACTTTGACCAGCCCAAATTTGATCCTTGACCCAACTTTGATTTGATCCCACTTTCACTTGGTCAAACTTTGACCTGGCCCGTTCTCCAAATCCCAAATTCAAATCAACCCAATTCAAACCAACTACAATTCATCCAATCCATACTCAACTTGTAAATCTCATTCAAACTGCAAAACCCTGAAACGAATTTCAAACCATCTTTTTATTCAAATTTCACCAAGTTTTCAAAGAAACCATTTTGTGGATTTTTTAAAGGAAAAACTCTTCTCACATCACAGAAAACTCTTCTCAAACGCAAAAAGTTCTTCTCACATATACAGAAAGTTTTCTCCTAAAAACATTTCCAAAATCAGTGTTTTTTATTGAGAATTCCGAACAACTTCAAAAGTTTTCAAACTTAGTTTTCAACTCAAATAAACTGTTTCGGGGAACAAGAAATGTCTGACCCCTTCAAAACATTTCCTTACTGGTTAGAACATCACTTGTCTCCCCTTCCAAATAAAAATCCGAGGTAGGGCGCTGGGGTCATAACCTCCCTAGTCGCAGTCTGATCTCTTTAGGCAGGGGCATTAGGGTGACAAACCTCCCCTAATTGCAGCATAGATTTTTTACAAGGCGGGGTGCTAGGGAAGTAATGACCTTCCTAGTCGCAGCCGGGATTTTAGAATCGTCTAACTCCCTTCCACTCAATTTCTATATTTTCGGCTTTTAATGTTTTAAACCCGGAGTTAGAGACGTTATTAGGGTTTGACCGAGAACATCTCATTCATGGTGTTTTCTCTCTAAATCCTATCTTTTGACATAAATTCATTGCCCATCTTTCGAGCCTCAGCACTTACCATTAATTAAGTGTCATGTTTGAGGGGTACATAGGATAATCCCTTGGGATTATCCGCCCTTTATAATAAAAAATGATTTTTTAGTTTAAAAAAAACTTTAAGAAAGACGCTTTTGACAATCATTCCACCAAAAAATTCAGTCCATCATCATCTCACTCTAAAAATATCCCAAAACCTCAACCCTTTCAGAATCTCAAATCCGAAAAACCTGGGATCTTTACCCAAACTTCAATGGCCTCACACACTCAAATCATTATTCAAACTCCAACTCACCATAAACTCATATCATTTTCCTTATCCCGACCTCTTACTTCTGAAGTTTCATAGGCCTGAGCGCCCCACAGACTCGAACATCTCGATCTGTCCACCATTTTAAGATTCAAACGTCTCACAGACCCGAGTGTCTCACAGACCTTGATATCTCATTCCTCCCACTACATGAACATCATAAATGTCTCATAGACCCGAGCGTCTCACAGACTAACCCCTCGAACCCGAAACTTCCTGACTTCATACATCTCAAAAGATCCTGAAAATAGTGAACTATGTAAGGTCTGATCTCAATAGGGAGTTGAGTACGTAGGCAACCCACACAGGTGCGACCCCACATCAATCAAAATACCCTTTTGCACTCGGCCATCTCACCTCCAAAAACCCCATGCACTTCTAACCCTCGATTACCTCAAAAAACTCAACCATCCTAAAGGTCGTGAACTACGTAAGGTCTGATCTCAACAGGGAGTTAAGTACGTAGGCAGCTCATCTAGGGTGCGACCCCATTCCAATCCAAGAAACCTCTTCCCAACTTTAAGGCGGTATTCATGTCCCATATGATTCCCACAAACTTCTTCAATTCTCAAAATCAGACTTCTAATCTTTCATTCGAATTCATCAATTCTTCTTCTTGGCACTAGCTTGGCAGAAAAGCTCGCCTCATCCTCTCGTTTTCTCTTCTCTTGTCCTAATCCTATCATTGGCTTTTAAATGAATCTCTCTAAAAATATTTTGAAAGAAGGTAATCCCGACAATTGGAGACCGAGATTTCCTCGGGCACCAATCCGAAGTCATGGTCGTTGCCACTTCTAAGGGGTGTAACCCAGTGCGAACCCACAATAGAATCTCTGATATGACTAGATAAGTCCTATCCATAGGCAACAAATTCAGAGTCTACCAACGGTTCTTAGAACCCTCATTCCCTTCCTTCCTAGTATCTTAGGTTAAACTAGGTGGCGACTCTAGTCAATGCCGCCTTATAGAGGCATAAGTTCGTATGGATCCCATTGAGAGCGGGTGTAGTGCACACTTGCACTCCCCTTATGCTTTCTCGGAAAGACGGACGATTTAGTAGGTATTTGAGGGATGTTAGAATAACGGGTTTTCACCCTCCATAAAATGACATTTTTTCTAGGATCTAGGGTTTTTAATCAAGAATCATATTTAGATAGACCCCCCTCATACCGAAAAATCACCCTCCACAAATAGCCTTCAACCTGCAAATACACACAACAATGCTCCTATAGCAATATAAGTGTTCTTGTAATTCACCTTAAGATTGTTTAACTATCTCAATTCTCCTTTGCTCCTTAGTCACAAGTTCTCAAATATGATCATGTTCTTTCTCCTAGGTCTTATAGCCCTTACTTAATGTAAACTCTAAGCTACACTTATCATCTATCTAAATCTCATCCCTTTAAAACAATAAAACACCTTAAGGTAAGTCATTTACCTTGTTTCTCAAGCTTTCCTCTCAACTTCCTCCTTAGGTTTTCTTAATTAATTCTCGGCCAAGGACTTTAATTCTCTTGCCAATGTTCTAATCCACATTCAAATAATCTAATGAGTATTAAGCAACATGCCTAAACTCATAGAATTCAATCTTAGGTTAAAAAGTGTTTAAGGCATTAAAATTGGATGATTACCTTGAAGTCTCAAGATGAACTAGGTAATGAATCAAAGAAGACCTCCACTGGTCCCTTGGAGAATGAAACAAAGATAGTTCAAGGGATAAAACAAGACCCCATGAGAAAGCAATTTTCGGCCATAATCAAAAATGGTGGAAAGTTGATTTTTCTTTCACTTCCCTTACCTTGAATGGGAGAAGATGAAATGAAGCTCTTAAAACTGAATTTTCCTCCTTAAATGGAGTTTTTCCATGGCACCAAACTTTTGCTTTTGAAGATTTGAAAGGATATAATGAAAGATCTTGCTCTAACTAAGAGTAATCTATGCTTAGTTTTTTATTTGGAGCTAAAATGAGTATTTTGTGAGCAAGTGAAGGTGGAGGAAGAATGGAGCTGCAACTTACGGTTTGGAGAGGATGAAGATGAAGAAAAACGGTGGATAAGGGAATGAATGAAGAAGAGAGGAGAGAGGTAAGCTAGTTTGTAAGATATTTTCCTTTTAAAAGGTGAATAGTTTTTTTTTCTACTTCCCTCTTCTTTTCTTAAGTTGCTGACTTGTGTGGTGACTCATCACATCAAAACCGGCCTCCTCCCTTAATGAATATATTTATGGGCTTTGTTGACCAATTAATTAAGTAAAGTTGACTAAAGCTTAAATTGGGCACTATTTGGGCACTATTCATAATTAGTGCAAAAATTTGTGAAAATTTTTGTTTCCCATTGATTTAGGCTTCCTAATGTGATACTAAATAGTACACAAGTTGATTAAGGTGTAATCATGGGCATTTAGCCACTCAAAACCTCTTTCTGAGACAACTTTTCAAAAATGTGCTTTAAGAGTCCTTAAAGCCAAATTGTGTTTTAACTTATTTTTGAGCTTGGTTTTCTTTGGTAATTGATTTAACATGTACATTAGCATGTTACTAAGGTTCAAGAATGATATTTGGGTGTTAATAAAAGTTACTCCAAGCTTAGAGCATGTTTTTGCCTAAATTGCTCTTATGGTGTTTCCTTATGTTTTCTTTGGTTTAATTTGTTTCCTAATGTTTTAAGGCATGTTTTAGCCTTCTTATATCTTAGTTTAACATCTAAAAATCATAGCTAGGTTTGGGGTATTTCACTGCGGCCCTTCAGATCGGCCTCTACCAACAGGGCGACATTAGTAACGTCTCTAAAGGTCTTGTGACGTAGCGGTGTCATTGCGGAGCGGATATCAGGCCTGGGGCCACTCTCAAACTTACTGGCCTTCCTATGCTTGTCCGGCTCAGGTGAAAACTTGAAGAGATTGATAAACTTACGAACGTACTCCTTTACGCTCATGTCCCGACCCTGGCAAAGTCGGTTATACTCCAGAATCCGCTGGTCCTTGTAGACGTCCGGATAGAACTGCTTATTAAACTCGCTCGTGAACTGGTCCCAAGTCCAGGGTTGAGGGAACTTCCCCATCATTGACCTCCACCACCCCTTGGCCTCGGCCTTGAATAGAAAGGTGGCGAAGTCTACCTTCTGTTCCTCCTCTGAGCCCATGACACGCAGAAAATCCTCCACCTCAGTCAACCAGTGACTGGCCTCCTGCGGGTCTCCAGTCCATCAAATGCTGGAGGCTTCAGCTTCATGAACAGTTGAAGCGCTTTTACATTCCTTCCTCCAGCATCAGTAGCCACAGCTCCGGCTGCACCACCACCAGCTGCTCCTCCCCCAGGGGCTCCTCCAGCTGCAACCGTCTGCAGCAGCTGAGTCATGAACTGTAGGACTACCTCAGCAACGTCGCCCTGGGGAGTGACTGGAGCTCTTCGTGGCGCATTCTGAAAGTCCATAAGAAAGCAGTTAGACCACGAGTCTCCAAAGCACAGATACTGACAACTGATTGACTGACTAAGCTAATTTCCCATTAGATTAGAACCCAGAGCTCTGATACCACTAAATGTAACGACCCCAACACTGGCCTAGGAGTCAGGGACGTTACACGCCGCGTATTACTACCTAATAACACAAGGCTCTAAACTAACGTTCGTAAATAAGGCCCAAAACAATACTTGTATATATAAAGTATAAACAAAGTATGTCAAGACATCTAAATGTCAATACAAATCTTTAAAACATATGTCCGAAGTGTGATGAGTAAATCAAAGGCCCAAAGGCTACAAAGTCTGAAATGTAAACATATCAAATCTCAAATACGAGCTATCAAGCTAAGCTCCAGAATCAAGGCGATCCTCGATGATCAATCTGCAATGTTAGTAAAACTAGGGGGATGAACATACAACCATGCCCAGTAGATGACCAACTTCATCAACCAGCATGCTCAAAACATTTGCAGAAATAGATGATAAATCCATAAGTTTAACAGAGGGAAATGACATATTCCATAGTGAAACCAGAAGCATAAGTCCATCCAACAGGACTAAATAGAATTCAGAGTAATCAGGTTCACAAACAGAACAGGACGCTAGATATCAAAGCATTCAGACAGAACGGATAGAATCCGTGAACAGAACGAGGAAACATCACTCGTGAACAGAACAGGAGTGGAACACCTGTGAACAGAACGGGAAGCATCCGTGACAAACAAAAGGACGTCCCATGCAACACGCTATGAGATAGCTAAACCAGCCATCCATGGTTCAGATACAAAGATACTAGGTCCCAAAACATAAGCTTGAATAAACGTAAGCATATGTGCACCAATTGCACCACAAAGCATTTAGAAAGCTTAGTTATCAGATGGGGATACAACCCCGCAAACAGAAGTCAAATCGGAGCTCAAACGAGCATATTTGGGAAAAAAACAGTGCGATGTCCGAACTTGTGTCCGAATGTTGAAGTTTGGACACAAGTCGAGACTTCAAAACCAAAACTAGTCGATGTCTAAACATGTGTCCGGACATCGAAGTTCGGACACATGCCGAATTGAAACCAAAGGGAGAAACAGAGGAGTGTCCGAACATCAAAGCTCGGACTGATGTTCGGATGTTTTTCGGAAATCAGGTACGCGGTGAGGTCCAAACTTGTGTCCGGACATCAATGTTCGGACACAAGTCAAACTAAAATCAGAGAAAACCAGAAGAAGGTGTCTGAACTTCTGTTCGGACTTGCAAGTTCGGACACCAGTCGCCGCTAAACTCGCAAGCTAGACTCGTCCTCGCACCCCGTCCAAACTCCAAAGCTCGGACAGAAGTCCGGACACAGTCAAAAAACATAGAAACACAAGGCAAAACAGGGTCTGTCCGAACATCAATGTTCGGACAGACGTTCGGACATATAAAAAAATACAGTTTTCAGAATTGCACCACACGAACAAAAACATTACAAACACCAAATTGTCACCAGAAACTCAGAATTTGCAGAAATACAACCATGAGGGTTTTAGCCAGTTGAAACCACATTAAATCAGACAAAAACCAAGCACATTAAACACCCCATGGCCAAACATACTAGCTGAATCCGCGAGCCACCTACCTCGAATTAGCAGAGAAGATTCCAAATCCGGTGTAGAACTCAACCAACGAATAGAATTCGGAACTCAATTCCAAAGCTCTGAACCAATAACAATCATAGAGACAACCCCAATTCAGAAAACAGAGAACTCTCAATTCCAGAAACTGCCATTGAAAAAACGCAACATAACCCATACCTGATTCTGACAACGGAATCGCAGAGCACGCCAACAGTAGAAGAGAATGACAGAGATGCAGGAATCAACGTTGAATCACCAATGAACCACTGAGAACGATGAGAATGGGGAAATCTCAAAACTGAAGAATCGACAGAGGGCTACTTACTGTACCTTAAACTGAATAGGGATTCGTAGAGGAGAGGAATCCACAACAGAGATTCGGAATCTCGAACGAGCAACGGCAGCAGCCAAGTCTTGACAGATCAAGAAGGAAGGAGAACGTCGAGAGAGAGAGATGAGAGAGAGGAGCGTCGTCAGTTTTGGAAACAATACGGGAAAGAGGTTGAAAACTGAGAACGTGATTAGAATCACGATTAAGAGAGGTTATTAATATCTCTTAATAACTAAATAATTCCCTTACTAAGTAATCATTAGCGAATGACCTCCTTGCCCCTGACTTTAATCCAAAGGACATCCACGTCCTGAATTCAAAATAAACCAATATAAGCCAAAGTTGTGACTAAATAAATTCTGCATTTTGAAATCACACTTCGGATTATAACATATTATTAACAAATATATTTTTTGGGTTGGTCATGAGTTTGACTCTCTACCTTATTCTAACCCACAAATTAATTTATTACCCTAATCAATCCAAAAAGAAATTGATCAATGATAAAGATTATAACCAGTAAGGGTGCGTTCACTTTGAGGTGCAGAAACGGAATGAAATCAGGAAAGAGAATAGAAAGGAAAGGAAAGGGATTCCCCCGAATCAAGAAATCTGTTCGATTCTAACACGGAAACGGAATAGAATTCCCAATGATGGCTTTGTTGTTTGATTCCAAACAGACATTATGAATAATATATATATATATTAATATTTATAAAACATTTTGTGATATACACTAATATTTATATAAGTTACATAGTATATATAAATAGTTTTTAAATTATAAACAATATATATATTAATATTTATATAGATTATATATACAATATATATTAAGATTTATATATCTATATATATAACATATTTTGAAATTTGTCTACATATATAATATATAATTTTTTAATTCTATAGTACTTAAGTTGTAAATAATATAAATAAATTATATATAACTATATAATTTTTAATTTATAGTATTTAAATTTTAAATAATAATATTATTAAATTTTAAAATTTTTAATTAAATTAGAAATAATATATATAAATATTTACATATAGTATAATATATAAATAAATATTTTTAACTTAATGAACAATATATATAATTTTTTTTATCTTTATAGCGTTAAAGTATAAATAGTATTTATCATGGTTGTTCATATTTATTTAAATTATAACTAATATGTATAAATGATTATATATATATAATATTTATTTAAATTTATTAATAAATAATATTATTATTTTAGAATTTTATTGTAGTTAAATTTTAAATAATATTATATATTATATATAGTACTTGTTCATTTTTTCAAATATAAATAATATATAGTATTATATTATAAATTATACATAATATTTATTTAAATTATAAATGATATAGATTAAATATTTATATACTATGAATTTATATAATATCCATTTTATATTATATAAATTTTAATAAAATATATTTATATTTCTATTAGATATAAATATTGTATATTAATATTTATAAAAATTATGTATCATTTATTAGTATTTATATAAATTATATACCATATATATTAATATTTGTTTATGTAAAAGATGGGGATAGTGGTAAGAGAGATGAAAGATAATACTTTTCCTAGGATTTCAGGGGAATCACCAAAGAGGGATAATGAGGGTTTTCAAAAGTAGAAATGAGGGAAACGGAATCAATCAAAATAAAAACAAACAACCATAAAATGAATGATTCTAACCTAATTTATGAGTGGGTTGGGTCAAAATTGTGAGATCTACCTTTCATTCAAGGCGGTCCGCGCCTGCCTTCGCAGCCATGTGTCAATGCATCAATACCCACCACCACCAGGCAGTCTGGTTCTGCCACCTATCCCTCTCTCGTCAGTTCACCGAAAAGGAAGTTGGTTCACCTCGTCATGTAGATACGAGCAAGTCGGTGGTCGTTCCTGTGACTGAGCATTTCAATTTCCAATTCCTTTTTGAGATCGCGGAAGAAGAAGACAGGATGTTAGTTTTGTTCTGAGGTTCCAATGGATGGTTGACTTACTATTAGCGGGATTTTCATTGATGGTCGGGCTGGGTTTGTTTAGTATCATCACAACCATCCTTTGCTGTGGCTTTCATCCTCCACGCTAAGGATGCCTGATGCCTAAGCTTAAGTCCCCTCTCCCCTCAATTTTTTAATTCCTAATCCACTGGGTATGGATCAGGTAATCGTCTGCGCATCTAACCAGCCATACTTAGCTGTATTTCTATCCCACCTCGTGCGCTTCTATTTAATATACTGATATTTCAATCGAACATTTGGTCGTGGTAGCAAATTTCCAATTTTCTCCATTCATATCTAGCTTCTTGGACAATATTCATCCCTCTGAGCTTGTTAGTTTTTGTATAATCCTACATTCATCACAGACAAGGTTTGCAATCGTGCAATGCTTACTACTTTTGAGTTTGACTCTTTAGTTGTTCTCTTTGCTATTCCTTTTCAGGCTATGATAGCTAACGATTAGATTTTTTTATCAGTAAGCTAATGATCAGAAAATGAATTGCGTTGTATCCAATCCATCTGATAGAGTTCCTTTCTGTATAACCCGAATTGTCTACGCGTCACATCCGTTGGTTTGTGACAGTGATATACTTGGATAAGATATGGTGGATGAGCTTCGTGTAAATGCACAATGAGCATTGAGTTACTGTTTTCATGAGCTCAATGTTGTTTTAGCTTTTAGGAAATAGCTGTGGTAGAATATCGTCAAATGTCTATCTTCCATTCCAATTATCACTTGAGAATAATACACATATTGTATTCTTTTTTTTTATCAGAATGCTATCAAGTAGCAGAGAGTTGTTTTAGCCACGACTAGGGTGTGCTAGTCGATACAATGTAAAGCGAGAGAAATATTACAAGCAAGTACAGTAAATAAATTATAGCAGGTTTTTGATGTTGGAGCTTGACAGCAGAGTGCTTATTGTTGTCTGGCGCAGGTCTTTTGCACCGCACCATTCAGCAGCTTGGAGCTTATCATCATGCTAAGTCCATCCCAATTAATTGCTTGCTGGTCAAAAATAATTCTGTTTCTTGCAGACCATATGTTGTATGTAGTAAACAGAAAGGAAGCTTTCCAGAGCTTTTGTGCTCTCCTTGATGGAGATGACTCATACCAGATCGAGAACAGCTGCTGCATATTAGCGGCCTGTGGCAGCAACACTCCACCAATTGCTATAGTCGTCCAAACATTTTCTGGTTAGGATTTTTCTGGTCTCACGAGTGGGAAGAAAAGAGAAGAGTAGGCAGAATCTAAGTAATATCTCTCGTCATTTTACTTTCCTTCTTACCTCATTGTATACTGCGCAACCGAAGAGCATTCCTCAATTCCTTTTTTATCTACTTTTCTTGCTTCTGTAGACGTTCTTCATCAAGGCTTACTATACAAAAGGTCTTGTACGTGTCATATGGTCCACCTTTTGATAGCAATCTTGTAACCCATCCTAGGATGTATTCTTAAATTTGGTATGAGAATTCTCCTCACTCCGCCGTTCAGGAGCTGCTTGCTATTGTATGTCAAAGTCGTTAGTAAGGTTGCTCTTCCTGTGACACGAGTATCAGGGATTTGTGTACATGTGGGAAAAGTCCCAGCATAAGATTAGCTGCTAGTGCATCTTTTTCTTTTCTGAGTTTGTTTGTGATTAATTGTTCACTGATAAGTTGATTCATTATTTCTTCTTTTTTTGATCCAGTTACCTGTTTTTGTTTGATTATTTGGCTTTATGAATTATTATAGATGATCAATCTGGATACAGGAATGAACGTTGCTGTCTTCTTATTATCCAATCTGATGATGTTTAGGTTTTTGGGAAGTGCGTTAGCAGCAGGAGGACATGCGTGTTTGATGAGTTGAATATAGAAAGTGGGAAGATCCAAAAATGTCATAGTTCTACTTTGCTTGTTGTAAGTTATTATTATTGGAGGGAGCAGTCTAAAATTTTGTCCATGTTCCATGTGTGTATTTAATGTAAAGCTATGTTTTACTTTATTTGTTACTGTTGCTGGGAATGAAGCTCAACAACTAATATGTTTCAGATACCGAGAAGAATAGTGGTTTATGAGCACTGTGGCTCAAGATTTGTGGCCCAAGGAGGGTGTTAGAATCATAAAACATTCTATGCAGTTTGTTACTTAAAACTCATCGTTTAGCTTATCCTTTTCATAGTGTATTTAGGCTCCAGCTTTGTATTAACTGCAGTGTGTAGGAGTATTCACTACGAATATAGAGACTTGCTCTCTCTGTAACAGCTTCTCAATGAATACAGCGATGATTCTCTCTTTCATTTCAATTGCAATCTGAGCTCCTAGTCTTTCTAAGATGGTATTAGAGCAGCGTTTTGTGTGCTCTTTGTTCAAGGCAAGGGCACACAGAGAGCAAAATGGTCATCCGGGCGGGCCGGGCCAGGGAGATTTTTGGGCCTGTCGTGCCTACTCATGAAGACTGGGCCCGGTTTTTTATTTTTCGGGCCGGGCCGGGTTAGGCCCGGTTTTTTTTCAACTCCATCGGTGCCCGGCCCGTCCTGTCCGGTTATTTACTTATTTTTATTCTTTAATTAAAAATATATATATATATATATATTTAATTTTAAATTATTATTATATATATAAATTTGAGTAAAATTTTATATTGTATGTATATTAAATATAATTTTGATATATGTATTATATAAAATAATATAAGACATACATTATTTTATATATTTTAAAAAATAATAAATAATATTGAAAACCGGGCCGGGCAGGCTCGGCCCGCGGGCTTGAAAATTTGCCGCGGCCCGGCCTGGTTTTTTATTCGGGCTCTTTTTTTTTGTCCAAGCCCGCCCGGACAGCCCGTCGGATTCGGGCCTACCGGGCTTTTCCCGGGCCGGGTCGCCGGGCCGGACAGGTTTTGAGCAGCTCTAAGCTGAGACAACCCCTCAGTCCCGCCGGTAAATATATTCGTATATTCCTCTTCCTTACTACAGCGGTCAATATTCTATTCATCCAACATGCCTTCTAATGGCACAGTGCTTACTATTTATAGTAGCTCCTACGGCAATCCCTAAAAGGGTTCTAGGAAGCACGTGCTGAGCACAAGAAGGAAATTCTTATTCTACCCATATTACCCTTACTACTTACCCCTTATCCGTTCATACACCGCCACAGACTTCCAGAAATAGGCACGCTAACACCCCCACCCTCTTCAGGAAGCCTTGTCCACAAGGCTAGATGTAGGAAACTGCCCCTTGAAATCTTCGCAGCTCAGTTAAGTTGCTTCATCAAGTAACCTGCCCTTCCATTGAACCAGCAGTCTATGGCAGGGCTCTTTTGTCCTAACATGAGGACGCAGAGCAAGTATGTTTTCAAGCCAGAATTCTGGTTCCTCACTGGACAATTCTTGGGGCAGATCTGCAGCTGGTTCATGTTCTTCCGGTCACCCGCTTGAGTTGAGAGACATGGAATACTGGATGGATGCGAGAGGACTCCGGAAGGGTCAGGCGGTAGGCTCCTGCTCCGATGCGCTCCAGGACTTCGAAAGGGCCATAGAACTTTGATGTCAGCTTTTGTGAGATTCTTCTGGTGACGGAGTGCTGCCTGTGTGATTTGAGTATAAGGAGAACGCGGTCCCCTGGTGCAAACTCGACATCCTGACGATGTGCATTGGCATACTTAGTGTGAATGGATTCACTCCTGGACATATACCATATCCCTGAATGTCCTGGTTTAGTTTTCCTTATTTATTTGTAGTTTTTTAATAAGTTATTATAGTAATTAGTCCTTATTTTGTGCAACTTCCCGTAAACTAATTTTCAAAATACTCATATTAATTAGGAGGTAACTTCCTCAAGATGTATTTTATAAATATAACTATTAATCTTAGTACTTTTTTATTTCTCTTCCACATTTTCTTAAACTACCCACTATAATTATGGTGTAATTTTTATTTAAAGATTATTCATACTAAATTCATGGAATTATATATTTTGTTGAATAATATTTCCTTAGTTATATTAAGTTAACAAATGTATCTTAATTATAAAATCATCAGACTTGATTTTATAGCACTATGTACATATTTTATTATAATACGGTTTATTTAATTAAATGTTGGTATGTCTACAATTGTACATTGGTATATTGTGAGATAGTTTTTATTATCGTGTACATTTTATAACAATTAATTACTATAAGTATGCAAGTAATATATCTTTTGATATTTACTTATATTCTTTTTTATATTTTACTACAATTTTTAAACTATCATCATCGGTAAATCATTATATATATATTATATTTTAAATTATTGTTGAATAATATTCACTTATTCAAAATAAGTAAACATGAGATTTCTAATTTCTATGTCTTATATGACTTATGTATATTAATTATTGAATTCAAGCTGATTTACGAGTATTTATTTCACTATAGGAAGGTTGTAATTTAATCTAATGATGTAATTGTGTAGTGTATATATTGAACAAGTATATATTGAGCAGGTGTTAGGTGTTTTATTAGAGAATTCGTGGTGTTTGGTTATAACGATGTTGGTGTATTATATCATGTGTGCTAAAAAAGATTACCAATGTTTATACGAATTGAAATTTTACCAACACCATGCCTAGTTTATACACAGGTACATACTGAACATGTGTTAAGTGTTTCGTTTAGCGATTTGTGGTCATCGGCTATGTTCATAATGGTGTTCATACATAGGTACAAACTGAACATGTGCTTGGTGTTTCATTAGTGGATTCGTGGTGTTTGGTTATATTATTGGTTAAGGTATTTTAAGTGCAATATGTAGGTACTTTGTTTAGGGGTAAGAGGTATTACATTCTGATTGTTAGTGCAATTGACTTTTTTTTGTTAATGGGTAGTGTTACCAGTATCATTTATAATTTGTGGTACTTTGGTAAGGTATTTAAAGTGCAATGTGTAGGTATTTTGTTTTGTGGTAAGAGTTATTACATTCTTATGGTTAACCGTAACCCAATACTTTGTCATACCCATTTGGTATATCATCAACATAAGTTGATGATAATTATTAATTGTCAATGGTGTTTTAAAAAATTGGTTAAGGTATTACATTTTGATGGTTAGTGCAATTGATTTTTTTTTCTTCATAACTCATATTGTATCAAGTATCACTTTGTGTGGTACTTTGTAGATTTCACACTTGGTACTTTTTTCAACAACATATGGTATCTCAACAACTTAAGTATTTAATAACTATAATTTGTCAATGGTGTTTTTTTATCCGATAAAGGTATTTAAAATGCAATGCGAAGGTATTATGCTTTGGGGTAAGAGGTATTACATTCACATGGTCATTGGAATGAAATAATTTTTGTTCTTAATTCATAATGTAACCTGTGTACTATACAACAGACTAACATATACATCCAGTGAATCTTTCCTTCCATATCATTTAACATCAATCATACAACGAATGAACAAATCCAACAATAAGTAGTACTGCCCTGTATTCCTCTCCCATCATCTACAAATATCCTCGCTCTAAGCAAAGGAAGTTGGTACTCTCAATTCAACTTCACGTTTCTACTCATCCCTTTCCACACCGTGTGCTCTTTTGTGTCAATCCTCCGGTAACTGAGATCCATGGCTGCAAAGATGAAATCAAACAGTACAATTAATCAAAGGGACCACATAGAAAAGATTAGGAAAGACAAATACTGAATCGGTGCTAGTGCCACTAATCTTGAGAGTAAATTTGTCTAGGATTCAGCCTCGTCTCAGCCATAAATCTCTACAGAGGCGGAGACACAATGAAAATTAAGAGAGACGCAGAGCATGATGATTACTTGTTCACCATTTAGGGTTGCAAATTTACCGTGAGTGAAAAAAAATGAAGACAACTGTGAACTTTTGTCCTGAATTCAGCCTCGTCTTCCATCTGGTTTGCAAAATATAGCGGTTCCGACAATTAATCTCCACAAAGACCGAGACACATACGAACAATGAAGAGAGGCGTCGAAGACTAGCCAGGCAGTGCGTGACGTGAGAGATTGAACGCAAAGGCAGTGCGTGGCGAGAGTGGATGTATTTTATTTAATTTTTAAGAATAGAAACTGCATCCCATATTTTGCGGGATCAAATTAGTTTAAATTTGATAAGTGGTATAATATTTAATCTGGTTCCTATATTATTTATTCTAATCAAAAGGCTATAATTAAGTCCAGAACATTCAGGGATATTTTAACTCCTGAATTATATCTATACTCATACTTAGTCATCCGTTGTTGGGCACGCTCCAGGTGAGACTTCAGCTTGCGGAGCGCTTCTATCCTATCAGCAAAAACCTCTGCCACTGCTACAATCTTAAATTCACCCAGGAGGTGTTTGAGCAGAGCTGGAGGTGGTCGACCATATACTGTTTCGAAAGGGGTGCGCCCAGCAGACACCTGAAACGTGGTGTTGTACCAAAACTCGGCCCAGTGGAGCCACCGGCTCCAAAACTTGGGCTGATCAGAAGCAAAACAGCGTAGGTAAGTATCGAGGCATCGGTTGACCACTTCGGTTTGTCCGTCAGTGTGTGAGTGGTATGCACTACTCATCTGTAAGGTGGTTCCCTGCGCCTGAAAGAATTCTTTCCAAAAGCAGCTCAGAAAAACAGGGTCCCTGTCGCTGATTATGGAGCGGGGAACGCCATGGAGGCGAGCTACTTCACGAGCCAAGTTGTCAGCCACTGTGCGCGCCGTGTAAGGGTGTTTCAAGGCTATGAAAAGCCCTTACTTGCTCAGGCGGTCAATAACGACGAAGATACAATCGAAACCATTTGAACGTGGCAACCCGGTGATAAAATCCATAGAAATATTGGTCCATACCTCATCCGGTATCGGTAATGGCTGGAGCAATCCTGTTGGTGACAAGGTTTCGTATTTCTGCTGCTGGCAAGTTAGGCAGCAGGCGACAAACCGATGCACGTCCTTCATCATGCCTTGCCAATGAAAGGCATGAGCCAGCCGACGGTAAGTACGGTATGCCCCTGAGTGCCCCCCGCCTGGAGTGGAGTGAAACTCCTTAAGGAGCTATGGAATCCAGGCAGAAACAGCAGAAAGGTGTACCCGGTTTTTCCAGAAAAGTCGGCCCTGAACCAGCTTGTACGGGGGACGAAAATCAGGATCTCGCTGCAGATCCTCGATTAATTTCTTGCATTCCGGGTCCCCCAGAACTTCGATCCTGATTTTTTCTGCATCCCGCCAAACAGGGATGGATATGGCATTTAGCTCCCCATCAGTTTCTTTGTGTGACAGTGCATTAGCCACTCGGTTGGTGATTCCCGGCTTGTACTCAATCACAAAGCTGTAGCCCATGATTTTTGCCAACCAATGTTGTTGGGCATGAGTAGTTACAGGTTGCTGTAGCATGTGGCGAAGGCTACTATGGTCGGTCCGAACCCGGAACTGCCGCCCCAGCAAGTATGCCCTCCAGTGCAGTATGGCTAAAATGACAGCCATTAATTTCTTTTCGTAGGTTGACTTAGCTACGTTCCGTGGTGCCAGGACTCTAATAAATTAAGCCACTGGCCGGCCCTCTTGCATCAACACTGCCCCGATCCCTCCTCCGGATGCATCACACTCTAGCACGAATTCCTTTGTGAAATCTGGTAGCATCAGAACAGGTGCACTGGTTACAGCTTTAATTAGCATCTCAAAAGCTAACTGTGCCTCTCTGTGCCTTAGATTCCAGCTGAACTTGTCTCCCGCTTCCTCTTTTAACAGTGGTCAAGGGGCGGGCGATGATGCCATAGTTCTGGATGAAACGGCAGAGTAGCCGTAAGTCTCAAGAATGTGCGAACTGCCTTCAGGGAATTCGGGGCTGGCTAGTTCAGTAGAGTAGACACCTTCTGTGGATCCATGGCCCACACCTTGTGCAGAGACAATGTGACCCAAATACTCCACTTCCCACTGAGCAAAACGACACTTCTTTCGATTGACAACCAGCTGACATGTCTGTAAAACATTAAACACTTCAGAAAGATGTTCCAAGTGAAGCTGCCAGTTGGTACTATAAACCATAATATCGTAAAAAAACTAAAACAAACCGTCCAGAGAAACGGTCCAAAATGTCATTCATGGTGGACTGAAAAGTGGTTGGCGCATTGGTGAGACCGGACGGACATGACTATAAAGAAAAAAAATTAACCCAAAAGAAGAGAAATAAGAAAATAAAAGATAAGTACAATAACTAAACTAATAATGAACAAGATAGTTGGACCAAAGTCCCCCACAACGTGCCAAAACTTGTTGTGCAAAATATATAAATATACTTTGTAAACTATGGGACAGTGCACCCCAATCAATGTAGTACAAGTGTTGTACACATAGGGACTTGGAAATATTTAGATTTTTAACTCTTTCATAATATACAAACAAACATATGCAAAAGATAAGTGTAGTAAATTGGGGTTTTTGTGAGATATGTGGAAATAAGAAAGCAATACAACTACAATAACAAAACTGAGATAGGGGTACCCGGGGATGGATCTTTACTCCTTTCACCCCTTAACCACAAACTGTCGATATATGAACTCACAGCTAATAGCCAAATCATAGTCTATTAATCCTAAGCAATTTAGTTGGAAACCATAGGATCATTCAAATACTAGATACAATTGATATCATTAAGCACAAGTTCCCCCTAAGTTGCAATGAAATCTAATCTCAAATCCTTGGGAATCGATTACATTGATTTAGTTCCTTGGTATAGATTTCAATCTTTGAATCTCATGCTAATAGAAACCCACTATAGTGCTAAGTTAATCAACAACCTCGAATCTATCTCAATATCAAATATTGATAAAAAAACAAAGCCACTTATTCCAACACATTGATGAAAAAGTGGTTAAAACCCTAAACAAATTCTCAATCATGAGTAACAAGTTAAGAGTCACAAATACTCTTGTTATGTACTTTTTCTTAGTGTTATAATTTTTATTCATTTCTAAAAAAAATATAACATATAAAAAATGAACATAAATGGGAGCAACAATACCATTACTCAAGTTCACATGCAAGCGAAAATTGGAATCAAGCACCTCAATAATTAAGTCTTTACTCAAATTCTCATGCAAACATACTATAAATTAAAATCAAGCACCTCAATCAAGTCTTTAGAAACGTCACAAAAAGTCCTTAAAATGAGAAGACATGTTTTTAGTAAACCGAAATAATTCGGTCTAAATATGTCTCACATGGAAACGTTCGATGCTGTTTCGGGTTTCCAAAACATTTCTGAGACTTGAAACATATGTTAGTTGCCGTTTCTGTGCAACCTGGGTGCTACTTTACAATTCTTAATATAATCAGAGTTTTGTTTTTATAGTGTCATCTCTCTGTTTTGTTCTCTACTATCACAGCAATTTTCGAATGTACAACCATTGGGCAAAATGGGTGTGGGATGATATGATTATTGGGAGCGCTTGTGCTCTTCCAATTGCTAGATGATTTTGGATTGTGCTATACAATTTCAAAAGTTTGGTGGAGGAGAGGAGTGTTGGAAGATGGTTTCTGGTTGGTGTGGCCACCTCATGAGCATAGGTGAAGGTAAACTTTAATGTAGTAAAATTTGCACGGTTCATGGTGGCTTACTATAGTGTTGAGGGACGATTATGGTATTAGTTGGGTGCAGGGTAGTAGAGGACTAGAGGTACAATGTTCGTTTTTCTTTCATCAGGCCCACTGTCCCAAGAGGTAGACCTTGTAAGGAAATAGAGTTTTTGGTTTTGTGTTAATTGGATGAAGTGTCATAATACCTTGTAACTAACATTTGACAAAAAAAAGTTTGTATTGTTGATTAAAAGTGTAAAAATATTGATAAAATGTGATCAAACTAAAAAACTTTGAATATAGATAATATCATGGAGGATTAAATGTCCCTAAACCATTATGGCTTCAATTGTAACCATTAGATTACATGAATATTAATGAAGGGTTCAGATTACATCTTCTATTAATTTTTTGAATTTATCAAAAAAAAAAAAACTGATTTGGTACCATTTTGTGGGATTCTCCAATGAAATTAGTTGGTTTATTCCTCTACCCACAATTCAATTCACTCGTCTATCTCTGATGATTTTGTACCTAACGTTACGCCTCTCCCGTACTCAATAGAAACCCTAACCGTGAACAAGGAACTGTTGCGCCTCTTCACTCCTTGTGTTTGCACCTCCGTAGAGATTAATAATTGGAACTGCTGCATCTTCACACCAGATTGAAGAACGGGGTTGAAAACGGTAATATACTCAACTTATCTTTTTCCCTGCACTTAAACAATAGAAAATTTCTCCTGCGTCTATGTTGATTCTCTCCTTGTGTCTTCATAGATATTAATCACTCAATGGAACTGCTGCATCTCGCACACCAGATTAAATACAAGGCAAAAAACATGGAATATCCTCAACTTATCTTCTTCACTGCAATTAACAATAGAATTTTTTTGTTGTTGCATCTGGAACAAATTTCACAGTCATCTTCATTTTTTCACTCACGGTAATTTTTGCAAACTCGTACAAGGAACATACATGCTCTGCGACTCTATTCATTTCTTCTTGTTTCAGCGCAGATAAATCATGGAAACAGTTGCATATCACATATGGCTGAAGACGGGCCGAGATTGAACACAATTGAGAAATGATAATTATTAGAAACATGAATTGATGACATACCGAATGTGGAAAACAAAAGTAACACGTTATCGTCAGTACAATACTAGTGCAAATCTACAAAGTACCACTAATAAAAAAATGATTCTGGATACACTATAAATTTAAGATAAAAAAATTCAATTGCACCAACCATCGTATTGTTATACCTCTTGCCACAAAGAAAAATACCCACACATTACACTTTGAATACCACAACACGTTAAACAAAGTAACACGTTATCGTCAGTGTAATACCAGTGCAAATTCTACAAAGTACCACAAATAAAAAATGACTCTTGATACACTATAAATTTAAGAACAAAAAAAATTTCAATTGCACTCACCATGAGATTGTAATACCTCTCACCCCCAAGAAAAATACCCACACATTACACTTTGAATACCACGTCCCATTTTAAAAAAAAACACCATTGAGAAATGACAATCCCACACATTACACTTTGAATACCATGACTAGTTTTAAAAAACACCATTAAGAAATGATAATTATTACAAACATAAATTGGTGATATGTCGAATATGGAAAAACAAAGTAACACGTTATCTTCAGTATAATACCACTGTAAATTCTACAAAGTACCACAAATAAAAAATGATTCTGGATACACTAAATTTAAGAGCAAAAAAATTTCAATTGCACTAACCATCAGATTGTAATACCTCTCACCCCAAAGAAAAATACCAACACATTACACTTCGAATAACATGATCCGTTTTAAAAAACATCATTGAGAAATGATAATCCCACACATTACACTTTGAATACCACGACTACTTTTAAAAAACACCATTGAAAAATGATAATTATTAGAAACATAAATTGATGACATAAAAAATATGGAAAAACAAAGTAACTCGTTATCGTCAGTATAATAGCAGTGCAAATTCTACAAGTACCACAAATAAAAAATGATTTTGGATACATATAAATTTAAGAGCAAAAAATTTCAATTGCACTAACCATCAGATTGTAATACCTCTCACCCAAAAGAAAAATATCCACACTTTACACTTTGAATACCACCACCCATTTTAAAAAACACCTTTGAGAAATGATAATTCCGCACATTACACTTTGAACACCACGAATAGTTAAAAACACCATTGAGAAATGATAATTATTAGAAACATAAATTGATAACATACCGAATGTGGAAAAAAACAAGTAACACGTTATCGTCAGTATAATACTAGTGCAAATTCTACAAAGTACCACAAATAAAATAAGATTCTGGATACACTATAGATTTAAGAGCACACATATTTCAATTGAACTAACCATTGGATTGTAATACCTTTCACCCCAAAAACAATTACCCACACATTACACTTTGAATACCATGACCTGTTTAAAAAAACCATTAAGAAAGATAATCATTAGAAACATAAATTTATGACATACCGTATGTGGAAAAACTAAGTAACATGTTATCATAAGTATAATACCAGTGCAAAATGTACAAAGTACCACAATAAAAAAATGATGCTAGATTCACTGTCAATTGAAAAAAAAAATCAATTCCACTAATAATCAGAATTTAATACCTCCTATTCCAAAGCAAAATACCTATATATGCACTTTAAATACCTTATCCGGTTTATAAAAACACCATTGAAAAATGACAATTATTAGCATTACAAGTTGATGAAATACCAAATGTGTATAAACAAAGTACCAGGTTACAGTCAGTTAAATACCAGTGCAAGCTCTATGGCCGCACATAAAAATTGAGACTAGATACAACATCAATTAAGAAGAAAAAAAATTCGATTTCACTAATTAATAGAATGTAATTCTTGGGGGTAAATACTCACACATTGCCACTTTAAATACCGTAACCTATTTTAAAAATACCATTGATAAATTATAATTATTAGCAACATAAGTTGATGGCATACCAGATGTGTATGAACAAACTAGGGTTGTCCATTAGGTTAGGTTAATTTGGTTAAACCCGAAACCGAAATGATTTTGGTTATATTTAACAGAAAATTTTAACCGATTTTATAATCAGTTTTTTGGTTATATGTGTGAAAATTTTGGTTATATGTGTGAAAATTTTGGTTAACTGAAAACCGAACTTATATAACACACATATAATATACCGGTACCTTATCTTAAAGACGATATTTTACCTTTAAAGCATAAATATATCCTTGTGTCGTTAAATGAGATTTTTCCTTTTGATTCTATGTGATGGCAGGAACTTTTATACTCTTAATAAGTTTAGAGAATCCATTTAGACATCCCTTCCACTCAACATTTAATATTTACATGATAAAATCATTAATCCCTTAAAGCACTAAAGTCATATTTTGACCTTTGGTCTTCTTTTTATTGTTTTCAAACATCTTCTCTCTCTTAATTAATACATGAAGTTCAATATTCAAAGTTTCATATCCTTTTTACCAATTCAAACCCTATTTAATTTCTTGACACATAAAATTGTCATTAAGACCTTGAAGTCATCTTTTGACATTTGACATGCCTTTTCAAATTTTACAGAACTCATCACTATTAAATAAGACTTTGAAACTCAATATTCAAAGATAATTATTATCACTTCTTGTCGTACTGAATTAAATCCCCTTAATGCCTTAATTGTCTTTATAGTCTTTGGATTTTCATGGTCTACCTTTCAACGACTCATTAATACTCATTAAATCTTTAGACCGGTTAATTAAAATTACCTTCCGTTTTGAAACAGCCTCCACTAGATTAAATTTTCTAACTTCCCTAAATTATTTCTAACTCCTCTAAATTACCTAGGCATTCTTCTCACTTTCTTGCACTATATATAGGAATGTAAACCAATATGTTTTCTCCCGCACCTAGTCCTTTGGACTATCTCCAATGGTAAGAAAATGATCCAATCGCTACGTCAATCCTTCTTCATTCTAGTTAAGCCATACCTCAATCCTTCACCAGCTATTTTGATGTTTGCAACTTGAAAAGTAGCGTTAAAAGACACAACTCAATTGAATTAGTAGCTAAAGCTGTATCATTTTGATGTTACGGTCCAACATTGTGCAATTTACAGCCAGGCCATGTTTTTAATAATTTGGTTATTTGGGTAACCGAAAACTGAAGTATGAAAAATGCGGTTTCGGTTAAAAGATGTCAAAAAATTTTGGTTAATGGTTAATTTGGTTTTTTTAATTTGGTTTTGTAACGTTAATTTAACTGAAACCCAACTTTTTTTTCTAATTTGGTTATTGGTTAACCGAATTAAGCGAATGGACAACCCTAGAACAAACAACCATGTTACCGTGAATTCTACAAAGTATCACAAATAAAATAAAGAATCAATAAAAAGATATTTCAATTTTTTAAATGATCAATAAAAAAGAAGTTAATTTTTTTAAATATGTTGCAAATCGTATTAGTAGGGCATTCATTAGATTTACTTTTAAATTTAGGGAAATTCACGAGATACCCTGTTTTCTTTCGTAATTCACAATATACCCCTGTGATTTTAGTAATTTAAATTTAAACATGCTTAAATGTTGTCCAAAATTGATGAAAACTTTACATGGACGATGCTAAAGTGTTATATTTTGGTCCAATATCAATTTGAAGCTTTTTAAGCTCATAGGACCTGTGGGACCCAATGAATATGTGACTATCAATGGTCACGTGTCATCGGTTAACATGTATTGGGAAAAGGGAATCTCATCCCCTAGTAGGGGGTGGGGAATCAAGATAGAGGGTTTGGGGTAGTCCCATTCTCTTTCCCTTTCCTAAAAATAGGAAAAAACGGGCAAAACAAACAGCAGGCTGATTACCCCAAAACAAACGTCCCTTTCCTTAAGAACTACTGATAATCATGCTCTAACAATAACGTCCAGAATCCTTTCCTATCCTCGGAAAAATGTGTGCGAGCCAGAGAGATTATCGTCATCGCTGGGTCATCCAACCGCTCTAAAACATATCGGGAAAGTTTCAGAGGAGATTGATTCCCATATGAAGATCCCTAAGTTGGAAAGATCTGGGTGAAGGGTAGAGTCTTATTCTTTTGCTTCGGTTGGG
Source organism: Limonium bicolor (assembly GCA_023374045.1). Lineage (NCBI taxonomy): Eukaryota > Viridiplantae > Streptophyta > Magnoliopsida > Caryophyllales > Plumbaginaceae > Limonium > Limonium bicolor. The sequence continues at coordinate 256,091,141 of CM041781.1, read as the reverse complement.
TGTGAACGTCAACATTTCCTCTCGAATCTTCAATTCATAAAATCAATTGACCTTAATCCTCACTAATTCCTATCTGTGGTACCATCCGGAAGTCTGCAAAGACTCGAGGTGTTCTGTGTTTATATTTGATGATCCGTGATGGACTATATAAAAGGATTATGATCCTTTATCATTCAGCTTACGATTATCAAATCAATTTATGCACCTTTAATTGACGTGTTCTCTCGTTCACGATGGAGAGTTCTGTTGCGGAAGCGACTGGGTAAGAGAGTAAATTATTGTACTAGAAAATCACTTCGTACAGGAAAATTCCCAGGTCGTGGTAGGGTCACAATGGTCCCGCTTAAGAACCACTTCCTTAGACAGAATTTCCTGACTGTTTCTTAGCACAATAAAGCACTACAAAATTACCCACCAAAAGCTGCTAAATAAAGCTATAAAAGGGACACCGGAATTTTACGAGGTTCAGCCAATTTTGCCTACTTCCTCGGACACTACCAGAACTCTCTTATTTATACTTTAAGAGATATAGAGAGAAGAGATTACAATTTAGCATTCAGAAGAAATTACTAATTGTTGGGATGAGATTAGAAGTGAGGTGAGCACTTCCTTTTATAACAAAGGAAGTGCCCCTTTGTTTGCTCACTCACTGGGATGATGATGGATGAAACCACATCTCACAATTCTCCACCTTGGTTTATCCCACTAACCAAAATAAAACTCTCTTACAAACCTACTTGGTAGTGTCTACAATTGCGCCTTTAGGCGCCAACTTTAATATGCAGGATGTTGGTCAAGTCCAAGCAATGTTTGAACTTGACTGCGGTCACCACCTTGGTCATCATGTCTGCAGGATTCTCAGTCGTCCGGATTTTCTGAACAAGAATATCCCCTTCTTCGAGTATCTCCCGCACAAAGTGATAGCGAACATCAATATGCTTCGTCCTTGCATGATAGACTTGATTCTTTGCTAAATGAATAGCACTCTGACTGTCACAGTGCACCGTGATGTGCCTCTGACCAACTCCCAAGTCTTTAAGCAAACCATGAAGCCAAATACCTTCTTTCACAGCCTCTGTCAGAGCCATGTACTCCGCCTCAGTCGTAGACAAAGCAACTGTAGACTGCAAGGTAGATTTCCAACTTACTGGTGCCTTGGCTAAAGTAAACAAGTAACCAGTAGTTGATCGTCGCTTATCCATATCACCAGCATAGTCGGAATCACAATATCCAACCACATTTGGACCACCTGTAACATCCTTCTCAAATAGCAGACCAATATCCACAGTACCTTGAATATATCGTAAAATCCATTTCACAGCTTGCCAATGATCTCTGCCAGGATCATGCATATATCTGCTCACAACTCCAACTGCTTGTGAAATGTCGGGCCTTGTACACACCATGGCATACATTAAGCTACCAACTGCTTCTGCATATGGGACTCTAGCCATATAGTCTCTATCTTCTTTAGTCTTTGGAGATAATTGGGCACTAAGCTTCAAATGAGGAGCAAGCGGGGTACTCACAGGTTTTGTATTGTCGTTAATACCAAAACGTTGTAGCACCTTCTTCAGATATTGCTCCTGGGACAAACAAAGCTTGCCATTCCTTCTGTCTCTGCTAATCTCCATCCCGAGAATCTTCTTGGCTTCGCCCAAGTCTTTCATCTCAAACTCTTGAGCTAACTGAGCCTTCAATCTATCAATCTCTGACTGATTCTTTGAAGCTATTAGCATGTCATCAACGTACAAGAGTAGGTAGTAGATGTAAGACCCATCATGTAGCTTGCGCAAATACACACAGTGATCATATTTGCTTCTCGTGTACCTTTGCCCTCTCATAAACAAATCAAATCGTTTGTACCATTGCCTTGGAGACTGCTTCAGCCCGTACAATGATTTGTTCAACTTACAAACCCAATCTTCTTTACCACGAACCTTAAATCCTTCTGGTTGAGTCATATAGATCTCTTCCTCCAGATCGCCATGTAAGAACGCGGTCTTCACATCAAGTTGGGCTAATTCCAAATTCAGCTCAGCTACTAACGCCAACAGAATTCTGATGGAGGAATGTTTCACTACTGGAGAAAATACCTCATGGTAATCAATTCCCTCCTTCTGTGCGTACCCTTTGGCCACCAACCTAGCCTTGTAGCGGACACTGTTTTCACCTGAAGTTCCTTCTTTCTTTGCAAACACCCATTTGCAACCAATTGCCTTCTTGCCCTTTGGTAGTTGTGCCAACTTCACGTGTTGTTCTTGTGAAGAGAATTCATTTCTTCTTCCATGGCACCTTTCCACTCCTTACTTTCCGAGTTTTGATTTGCTTCTTGGAAAGTAGGTGGTACCCCTTCATCTACAACTGGAAGTGCATAAGCCACCATATCCGCATAACGAGCAGGTTTGCGGATCTCTCTTCTGGGTCTTTCTTCTGCAATCGGATCTGATTCTGCTGTTGGAGCTTCCTCATTTGACTCATCTACTCCTTGAGAGTCACTATCATCTCCAACCAATGGGTTTACAAATATCTCCTTCTCGAACTCCACCTTCTTTGGTGCTTTCTCCACCTGCTTCTGAGTTCCCTCTGTCTGGATGGAGTCTACTGTCACCTTCTGCCACAACGCAGATTCATCAAAGGTAACATCTCTGCTAATGATTGTCTTCTTTGCTTCTAGACACCACAACCGGTATCCCTTTACCCCAGACGCAATCCCCATAAATAGAGCCTTCTTTGCCCTTGGGTCTAATTTTGATTCCTTCACATGGTAGTAAGCCACAGAACCAAACACTCGCAAAGAACTATAATCAGTAGCTGGTTTTCCAGACCATGCCTCAAGCGGTGTCTTTCCACCAATAGCCGATGACGGTAACCGGTTCACAATATGGCTGCAATATGTTACCGCCTCTGCCCAAAATTGTCTGCCCAGCCCAGCATTTGACAACATGCACCGAACCTTCTCCAGCAATGTTCGGTTCATTCGCTCTGCCACTCCATTCTGCTGCGGTGTTTCCCTGACTGTGAAGTGTCGGACAATTCCCGCGTCTTTGCAAACCTTCAAGAATGGATCACTCTTGTACTCTCCCCCATTATCTGTCCGGAGATACTTGATCCTTCGACCTGTTTGCGTCTCGACCGTCTTCTTCCATGTTAGGAAGATCCCCATCACTTCATCCTTAGTCTTCATGGCATACACCCAAACCCTTCGAGAAAAATCATCCACGAAGGTCACATAGTAGCGGTTCCCACCCAAGGAAGGCGTCTTGGCGGGTCCCCAAACGTCAGAATGGACATAATCCAAAATACCCTTCGTATTATGGATGGCAGTGCCAAACTTCAATCTCTTTTGCTTCCCGAGAACGCAATGCTCACAAAAGTTAACTTGCAAGCCTTCACGCCTTTCAGCAATCCCTGCTTTGCAAGAATCTGTAAGGATTTCTCTCCGGCATGCCCCAGTCGCATGTGCCACAACTGAGAGTCACCGTTCTCCTTGGGAGCCAACACAACTGCTGCTGTTCCTACTACTGTACTCCCCTCGTAGTAATACAGATTGCTCCTTCTGGTGCCTTTTATCACCGTCAGTGCTCCAGAAACGACCTTTAGAACCCCATCTTTAGCGGCCCATGAGAATCCTTTCGACTCCAATTGTCCCAGAGAAATGAGATTTTGGTCAAGTTTGGAACATGCCGAACTTCTCTTAAAACTCTGGTTGATCCTTCATGGTTCTTCAACTTGATTGAGCCTATACCAATTGTTTTGCATGGGCTATTGTCTCCCATCAAAACGGTTCCACCCTTTAGTTCTTTGTAATCAAAGAACCAATCTCGAATGGGTGACATATGGTAGGTTGCTCCTGAATCCAGAATCCACTCATCCTGGTTAATTTTTGAAGTCGATGCCACCAATGATAGTCCTGATCCTTCGCTGTCGTATTCAGCTACACATGCGTCTTGAACAGCCTTGCCTTCTTCTGTTTTGGACAGTCCTTCTTCCAATGTCCCTTTTCTCGACAAAGGGCGCATTCATCTTTGCCGAGCTTGGTTTTCGGTTTGACCATCCTTTCTTCCCCTTTTTCTGAGCGGAAGAACGATCTCTCACCACTAATGCTTCTGCTGCTTCATCAGTACCAGCCCTCTTTTCTTTTCTTCTCAATTCATGGCTGTACAGTGCTGCAGTGACATCCTTCAGAGAGACATCGTCCTTCCCATGGAGTAGAGTTGTTTCCAGAAACTCATACTCATCAGGAAGAGATCCCAGTAACATTAAGGCCAAATCTTCATCACTGAATGTCACATCCAAGTTTACCAAATCAGCTACTAGTTGATTGAAACTGGTGATGTGGTTATTCATCGTGGTCCCCGAAACATAAGAAAAGCGGAATAGCCTTTTCTTCATAAAAAGCTTATTCTGACTGCTCTTCTTCATGAATTTTTCCTCCCATGCCCTCCACAATTTCCATGCAGATTTTTCTTTAGAGAACGCATATTTTTGTTCTCTCGACAGGCAGGAGCGAATTGTACCACAAGCTGCTCGATTCATGGCCTCCCATTCCTTCTCTTGAATGTCTTCCGGTCTTGTCTCTTCAATGGCGATGTCAAGACCTTGCTGAAAGAGAGCGTCTTGGACTTCGCATTGCCACATGCCGAAATGGCCCGTACCATCAAATGTCTCCACCGAAAACTTAGCATTAGTCATCACCCTTCTTGTCCAAATCGATGACGAGGAAGTTGATGACGCTGTCTCCGGGGTCTTTAATTTGTCGTCTGCCATTTCTGCTCCAATTTTTATTTAGCAGCGCTACGACGTATCAACTGAACAAAGGAACGCTTTTCTGATGTGGAAGATCAGCCTAGCTGCAACCACAGAGCATACTAAGACAGAACCTTGGCTCTGATACCACTTGTTGCGGAAGCGACTGGGTAAGAGAGTAAATTATTGTACTAGAAAATCACTCCGTACAGGAAAATTCCCAGGTCGTGGTAGGGTCACAATGGTCCCGCTTAAGAACCACTTCCTTAGACAGAATTTCCTGACTGTAATTTCTTAGCACAATAAAGCACTACAAAATTACCCACCAAAAGCTGCTAAATAAAGCTATAAAAGGGACACCGGAATTTTACGAGGTTCAGCCAATTTTGCCTACTTCCTCGGACACTACCAGAACTCTCTTATTTATACTTTAAGAGATATAGAGAGAAGAGATTACAATTTAGCATTCAGAAGAATTACTAATTGTTGGGATGAGATTAGAAGTGAGGTGAGCACTTCCTTTTATAACAAAGGAAGTGCCCTTTGTTTGCTCACTCACGATGTGGGATGATGGGATGAAACCACATCTCACAAGTTCAAGATAGCCATAGATCCTCGTCGGGATGGAGTTCTATGACAACTCCAGTACTTGTATTGGTTGGACGGCCACACTGGATCGGAATGGAATCGCTCACAATCTCAAGTCAGGAAAATGGTAGGTTATTTCATTCCATCTAATTCCAAGATGTTTCATTGAAAAGCAACTAAAAGGGAGGAAAGGAAGAAATAATTAATTGGTTGGTATGAATCAACTCTGGATATTGGTGGAATTTCGATATCAAATCATAATTTGGGCGAAAGAGAGATCTTTTGTTGCGTTGGAGGGGAGTGAGACTCCAGAGCGCTGCTAGAGTATAGGTACTAGATAGATGTAGAAAGACAAGCTAATCCGATAGGAACACTGCCAGAAATGTTTTATGTAACAGTATCGCTATAAAATTGAAAGCGCGGTGTAGTGTTATGGGTATCAAAGTCTATGCAGTCATACGATTGGATACTGATGAGTTGAAGGTTTTGTTAAAGAATTACATCTTTATGCTTAAATATATTGGTCTGTATAAGGAGAGCTTATTGGTGCTGGAGCACGAGGGTCCTCCGGTATGGCTCGAGATTCGAAGAGCCCTCAAAGGGTGTTATGGCAATAGATTAATGATTAGTTTAGGGATTTGAATCATGTTGTACGCCAATGTTATGAATAAATATATGGTAGTATAGTATTCATAATTAATTTGGCACAAAAGTTTAATGAACTTCTCTTTTGGTCGACTATAGATAGGCCAAAATCAATGTGGAACCTGTAGAGATCACAGAAAAGACAATGGGTTGGTGGATATTCACACATGGACTTGTGTAAAACTCTATGTATAACAATGAATATGCTCTGTATTGATTGTATGTTGAAACGATTACAATACTGTAGTATTTATAGAGATACTCAGGACAAATATCTGAACAAGTATCTGATTATTCTAGAACATGTACTGGACTATAATAGAGTGGGCCTTATTCTAATATTTGTATTGGGCCCAAGTACAACGTTACTCTAACATCCTCCCTCGGTCCAAACTACTATGCAACGGGAGTTTGGAGCGCACTCGAAGAAACACGGTGGGAGACAGAGCCTTAGTCAAGACGTCGGCAAGCTGGTCTTCCGACGGTACATGTTCAACCTGGAGAGCTCCACAAGCAACGCGTTCTCGCACGAAGTGAAAATCCACCTCGACATGCTTCATCTGCTGTGAAAGACAGGATTTTTGGTGAGGTATGTTGCACTTAGGTTGTCGCAGAGTAAAATTGGGGGTTTTTCAATTCGCTGACCTAGCTCCTTCAAGAGTTGTAAAAAACCAGATTGCCTCAGCCGTAGCATTAAGATAAGGCCTTGTATTCGCTTCTGTGGATGATTGCGACGGTTTTTCTGTTTCTTTGAACTCCAGGACACCATGTGAGGACCGAGAAAGAGGGCAGAAACCTGATATGGATTTTTGGTCGACCGCTGAGCCAGCCCATCTGCATCAGCAAAAACGGTAACTGAATCTATGGGAGCCGCTGATAGAAGACACCAAGCTTGCGAGTTTGTGAGTCAGGTATCTTAGAATTCTTTTGACCGCAGTCCAATAATTTGTTGAGGCCGATGCATGTACTGACAACTTTATTTACCGCAAAAATGTATGTCTGGCCGGGTTATTGCAAGATATTGCAAGGACCAACAATACTCCTGTACTGAGTAACATTCTCAAATAGAGGCGAGTCTGAATGATCCAGTGACACTGTAGGTGTAATAGGAGTAGAGCTAGGTTTTGATAAGGACATGCCTGCTTTAGTCAAAAGGTCATTGATGTATTTTTCCTGTGTAAGCAGAACACCCTTAAACTTCTGTAAACTGAAATACCTATGAACTATGACAATTTCCCAGATCTTAACAGGGAACCGCAGAGTTAACTGCTCCTTAAGCTGGACAGTAAGGATAAGAGGAGCCAGTCAGTAATATATCATCCACGTAAATAAGCATGTAGACTGTATCCTTTCCCTGAGAAAATATAAACAAGGAACTGTCCTTGACTGATTTCACAAACAATCTGTAACAGATAGGAACTTAAGGTAGAATACCAAGCCTCGGTGACTGTTTAACCCATAGAGAGCTTTCTTCAGCTGACAAACATGGTTAGGATAGAGCTTACTCTTAAACCCTGGGGCTGTTTAACAAAAACAGCCTCTTCTAGTTCACCATTAAGGAAAGCATTTTGTATATCCAGATGTTGAATAGGCCAGTTTGAAGCAACAACAATAGATAAGACAGTTCTGATTGTAGTGACTTTGATAACTGGACTGTATGTATCAAAATAATCAACCCCCTCTGTTTGATTAAATCCTTGGGCAACCAGCCTTGCTTTCCTCCGTTCAATAGATCCATATACATTACGTTTTGTCTTGAGAATCCATTTGACTCCCAAAACATTCATTCCTGGTGTAGAAGGAACTAACACCCAAGTCTGTGTTTTAAACAGAGCTTGATATTCTTTCTGAATTGCCTCTTTCCATTCATCATACTGTTGTGCCTGAGTGAAAGAGGGCTCATATGGAACCAAAGTGGTGGTGTTACACCAAGGCACAGTGCCATCTGTGCGAATCAGAGGTCTGTGTATGTTGGCACGAGCTCTAGTAATCATAGGATGGGGTAATGGTGGAGAATCTGAAACAGAAGAGGGAGTAGATGAGGGTTGTTGGTGGTAAGGATGAAGTATTCTGAGTGGGTGAGGAAGGAATGGTCTGAGTAGGTGTTGGGGAAGTATGATGAGGTGATGGCGGGGTAATCTGAGGAGATGATGATGGGGTAGGTATATGACAGATGTGAGAGAGGGATAGGAGCTAGTGTGGGGAAAGATGGTGAGGTAGAAGCAGTGTAAGAAAAGGGAACTGCTCCTCATTAAAGATACATCACGGTTAACATAGAGTTCTTGGTGGCAAGACAGTAACACAAATATCCTTGATGTGAAGTGGATATCCCAAGAAGAGACACTTTTGTGATCTGTAGGCAAGTTTGTGAGATTGATGAGGTCTGAGATTACCAACAAGTACAACAGCCAAAAACTCTGAGTGTGGAGTAATCAGGGGGTTTGGAATACAACTTTTCAAAGGGTGTTTTGAAGGCCAAAATTCTTGTGGGTGTCCTGTTTGCAAGATAAACTGCTGTGTTAACAGCATAACTCCAAAACTGAAAGGGTAGACCTGAGTGAGATAGAAGAGTTAGGGCTTTGTCCATGATAAACCTATTCCGTATTTCAATTGCCCCATTCTGTTGATGGGAATAAGGACAAGAAAATCTGTGTTGGATGCCTTTTGTTTAACCAGATCAGATAAAGCAGTGAATTCTCCACCCCCATCAGTTTGTATGCTTTTAACAGTAGTGCTGAACTGATTCTCAATCAACCGCAGGAAAGTATCAAATATAAGTCGAACATCAGATTTAAAAGCCATAGGAAAAATCCATATGTACTTAGAGCAATCATCCACAATCAGTAAGAAAATCTGAAACCATCTACAGATGTAATATAGGCAGGTCCCCAGACATCTAGGTATAAAAGGTCAAAGGGGAAGTAGAAACAGTAGTACTAGAGTAATGTGGTAGGGCATGATTTTTGCCTGCACAACAATTGTCACAAAACTCATTAAATCTAGGGGATGTGGAGGGTAAATGGTAGTCACACAGGACTTTATTTGTAATAAAGGATGAGGGATGTCCAAGACGTTTGTGTCAAATGGTAGAAGTAGTCTTAGTTCCTGGTAGAAGCTTGGTGGCTGAAGCCTGAGGGGTGTAAATCTGAGGTAGGGCATAGACTGCATTCTTAACCGGACCTTGAAGGAGCACTCTCCTGGATGTAAGATCCTTCACAGCAAATCCATTTGCATAGAATTCAAAATACACATATTATCATGGCATAGTTGTCTCACAGAAATCAAGTGCTTATTTAACAAAGGAGAATGATAGATCTGATGTAGCAAGAGGTTACCAGAAGAGTGAGAAATTGAACCAGATCCCTGATGAGATATAGGTAGGCCTGAGCCATCGCTTAGGGAAATAGTATCATGTCCTGAATACTCTGAGGAACCAAGGTTCAGCCTGCCTAGGTCTCCGGTAAAATGGTGTGTAGCCGCTGTATCAGGGAGCCAATCAGACTGATAATAATTTCCCAGCTACATTGCTAGTGGCATTAGCAGAAAAGGAGGGAGGGGGAGCTGGTTGATAGGTCTGATTGAACCTATGGTAACAGACACCAGCCACATGCCCTTTCTTTTGACATATTTGACAGGTAGGTCGGTTATCAAGAGTTCCATTAAAATAGGAACCACGTCCTCCTCCTCCTTTATAATTTCCTTTTCCACGTCCTCCTCTGTTGCTTCCTCTACCACTACCACCTCTGCCTCTGTTACTGTTTCCTCCAGAAAAGGTTGTCTCAGTGGCATTTAGACAAACACTATCAGTGACTGATTTTCTGGATTGAGCCAGAATGTCCTCATAAATCAGCAAGTAATTATAGATCTGTTGAGGAGTACAGATCTCTGTCCTAGTAAGGATATTAGTGACCACAGCTTCATATTCTTAGGTAATCCACGAAGGATATAGGACTGAAACTCACGGTTGCTGACTTTATGACCTGTTATAGCTAGAGAGGCAGCAAGATTCCTAGCTCTATTATAATAAGCAGTCACATCTTCTTCTGATTTCTTTGACAGACTAGAAATTTGTAGATGCAATTGCCCTAGATGTGCGACAGTCTGACTAGAAAAAGAAGTATGAAGTTCAGACCAGACCTCAGCAGAGGTAGACAAATCGATTACCTGACTTGCAATTTCTTCAGTGAGAGAGATTAGAAGAATAGACAACACCAATTGATCCTGCTGGATCCATTTGAAATAATCTGAATTGCTTTCACCATTGATGATCTGAGCTGGACATGGATAGCTGGATTCCACATACTTGTACAGGTCATTTCCACGCAAGAAAGGTATGAGCATACCTTTCCAGATTCGAAAATTTGTTTGATTTAATTTCACTAAGTTTGCTGCAGTTGACATGAGAGACTGATTGCTTTGTGTTGTAGTTACGACAGCAGCAGACTTTGGTTGTGGATTTGGAGTTAAAGTCTCTCCGGTTGATTCATCAGAGAGAGAGTCGTCATTGGAAGATATGTGAATTGTGAAGGATCTGATGGATCGAGGCGAGAGTTTGAGAGAATGTGTTTGATCCAGATCCAGATCTGGATCTAGATCTGAAAAGGAAAAACTCTCATTGAAGCTCTGATACCATGTAAAACTCTATGTATAATAATGAATATGCTCTGTATTGATTGTATGTTGAAACGATTACAATACTGTAGTATTTATAGAGATACTCAGGACAAATATCTGAACAAGTATCTGATTATTCTAGAACATGTACTGGACTATAATAGAGTGGGCCTTATTCTAATATTGTATTGGGCCCAAGTACAACGTTACTCTAACAACTTGGACAATCTAATATCCAAGAGGCAGAGATTTGGGTTGTGCTTGATGGTCTGTGTTTGGCAGAATACCATAGGTGCAACAACATTATCATTGAATCTGACTCCTACGAGGTGGTTGCCCTGATCAACAAACAAAGAAGGAATTCCCATCCTTGTGAGAGCCAGCTTAGAGATTATGAGAGTAGAATATCCAATTTAATAGTTGTAAAATAACTAAGTTTGGGTGGGAAGTTAATAAAATCGCGGATTCTATTGCCAAACTAGCCTTAGATAGTGATCAGAACTTTATTTTGCTAGTTGATCCTCCTGAACTAAGCAAAGCCGTGCTCCTCCTTGATGTAAACCCCTTCTCTGAAGAATAGGTTTATAAAGTCCATTTTCATAAAAAAATAATAATACTATTATTCTAACACTTGTCTTCCTCTCTTTATTCATTGCACTAGTTCTTCGAGTAGCCCGTTTGCGTTTTTAGCAATGTACCTACCGCCGTGGTGGACGATATATGTGTATACTTCCATCCTATATTATCGAGTAATTAATAGGGAAATTCTCCCTCCTTCAACTTAGGGTATTAAGAATGGTCACTTAGTTATTATGGAAATATATCAGTTAGTATAGTTTTCCTTTTTATTAATATATATATGTTAGGATATATATAATATATCTGTTAGGATAGTTTCCTTTTTATTAGGATATATATATATATGCTAGGATAGTATAATTACTTCACCCTATGTATTGATTCTGTACAATTCTCGATAGCATACCATGCCTCGATACCTTAATTCATACCAGTAACATTCCCATCCTATTTTTCTGTCTATTTTAACACTAGCTCGGATGAAGCTTTCGTTCTAATCGCATTATCCAGGGGCCTACACAAGATGGTGATCATCTCTGCCACCTGCGTCTATCTCTGTCTTATTATCTGGCCCTTCCGTGCCAACCATATGGCTCGATTTTCTTCTCATTTAGTTGATCATTGTAGAAGATCGTTTTATAATTGAATTAATCAATTTGTTTGCAGGGGTTATTCGCGAAAGTAGTAACACGAAGCCTCTGACCCACCGGGGGAATAACGGCACTGAAAGACCCCATGATCGATATTTATGCTTTGGACTCGGATTCTGATGATGGAAAACTTACCAGTAATAGTAGTAGACCCTTTTTTTAGTCTTGGCCTTTTTTGTCGAACTCTTTCTTTGTCGCTTTCCCCAAAATTTTGCAATGTTCGTCTCATCTCTTGGTGATTGATGCTTATGCGATCAACTGCAGGAACTTTTTAGCGGACTTTTTCATTCATATATTTTCAAGAAAGCTCAACTGTAGCCCGTTATGTTTGAACTTCTACTAGGTTTTATAATTGAATTGATCAATTTGTTTTCAGGGGTTACTGGCGAAAGTAGTAGCCGGTGGCACGAAGCCCGCTGACGCCCCGGTGGAAATGACGGCTCAGAAAGACCCCATGATTAATATTAGCATACACGATTATGCTATGGACTCGGCTTCTGATGTTCGTAAGGGAAAACCATACACAAGCACTTTGGTGCTTCTCTTAGCGGTAAATATGCCAATCTCATCCACCCAATGGAACACAGCAACCACAGGACAAATCACTAGAGTGCATCTATTCAGAGACATCTAAGTGGGTGAACTTAGCAAAGACAAGTCACTAGCAGCACAAGTTTGTCTCTGAAGTTCCCTTTTAGCAAGCATAAGGGAAGTCGCTTGGAGAGTCTTCCCCATTCCCGTCTCATCTGCCAGAATCCCTCCTCTAACTAATGGTTGGACCAGCATTATGAAGTAGACACAAATCTGGATCAAATAGACCAAGCTATGAATGAAATTGCTAAGGAACCCAAAGATCTAATCCTTCCATTGCTACGCTACCAGAAGGAATGGCTGTCTTGGGCATTGAAGCAGGAAGAGTTAGAGGAGGGATTCTGGCAGATGACACGGGAATGGGGAAGACTCTCCAAGCGATTGCCCTTGTGCTTGCTAAAAGGGAATTTCAGAGACAAACTTGTGCTGCTAGTGACTCATCTTTGCTAAGTTCACCCACTCAGATGTCTTTGATTAGATGCACTCTAGTGATTTGTCCTGTGGTTGCTGTGTCCCATTGGGTGGATGGGATTGGCAGATTTACCGCTAAGGAAGCACCAAAGTGCTTGTGTATCATGGTGCTAACATGGGAAAAAAATTTGTGCAACAATTTTCCAGAGTTGATTTTGTTATAACTACATATTTAGCTGTTGAGCATAGCACATCTGTTAAGCCAATTAAGAAAAATTGTAGGTGGTGTGGAGAGGCGTATACTGAGTCTGAGATTGCTTTTCATGAGAAATATTCTTGCATTACATATTTACCTTACACTGAGTGGAAGAAGCAATGTCACAAACTTCTAAAAAAAGGAAGAGGGCCGACCATGCTGCTAGAAGAACATTCCCACCACGTATAGTTGAAGATGAAGATCAATCTCGTGCTGAGCTTCAAGAGACTGACATGCCAAATGAAAGCAAGCGCCAGTTAATTTTACATTCTGTCAAATGGGAGCGCATTATACTAGATGAGGTATATACTCTAGAGACACCACTCTCTTAAGAATTTATATCAAATATGGGTTCTTTTTGCCGATCAGTGGCATGCTTGGGCGACTTAGCGAGGAGTATCTATTTTCTTCTCCGGAGAAACTTAGTTAGGGGATTTCTATTTCAATCATCCAAAGTAGTTTTTTTTTTTTTACTTTTAAAAGGATAATTTGTACAATTTATTTTTAAAGTTATGTAGGTGATAGATTTTTGATAGTTAGCACGTAGAAAAATGATGGAAATAGCTGAATCCCCATGTGGAAATAGCTCCTTGTTAATTAATTAATTGGAATGCACAATTAGACCCGGGTGTAAGACTAGTTAGTTGAACTTCTGGCACTCACGATGTAATAATGCTAGAGAGTTTAGACGTACTCTTGAATGTTATTCTTTTTTTTTTACTTCAGTGTCGTTTCTCTTTCCCTAAATTTCAAGAATCAATAGTCAAGTGATTGACATCCGAGTGGTGGAGGACTGAAGTAGGGGACGGAAGGTCCTGAGTTCGAATCCTCTTATCACCCACTTTGGTGGGGAAAGGAGTTTATTCTCCGATTACCAACCTAGTGGAGGAATGAAGTGTCGTGAAGGATGGTGGTAGGGGAAAGGAGTTTACTCTCCGATTACCCAGTCTGGAAGAGTTGTCAGAGAAGCAAGGGAGGTGCGCCGTGCGCCGTGGAGGACGGTGGTGGGGGAAAGGAGTTAAAGGAGTTTACTCTCCGATTACCCAGCCTGGAAGAGGAATGGATGGGCGTGTAGGACGGTCCCAAGACGAGAATGTCTGCCATATTTCGTCAGAGAAGCAAGAGAAAGGTTGTAAGAACAGGTCAAGAAAGGTCCCTAGGATAAGATCTCTAGTAAGATGTATGTGTAATGTCTGTGTATGTAAGAGTTGAGTCGGTGTTATTTGATTTGCCCTCCCTAGGCCATGTGCCTATAATTATCAAAAAAAAAAGAGAAGATCAACATCTTTAGAGTTACTCAATGTTTTTACTTTACGGAAACAAAAATGCGACATGATTCTTGAAATTTAGGGAAAGAGAAACAACTGAAAAAAAAAAAAAAAAGAATAAACATTCAAGAGTACGTCTAAACTCTCTAGCATTATTACATCGTGAGTGCCAAAAGTTCAACTAACTAGTCTTACACCCGGGTCTAATTGTGCATTCCAATTAATTAATTAACAAGGAGCTATTTCCACACTTAATGATGGTCTATGTGATTGATGTCTGGTATTATTATGAATCACTGTTGTGAGCTCTATCTGTTGATTCGTTTGAAAGATTACCTGAAAGTAGTTGAATCGCCTTATATCTCATATTCTACCACAAAGGGCGCCTTAATGGTTTCTTTGTGTACTTGTCTAGAAGAGACCAAGTTAATTCCTTGTCCCTCTAACTTCTTCTTGTCCAGGCTGACTACATTAAAGATAAAAATTTATAGAGCTATTCTGGCACTATTCATCATATAAGTGGGTGTTGAGTGGCATTCTCCTTGACAATCACGTTGTTGAGCTTTATTCCATTGAGAAATTGTAATGACCCCAAAACCACCCTGGTTGAGAGACCGTTACACGTCGTGCGCTTATTACCTAAGACACGTAAGGCTACACTAGTAAATTCCCAATCCACAACTGAAACTCATACATTAATCAAATGTACTACAACTTGTCTTACAAACTGCAAGTGGAAGTTGAATACAAAACCGGAACTAATTACAAAGCGAAAGCTGATTTCAAAAGAGCCTCGAAGCCAAATAAACTAAACACAAAATCCAAAAGCGCAACTGAAAGCAGAGGCCAAATCCTCAAACAGTAGCTAAAACTGCAAATCAGACTGAAGTAGGGGTGAGCCAAACTATAGCTCAGCAGGTGATAAACTTCATCAGTTGAGCAAGCTCAAAAATATACTGAACATACGTTTATACTTATACGGAAGCATAACAAAATAAAAACAGAGGCCTTAGAGGAAGAAGGTAGAAACAGAAGCTTGATAAACCAGAAGCTTAACCAAAAATAGAAGCTCAACAAAACCAGAAGTTTAACGAAGAGGGAAAGCACACAACAGTCCACCTAAACCAAACACTGAGAGAAAACAGACGGAGCAGAGCACTTTACAAAACAGAAATGTTCAGAAGACAGAAAGCACACAGCAGCCTGTCAGAAACCGGAAATGGGCAGAACAGATGGAAGCAGATCATTTATAAACAGAGATGGGACACTAGCACCGAACACAAACTAAAAAAGAGTCGGAGACCCATGGATCTAAGATCCCTCGGCAACGCAGAAATGACCCAAAGGCCAAAGGGCCCGTCGAGCCCACAGAACAAATGGGAATGACCTAACACTCAGAAATGACGTCTACATAGCATGCTACGGGATAGCTTGTCCCAGCCTTCCACGACTCAGAATGCACAGAAACTAGGTCCCCAAAACAGAAGTTTAATCAATTAGAACAGAGGGTGTTGCAGAGCGCTAGCACCAAAGCACAAGGTCTTAAACACAACCAAAATAGAATTCATAGCTGAAATTGAAGCCATAAACCGAGACTAACAAATCAGAGAAGGTCACACTAAAGTCAAAAGTCAAAACCCGCTTATAGAGCAAATCAGAGGTCAAAAGCAAGTCCAAGGTTTTCAAACAAAATATACATAAACACGTGCGAAAACATGTTAAAACAGATAGTACTCGAAGAGAGGAATCCAACACCGCAAACAGCACTCAAAACGGAGTTCAAACGAAGAAGTTATTCGAAAAACAAAGGTCTGTCCAAACATGCATCCGCACATGTTGTCCAAGGGAAGTTAATAGAGTCGCGGATTCTATTGCCAGCCTTAGATAGTGATCAGAACTTTATTTTGCTAGTTGATCCTCCTGAACTAAGCAAAGTGGTGCTCCTCGTTGATGTAACCCCTTCTCTGAAGGATAGGTAATAAAGTCCATTTTCATCAAAAAAATACTATTATTCTAACACTTGTCTTCCTCCCTTTATTCATTGCACTAGTTCTTTGAGTAGCCCGTTTGCGTTTTTAGCAATGTACCTAGCGTCGCGGTGGATGATATATGTGTAATACTTCCATCCTATATTATCGAGTAATTAATAGGGAAATTTCACCCGATGTTTGAATGAATTATATGAAATACCTTTGATGTTTTATTTTTATTATGAGATACCTTTGTCGTTTTATTTTGTTTAACATTCTCTAGCCTATATTCT
>CM041781.1:255390683-255474027 GCA_023374045.1 Limonium bicolor | reverse complement strand
GGTTATTAATTCATTGAAGGAGGTTAGATAGTTAGTTTAGTCTTCCGTTAATTTATTTCTGTTAGTTAACAGTGTTACTTAGTTGTCTTAATGTTCTAGTTAGAGTTGACGGTTAGAACTTGTGTGCCGATACTTATATGTGCTAGTGCTCTCTCACTTAGACAATATATGTAAGAATGCAGAATTCGTCAGTTTCACCTCTTCAATGAAAGTAATTCATACTCTAGTTTTCATTATGGTATCATAGCATGTTTGTTTCTTTTTCTCCCCCTCATCCTCAATCTAGTCTCTCTTCTTGTTCTTGAGTCAAATTCGACTAAAATCATGGCCAATAAAAAAAAAAAAAGAATCAAGGTGGGGTGTCGAAGATCAAGATCGCAGGCAACAGCTTTCCCATATGCTGATTTCTTGGTTGGCGCAAAGTGTCGACAAGGATATAGTGAAAGGGATATTCTATCTCTCGACTGCCGCATACGCGTGGAAAATTTTGTGAGCTATGCTTGAGCAAGCAAATGTGACTAGAATTTATGCCCTTAAGAAGGAATTGGGAAAGATGGAGCAAGATTTTGATACCGTTTCAGCCTATTACACAAAGATGTGGAGGATTTGGGATGAATTGGATGTTATGAAAAAAAATCTACTTGCTTATGCAGCGCCATAACACAAGGATAACTTGGACACACTTACTGAAATACAAGTTTGATGTGTTTTATATACTCTCTTTTTTTATTAAGTTGATTGAGCGACAATTTGAAGCTAAGGTAAAAGCCATCAGGAGTGATAATGCCTTTGAATTGGGTAATAGCAATGAAGGGGTTACCTTCTTTAGAGAAAATGGTATAGTACATCAAACTACATGTGCTCATTCTCCACAACAAAATGGAGTTATGAAGAGAAAGCACAAATATTTTCTTGAATCTGCTCGTGCACTCTATTTTCAAGCAAATTTTAGTTTACCTTTTGGGGTGAATGTATTACATATGCCACCTTCTTGATTAAATGGTTACCCTCAAGAGCTCTAGGTGGTTTAACTCCTTATGATATGATTTATCAATCTAAACATGAGTACACTTCTTTGAGAGTTTTTGGGTTGTCTTTGCTATATATCAAATGTAAGTAAGAGTAAGGGTAAATTTGAACTAAGAGGGTCTGCTTGTGTATATCTTGGAGTTGCTGATAATTAGAAAGGCCATAAAGTTCTAAACTTAGAAAAAATAATGTCTTTATCAGCATTGACTTAGTTTTCTATGAAGAAGAATTCCCCTTGGAAGTAGGCAATAATGTATCTTATACAGCAAGAGACAAGGATGTTTTTTCACATAATGACCAGCTTACTAATCATGCCATTTTTTAGGAAGAAGAAGTACTGGTAATACTAGCGCAACAAACTCTGGAAATATCTCAATCTGGTTCCTCTAGTATTGAACAACAACAACACACACGCACACACAGGAGATAATTCAATGACCTTTAGGAGGTCTAGTAGAGAAAAACAAGTGCCCACTTATCATGATGATTATTTTCTAGGTGAAGCACATGTATCTGAAGATGATATCTTTTGTAGAGTTATGTGTAATAGGTTATAGAAGGGGAATGATGAGAAAAACCATCTAATTGATTACTTGACTAACATGAAGTCTACTAATGTTTGCTAATTGCAAGCTATAACCTCTCAATCCAGGTCTGTCCTTTAATAGTTGCAAAACTTACATGAACCAAAAACCTCTAAAGCTGCTGCAACAAATTCTCAATGGATTCAGGCCATGAAAGATGAGTTGCGGGCTCGACAAGACAACAACACATGGACTGTTGTTGATCTTCCGCAAGGTAAACATGTCATAGGAAGTAAGTGGGTATACAAAATAAAATTGAAATCTGATGGCAATGTTGAGAGACACAATCCCATATTATTACAAAAGGCTTCACCCAAGAATATAGTGAGGATTTTCGGGAAGCCTTCTCATCAGTGGTCAACATGACCACCATTGATCACTTGTAACAGTTGTAGTTAAGAAAGGTGGTGTCTATATCAGCTAGACATCAACAATGCATTTCTACATGGAGAACTTCAAGAAGAGGTATACATGGAGATACATGAAGCTAGGTCTCAAGGACATATACAAATGAAAGGTTTGTCAATTGCATAAATCTATTTATGGGCTAAAGCAAGCTTCACGCCAGTGCTATAAGAAACTTTCCGAGTTTTTACATTATCATGAATACTCACAATAAAAGAATGATTACTCGTTTTTCTATAAATTTAATGACCAGTTTACAATATTCATAGGTATATATGTAAATGATATAGTATACGACAACTCTAAAATAGCTCATGTGAAGTATGTTCTGGAAGAGAAATTCATAATTAAAGACTTGTGTAGATTGAGCTATGTCCTTGGCATGAAGTTCTTCTATACAAGAAAGGGAGTAATTCTAAACCAAAGGAAATACACTTGTGACTTATTAAATGACTATCTATCCTCCTAACTCCAAAACTTCATCAATTCCTTTATGAACATGAATCAAGCTTGAAAAGTCACAGACTGACATTCTCCAAGATCCAACTATTTACAGACGCTTGGTTGGAAGTATAAACTTCCTCACCAACACAAGAACAGACCTCACATACCCAGTCCAGCAGCTGAGTCAATATCTTAAACAACCAACCACAGGTCCATAAAGCACTATCAAGCTACTCTTCACCTGCTTCGATACATCAAGGGCTTACAAGGGAAAGGTATCTTCTTGGCTGCGGCTCGTGTGCTGCAAGTCAGCAGATGCAGCAGCTGCTGCAGAGGGAGACATAAATGTATCACTCCCACATGAATTTAAAATGGGCATGCAGACCCTACATGTGAGCAAAATTGAAACAGAACAAAGCAGGTTGCTATTGTAATTTTATCATCTTTGTTTTATTGTATAATATAATTAATGTTTATTATTTTACTTATAAATTTACTAATCTTAAACAAAAGTTAAATATCTTTATATTAATAAGATCTAATTTCTTTCATCTCATTTTACAATGAATTTTGAAAAAGTTAAAGTTATGTAAATATATAAAATTTTAATTTTAAAGAAGAAAAATACTTGCAATAAAAAAATGAATTATAAATGTTTTTCAAAAGT
Source organism: Limonium bicolor (assembly GCA_023374045.1). Lineage (NCBI taxonomy): Eukaryota > Viridiplantae > Streptophyta > Magnoliopsida > Caryophyllales > Plumbaginaceae > Limonium > Limonium bicolor. The sequence goes on along the minus strand of CM041781.1, from coordinate 255,470,898 downwards.
AGTAGATGAACTCTATATATACTTTGGACTCCGTATAAAAATTATAAGACTACATATTTTAATTATAAATTTAGAGCTAGTCGTTCAAGCATGAAATAAGTTGTTTATGAGATGAGAGAAACTTGTGGGAAAAAAAGAAAGGGAAAATTACATTGCCCACCCATGACGTTTGGTGAAATTACACACCCCACCCACGAGGTTTGAAAAATTACTTTGTCCACCCATGTGGTTTCCGCTATTTTACATCCAGTAACTTTTCTAATATTTGATCAACTTAAAAGATGGTTAAATGTTGTCCAAAATTGATGAAAATTTACATGGACGATGCTAAGGTGTTATATTTCGGTCTAGCGTGAAATCTAAAGTTTTTTAAGCTCATATGTGATCCGTGGGACCCAATGAAACATGTGACATGTGAAGGTGCTTTCATTGGGTCCCACAGGTCATATATGACCTTAAAAAACTTTGGATTTGGCATTGGACAAAAATATAACACCTTAGCATCATCCATGTAAAGTTTTATCAATTTTGGACAACATTTAAGCCTCATTTAAGTTGATCAAATATTAAAAAAGTTGTCAGATGTAAAAAAGAGGAAACCACATGGGTGGGCAAAGTAATTTTTGAAACCTCGTGGGTGGGGTCTGTAATTTCGTCAAATGTCATGGGTGGGGGATGTAATTTTCCCAAAAAGAAAATATGCACTAATGGAGGGCCTTTGTTTTGAGATTTTTTTTAATTTTGGTTTTGTGTAGACTCAAAATCTGAAAGTGCTATATATTATTTAAAACTACTAGTCACTAAAAATAAAAAAAATGAATTTTAAAGAAGAAAAATACTTGCAATAAAAAAATGAATTATAAATGTTTTTCAAAAGTAGTAGATGAACTCTATATATACTTTGGACTCCGTATAAAAATTACAAGACTACATATTTTAATTATAAATTTAGAGCTAGTCGTTCAAGCATGAAATAAGTTGTTTATGAGACGAGAGAAACTTGTGGGAAAAAAAGAAAATATGCACTAATGGAGGGCCTTTGTTTTGAGATTTTTTAATTTTGGTTTTGTGTAGACTCAAAATCTGAAAGTGCTATATATTATTTAAAACTACTGGTCACTAAAAATAAAAGTATATTAGTATTAATCATAATTCATACTCTTTGAAATTAGATTAATCATTGATATATTTCTTATAAACTTAAAATTAATATTTTTTTGCATGTGCATGTATTACATGTTTCAAAAGTGTGTATTATTTAATTCTAAAGTGACCAAATTCAACTGCAAAATGTGTCTTGTTCAATTCTAAAAATAAATCTTTCCACTACATTACTAAGAAAGGAGGCATATCCCTCAAATAACAGCAGTCAGGTTTCCCCCGACCAAGTTCTCTTGCCCCATAGGAGTAATGATTCAGTATGCGCAGCTCTGAGACCCTGTCCTATCAATCCCATCGGCCAACTGTCATTACCAACTCAGACACTCGTGGTTACCAACTCGCACACCATCAAAAGAGGCGTGGGTGATAAATACAAGAAACAACATGATAATCAACATGCTGAAAATGCAAGATCTAAGGTAAGGTGTGAAATACCCCGTAATTAAAAATAGTGATTAATTAGACTAATAAATAATTTGGAAGCTTAATTAAGTATAAATAATCATAAGGGAACAAATTCCGAAGAAAACGGACCCTTAAAACGGTTTAAAAGCATTACCGAACCTTAAAGCGCGTTATCGAGGTAACCGGGAAAACGTGTCTTTAAGCGGGTCAAATAGACTCGTAATAATATTGGTTAACTGAATAATCATTAATAAATATTAGTGAAGCTTTAGAACTAATAAAATCAATAAAAGGAGAAACTAATAAAAACTGTCAAAAACGGGAAGTTGTGGGGTAGAAACATAAATAACACAAACTTATGTGTCCAATATTGTAAATAGAATTTTAAGACCCTCATGGTCTGTGTGTGTGTCCGATCCCATACCCCTCTCTCTCACACACTCTTTATTCCCTTCTTATTTACAAACAAACAAAATAATAAAGTAACCCCCCTTTATTACTTTACCCCCTCACTCACAATTCTCTCTCCTCCTCTCATTCTCTTCTCCACGTACAGACCCCCATCTCACTCTCTCTTTTCTTTCTTCTTCTTCCTCATGCGATTTCCATGGGAGCTTGAGAGAACCCCCACAAAACTCTACTTCTCTCCTCTTGAAACTCCCTCAAACCTCTTCCAAAAATTATAAAAACTACACCATTGGAATCCTCTCATCAAGAGCAACATTTCCATCTTTTCAAAATTCGGAAAGGAGCACTTTCGTTTTTATGGGTATGCCCCATTTGGAGCTTCAAGACTACCATTAGCACCACCTTCTTCTCCTTGTTCTTTTAAGGTAAAGATCTTCTTGAAACTCCATCTTTTTCTAGCCTTTAAGGGCAAAACGAAATTAAGCTAAAACCTTGTTGGTTGTTTTGGTACTCTAGCCGATTTTGGCTTTGTTGAAGGAGATGAAACATTGTTCTTGAGCTATCCTAAGCATCACCTACATCCTTACAAGGTAATGGAAATCCTAAACCCTAGAATATGCATTAAGCTTTAAAGGAATGGTTAGGGTTAATTATTGGTATTGAAATGTATATGTGAATGGGTTGTAGTGTTAGAGAACTTGAGTTAAAACTGGTGGACAGAGAGAAGGAAGAAGCAAGAGGAAGAAAAGAAACTAGAAGAGAAACAAGGTAAGGATACTCACCTTTGTGTAGTCTTGTATATGTATGTGTAACAGATTTTAGAGGTTTGGATTTAGTGATGAAAATGGTATTGTGTAGTAGAGTAGTGTATAAGAGGATACAAATATTTTAAACCCTTAAAAGACATTTTAAAAACTGTTACAAAACAGATTGGGATTGGGATGTTTGAGTGCAGGAATTTAATGCTGTTTAGAGTGGTAATTGTGTATGAGAGTTTGTATATTGATAAGGTGTATAAAACAGGTGGTATAGATCATAATGTGAGTGTAAACAATGTGGTGAGAGTATAAAATTATAGGGGAGACTATGGCGAAATTTACATAGGAATAGAACACTTAGTGAATGAGAAACTAGGTGAATAAGGTGGTTTGTAACAGATTTTGTTAGAGAAAGATAGAGGGTATATTAGGAGAGATAGTTAATGTGGTTATAATGTATTAGAGGTGTTAGAAATGATATTAGAAGAGGGAGTTGTAGAAGGGGAGTGTTAGTATCAAAAACTGTAGCAAAATGCATTAAGGGAGGAAACAAGGGGAGTGTTGAATAAAAACTTAGAGAATTGTGTGTATAAGTTAGTATAGAATTATGTAATGAATTAGGAAATGAATTAGCATGATTTAGAGTGGTTAAATTGTACTAAAACATGTTAGGATGTATGTAGGAAGATTGGGGAAACAATGGGTGAAGTTGGGAAAAGAAAATAAGGGCTGTAGCAAGGTTCTGCTACCGTCCGACCCAGAGTCTGGAACGGACGGTGGGTCGGACGGGGCTTAAGAATCGGTAATCAATCTTTCTGGAATGGTCCGACCCAGGACCGTGGATCGGACGTGGGTCGGACAGGCAAAAAAAATAAGGGTCGAAGTTTCTGACTTCGTCCGACCCAGAGTCTGGGTCGGACAGTGGGTCGGACGGAGCAGGGACGCGGGACCGAAACTTTCTGGAACGGTCCGACCCAGAGGGTATGGGTCGGACAGAATAGTGCTGGGTCGGACAAGGTGAATTTCAGAGGACGAACTCTACTGGAATGGTCCGACCCAGGGCTTGGGTCGGACGGTGGGTCGGACGGCCCAATACTTACAAAAAAAAAACTATAAGCTTATAATAGTATATATATATATGTATGTATGTATGTATACCCACCTATACATATGTATGTATATATGTAAGTAAACCATGGATGAGTAATGAAAGGTAAGTAAATGAGATACAAGTGTAAGGAATGTAAAGACTTAGTAAGTATGAGTTAGGAAACGTAAGAGTAATCGAATTAAGTTAACGATAGTTAGATTAATCATTCAATTGTATGTATATCATAGGATTTGAATTATGACATCGGAGGAACGTTTGGAAACACGTACGACGGTGAACAGTATGAATTTCTCATGCCCCGTATGCTATCTTGGTTACTCTGATTTGTGTGTTGTGTGCTAATTGATCACCAAATAAGATAAATGCACGAATCGGAGTTATCATGTTTACTTGTGAATATGTAGTGTTGTATATTGTGGTATACTTTCTTTAAATCTCAGTTTGTATAATTCATGAAATGTATGGATGATAATGAATGTGTATATGTATGTTGTATTGCATCGTGACCGATTATTTGTGTGAATGGGCTTCTAACTTATTCCTAACAAGCTAACCAATCTAACTTAAATTGGTAATTAAATTGGAATGAGTAGAAGTCCGATATAGTTTCGGCCACGCGTGAGGATGAGGAGACACAAGAGGTTGGATCCGATTCCTGACTCTTAAACTGGTCCGCGGCCCAAATCCCTTAAGTGGGTAACATCCCGGATTGGTGACTCAAGTAAATCCCGGAGGTGGGACGGAGTAGTCCCCAGGGCCGGAGGTCCCGACGACTTAACTTGAGTATAAGTAAGTAAGTAAAGTAAATGAAAGTAAGTAAGTAGAGTAAGAGTAAGTAACATGTAATGAGTAAAAGAATAAATAGCATTCCGATTAACCCGGATGCGTAATTTGGCTAACGTTATGAAGGTAAGTATTGTGTGTATCATTGTATGGATGTCTTGAATTGTATAATGTAATGTATATGCATGAATGTTGAATGCAAAGCATGTATGTATGAAAATAACGAACTGCATGTTTAGTGGACGTCAAATAGTCGGCGTGCCCTAGCTAGCACGTGGTATATGCGGAGTTTATACGCAGCGTTTGCTGAGCCCCTTGGGGCACCATTTTTACTACACGCAGGTACAAGAGAAGGATGAAGGCCATGAAGAGACGTAGCTAGTTCTTGATTTCTTTTTGACTGTAAACATTGAATGATGATTGGTGTACTGGGTAGTACATGGCTGTAGTTTTGATTAGCCGGTGTACCATGGGGTACACCTTTTTGGGATACTGTGAAGGGATTTTAATTGGTATAGATGAGTAGTTGGTAGGTACTCATTCTTTTGGAAAGGGATGTAAGTATACACTTTAAATACTCGGTGATCCAGGAATGTAATATTGCTATCTTTTATATTTGGTAAGTAATTTAGTAGCTCGGTATATTATGTTCATCAGACCGTGACTGTAAGTAGAATGAGCCTAGCTAGCCGTATGGGCGGTTAGCGGTGTTGTATCACCCGCCGTAGTAAGTAGTATTTCCACTGCGAGTAACTCTGGATTATGGGATGATTGGACGGTAAGCATAGGATTAGCGGTTGGGGTGTTACAAAAAGTGGTATCAGAGCGTAGTTACGCTCTGATGTCCTTAGTTACGGAGCATAGGGGATTACCGAGTTAGGATTTCAACCGTCTTAAGACGGATACTTAGAAGCCTAACTAGGAACTACCGTTGTTAACAACGGATACCCTTGACGTTCTTAGGAACGATAACTTGTTTAAATTCCAAGACCTTTGAGTCATATCTTGCGGAGCCTAATGTAACTGCTAAATGTTCAGATGTCAGGAAGAGGTCCAGGTCGCCCTAGAGGAGGGGGCAATGACGGACCCGGCGCGCAGACGATAGCTGAGATCGTCGCCGCCACGGTAGCGCAGATGCTACCCCAAGTAATCCAAGCTATGCAACAAACTCAACAAAACCAACAAACTCAAGCGGGGCCAATCCCTCCCCCTCCACCCGGAGAAGTAAACTAGGTAAAAGCTATCGCAGATCTCCGTCCTCCCTGCTTTAGAGGCGAGAGCGATCCTGCAAAGCTAGAAGCCTACATCTCCAAAATGGAGACTGCTTTTGAGACCCTCGAAGCTCCTGCTGGAGTTCGAGTGAGAGTAGCTGCTTACTACCTCAAGGATGCCGCTATGGACTGGTGGAAACTAGTCAAGCACGAGTATGTCAGCGACCCCACCTTTGATTGGGAGTCCTTTGCCGCTATCCTCCGATCCAAGTACTATCCGGAGCATGTAAAGACTAAGAAAAGGCTAGAGCTGGACGCCTTAAAGATGACAGACAAGATGTCTGTGGATGAGTACTACCGCACCTTTACCTCCATTCTCCGTCTTCTTCCCGATCTAGGATACACCGGCCAGGTGTTGGTCGATCGCTTCTATGACGGTCTGAGCCATCGCCTTCGGTACGGTATGGGCTACACACGATTTACCTCCCTTCAGGTAAATATCGGTTAACCCTTAGTACCATTTCAATTCCTTAAATTCCTTGAATTCCTTGAATCTCTTCTTTATCCTTCTTAATGAGAATCCCGGCTAATACCTGAAACTTCAGGAGTGTTATCACGTGGCTTCTCGCGTTGAAATCACTTGCCAACTAAGGGATGAAGAAACCGCGCTGAAGCGCAAGGCCAACAACAAGAACACCAATGGCGAGGAGCAGAACCAGGGTAAAAGCTGGAAAAAGAAGAAGGAAAATTTCTTTCAGCAATCCCAAAAGAAATTCCCAAGTGAAAGCAGTGCCCATGCTGAGCAGGGCAAACCGGTTGAACTTCTTCAACTCGGTTCATCTGCACCGGTGGCAGCAAAGCCACTGAGATCATACCCACCTAAGGGTAAACTTATATTTCTAATTCGTATTCGTATCAGTATCATATCTAGTATATCCACGCACACATGTGCTAACCCTCTAAACCTTAGGTTCTGGCTCCGGTGTCACCAAAACCTTCTCCGATGGCCGCACCTATGTGTGCAGAAAGTGCAACCAGGACCATCCCGGCAAGGACTGCTATGGGAGAGAAATCAAGTGTTACAACTGCCAGAAACCAGGACACACGGCCAATAAATTCCCAGAGAATGCCAAGCCAAAGGGGAACTACCAAGGCTACAAGCAGAGGGAAGGCAAGGAGGTTGCATCTGGTGATGCACCAGCCAAGCAGGCACCACAGGGACAGGGATCCCGGGGACCTCAGAGGGGTGCACCTCAGAGGCAGCCTGTCCTTCATGTCATAGACCGTGATGGGTCCGGATCTAAATCCGGCCCAGGTAATTAATCTAAACCTTTAATCCTTGAAGTAGCATGTCTAAGTATTGGAGTAACTGTATGAGTGAATGCATGAGTAAATAAGTTGAAGTGTGTATTAAGCATGAAATGAAGTAGTTGAAACTAGTACTCACCGTAGATGAAATTTATAACCATAGGAAGCTTTAGTATCTGTTATCCGATACTGGTAAACTTGAATCAAGAAGAGATCGACATCACCAACCACTACTACACCAACGAACAGTGTCAGGTCATCCGACCAGGTATGATTTTATTAAGGGGATACCTGACACCCGAAGCGCAAATCTCAATCATCCGACGATGCAACGAGCTAGGAACGGGTCAAGGTGGATTTTATACGCCCGAATTCCCCGGTGGAGTGAAGATGAAATTAAAATAGGATGTGCGTGGGAATTATGTGTGGGAAGGACTGGAATCCTTATACCAAGACATACCAGGAGACACGAACACAAGATGGAGCAACGCCACCGACAATACCTCCAGAGTTTCAGACACTCGTCACACAAGCAGTAGAACTTGCACAACAATGCGAACATGAACCGATCCCCGCACTTGAAGCGGACCTCTGTATTGTCAACTTCTATGAGAAAGAAGGATGACTTGGGTTACACCAAGACAAGGACGAGACAGCGGAATATCTTGAACAAGGAGTGCCCGTAGTGTCTTGGTCCATTGGTGATGACGCCGTATTTATGTATAGCGAGCAGAAGCGTGTGGACCTCGCAGAGAAACTGGTACTAAGATCAGGAGATATCCTAATCATGGGTGGAAACTCTAGGATGCTGTATCACGGGATCAACAAGATCAAGTTGAATACTGCACCACCGGCAATAATCAATGCCACACACATGAAACCAGGACGCCTGAACCTCACCTTTAGAAAGTATTAACTTTAAAGTATCATGTAATCTGTTAGCAACGTGTATTAGAGACACGGTTTGTATGATGGGTGGGTTTATCAATAAAGAGTAGTGTTGAGTTAATTTCACTTGTGTCCACCATCAATACTTATCCAATTGTGAATCCAATAGGTTGTGGACTCGGTACCGAAGGTATCCTGAGCATCCTCACCGAAAGCACAAGCCGGCAAAAGCGGCACAATATTAACGGGAACCTTCCCAGTGAACGGCATTGATGCCAATGTGTTATTCGACTCCGGCGCCTCTCACACTTTCGTATCACCATCCTTCGTGAAGAGGTTGAAGCTAGATGCGGATGAGCTACCGAACTTCATGGTTACTCTCCCATCGGAGGAGCGAGTAAAGTGCACCAAATATTATCAATCAGCCACCATCGAAATCAAAAATGAAGCGTTTCCCATTTCCTTCATCGAATTCAATGGATTGGGATTCGACTTAATCATTGGAATGAATTGGTTGGAGCGGCACAAGGGTAGAATCCTCTGCGCCGAGCATCGTTTGCTGCTCAAGAGTCCTTCTGGGGTTACAATATCTTACCGCCAGAGACCGAGAGAGCCTTCGACCACACTCATATATGCTATGGCTATGTACCGGGAGCTCAGAAAGGGCCAAGAGGTATAATTATGTTATGTGCAAGACCTGGAAAGAGATCCAGAGTTCAGTGACGATGTACCCATGGTATTTGAATTTCCCGATGTATTCCCTAAGGAGCTACCCGGCATGCCACCTCCGAGAGCAGTGGAATTTGAAATTGATCTATTGCCAGGTACCGGTCCCATTGCTAGGGCACCGTACCGCATGGCACCTGCTGAAATGACAGAACTGAAAGAGCAATTACGTGATTTACTTGACAAAGGGTTTATACGCCCGAGCGTATCACCCTGGGGAGCACTGGTTCTCTTTGTGAAGAAGAAGGACGGTAGCCTCCGACTTTGTATTGACTACCGCGAGCTGAATGCGGTCACAGTCAAGAATAAATACCCATTACCACGCATCGACGACCTATTCGATCAGCTGAAAGGAGCATCAGTCTTCTCCAAGATTGACCTCCGTTCTGGGTATCATCAAATTGCAATCAAAGAGCAAAACATTGAGAAAACGGCATTCCGTACCAGATATGGCCACTACGAATTCACGGTGATGCCATTCGGTTTGTCAAATGCACCAGCTAAATTCATGGACCTCATGAATCGTCTATTCAGTGAACATTTGGACACTTCGGTAGTTGTCTTCATCGACGACATACTTGTATACTCCAAATCAGTAGAGGAACATGAAACTCATTTGAGGAAAGTGCTTGAGACACTGCGCGAGAACCAGCTGTATGCGAAGTTCTCCAAATGCGAATTCTGGCTAGATCAGGTATCATTCCTTGGTCATGTCATCTCGAGCGCAGGTATCTCAGTGGACCCTTCTAAGATAGAAGCTGTACGATCATGGCCTAGACCTAAGACTGTTACCGACATTAGGAGCTTTCTTGGTCTAGCCGGTTACTACCGGAGATTTGTAAAGGACTTCTCAAAAGTCGCTAATCCCATGACTACACTGATGAAGAAAGATGCACCGTTTGTATGGACAAGCGAGTGCGAGTTATCATTTCAGAAACTTAAAGACTCATTGACCTCAGCGCCCATCCTTACTCTTCCAGAGGGCACAGAGGGATTTGAGGTGTATTGTGATGCATCAGGCAAAGGAATGGGATGCGTGCTCATGCAGCATGGCAAGGTTGTAGCTTATGCCTCCCGTAGCTGAAAAAACATGAGGAGAATTACCCGACTCACGACTTAGAGTTAGGAGCCATTGTCTTCTCCTTGAAGATATGGCGACACTATCTCTATGGGGTAAGCATCACCATCTACTCCGACCACAAGAGCTTACAGTATGTATTCACACAGAAAGAATTGAACTTGAGACAGAGAAGGTGGATGGAGTTTCTCTCTGACTACGACATCGGCCTACAGTATAAGGAAGGGAAGGCAAACATTGTAGCCGACGCCCTGAGCCGTCGAGCACACTCGCTCCATTCGCTACTCGCTTCTTCTAGCTTGGTTGACGAGGTGCGAGATGCTCAGTTGAGCGACCCTTACCTAACCGAAATCAGACAAAAGATTGAGAATGGTACATTTGAGAAGAAAAAGTATGACTTCAAGCTACATGAAGATGGTTTGATTCGGTTGAATGGCAGGCTATGCGTCCCCCGAAGCAATGCAGAGCTAAGGGATCGCATCCTGCGAGAGTCACACAGTTCCACATTGTCAGTCCATCCGGGAGCCTCCAAGATGTACAAAGACATGAAGAGGTACTTCTGGTGGTCTGGAATGAAATCAGATGTGACAGAATTTGTATTGAGATGCTTAACATGCCAGAAGGTTAAATTCGAACATCGTAGACCGGGCGGAATGGTACAATCGATGCCAGTTCCGGAGTGGAAATTTCATGATATCTCCATGGATTTTGTTGTAGGACTCCCACCTGCCAGGGGAGGACTCAACATGATCTGGGTTGTAGTCGACCGCCTTACCAAGGTTGCCAGATTCATACCGATGAAGGACACCTGGAAGGTAGTAAAGCTAGCTGAGCTATTCGACAAGGAGATCATCAGACATCACGGAGTCCCGAAAACAATAGTATCTGACCGCGACACCAGATTTCTTTCGAGATACTGGAGAGCTACACGGGAAGCGCTGGGTACAGATTTGAAGTTGAGTACCGCCTTCCATCCTCAGACCGATGGTCAGATAGAAAAGACCATCCAAACACTGGAGGACATGCTTCGGGCATGTGCCTTGGACTTTCAGGGGAGTTGGTTAGACAAGCTTCATCTTATCGAATTTTCATACAATAATAGTTATCATGCCTCGATTAAGATGTCGCCTTTCCAAGCTCTATACGGTAGACCCTGCCGTACACCCTTGTGTTGGGATGAGTCAAGTGAAGCGGTCATCATAGGACCGGAGTACCTAGAACAAGTCCAAGCGGAAGTGCAACAAATCCGAGCCAATATGAAGGCAGCCCAAGATAGACAGAAATCCTATGCGGATGTGAGACGACGCGACCTTGAGTTCGCCGTGGGCGACCAAGTGTTCTTGCGCGTTTCACCTATGAAGGGCGTATTCCGTTTTGGTCAGAAGGACAAGCTAAGCCCAAAATTTGTAGGGTCGTACACCATTACCGAAAGAGTTGGATCTGTAGCCTACAGGTTAGCACTACCTGAGGACTTGGGGCGTGTGCATGATGTATTTCATGTGTCACAACTCAAGAAGTACATTGCTGATCCTTCTCATGTCTTAGAGCCCGAGAGATTATCCATCGAGCCGACTATGCGATATGTTGAAACCCCTGTGAGAATCCTTGATAGGAAGACCAGAGACACTCGCCATAAGTCTATACGAATGGTGAAGGTCCTATGGTCTAACCATGATGTCGAAGAAGCGACATGGGAGTTGGAAGATGCCATGAAGGCTAAGCACCCACAGTTGTTCATAGACTAGATAGTCTAGTATTTAGCAATACGGGTACGGGGCGTACCCCTTTTTTAAGGGGGGTAGAGCCTTTTTGCTTTTGCATTGCTTCGGGGTGAGCATTGCATAGTTTGTAGGTGTTGTAATAGATTTTTGTATGGCACATGTAGTGCAAGTGAATTTGGTATGTGTATGTATGTGTAATGTGTAATGTGTATTGTGAATTGTAATGGTGTATGGTGTATTGTGGAATGGTATGAATTGAAAATGTTGGATTGTGTATGTGAATTGTGTATGATGCTTGAAGTGTGTATGTTTGCAATGTGGAATGGAGTAAACACCTCATAGGTGGTAGTAAGATGCATTATGGCAATTGGTTGCCTAATGAGTAGAATTAATTAAACTAGTAACCTTGAGCAACTTTGAGGGCAAAGTTTCTTAAGGGGGTAGATTGAAATACCCCGTAATTAAAAATAGTGATTAATTAGACTAATAAATAATTTGGAAACTTAATTAAGTATAAATAATCATAAGGGAACAAATCCCGAAGAAAACGGACCCTTAAAACTGTTTAAAAGCATTACCGAACCTGAAAGCGCGTTTTTCGAGGTAACTGGGAAAACGTGTCTTTAAGCGGGTCAAATAGACTCGTAATAATATGGGTTAACTGAATAATCATTAATAAATATTAGTGAAGCTTTAGAACCAATAAAATCAATAAAAGGAGAAACTAGTAAAAACTGTCAAAAACGGGAAGTTGTGGGGTAGAAACATAAATAACACAAACTTATGTGTCCAATATTGTAAATAGAATTTTAAGACCCTCATGGTCTGTGTGTGTGTCCGATCCCATACCCCTCTCTCTCACACACTCTTTATTCCCTTCTTATTTACAAACAAACAAAATAATAAAGTAACCCCCCTTTATTACTTTACCCCCTCACTCACAATTCTCTCTCCTCCTCTCATTCTCTTCTCCACGTACAGACCCCCATCTCACTCTCTCTTTTCTTTCTTCTTCTTCCTCATGTGATTTCCATGGGAGCTTGAGAGAACCCCCACAAAACTCTACTTCTCTCCTCTTGAAACTCCCTCAAACCTCTTCCAAAAATTATAAAAACTACACCATTGGAATCCTCTCATCAAGAGCAACATTTCTATCTTTTCAAAATTCGGAAAGGAGCACTTTCGTTTTTATGGAAATGCCCCATTTGGAGCTTCAAGACTACCATTAGCACCACCTTCTTCTCCTTGTTCTTTTAAGGTAAAGATCTTCTTGAAACTCCATCTTTTTCTAGCCTTTAAGGGCAAAACGAAATTAAGCTAAAACCTTGTTGGTTGTTTTGGTACTCTAGCCGATTTTGGCTTTGTTGGAGGAGAGGAAACATTGTTCTTGAGCTATCCTAAGCATCACCTACATCCTTACAAGGTAATGGAAATCCTAAACCCTAGAATATGCATTAAGCTTTAAAGGAATGGTTAGGGTTAATTATTGGTATTGAAATGTATATGTGAATGGGTTGTAGTGTTAGAGAACTTGAGTTAAAACCGGTGGAAAGAGAGAAGGAAGAAGCAAGAGGAAGAAAAGAAACTAGAAGAGAAACAAGGTAAGGATACTCACCTTTGTGTAGTCTTGTATATGTATGTGTAACAGATTTTAGAGGTTTGGATTTAGTGATGAAAATGGTATTGTGTAGTAGAGTAGTGTATAAGAGGATACAAATATTTTAAACCCTTAAAAGACATTTTAAAAACTGTTACAAAACAGATTGGGATTGGGATGTTTGAGTGCAGGAATTTAATGTTGTTTAGAGTGGTAATTGTGTATGAGAGTTTGTATATTGATATGGTGTATAAAACAGGTGGTATAGATCATAATGTGAGTGTAAACAATGTGGTGAGAGTATAAAATTATAGGGGAGACTATGGCGAAATTTACATAGGAATAGAACACTTAGTGAATGAGAAACTAGGTGAATAAGGTGGTTTGTAACAGATTTTGTTAGAGAAAGATAGAGGGTATATTAGGAGAGATAGTTAATGTGGTTATAATGTATTAGAGGTGTTAGAAATGACATTAGAAGAGAGAGTTGTAGAAGGGGAGTGTTAGTATCAAAAACTGTAGCAAAATGCATTAAGGGAGGAAACAAGGGGAGTGTTGAATAAAAACTTATAGAATTGTGTGTATAAGTTAGTATAGAATTATGTAATGAATTAGGAAATTAATTAGCATGATTTAGAGTGGTTAAATTGTACTAAAACATGTTAGGATGTATGTAGGAAGATTGGGGAAACAATGGGTGAAATTGGGAAAAGAAAATAAGGGCTGTAGCAAGGTTCTGCTACCGTCCGACCCAGAGTCTGGATCGGACGGTGGGTCGGACGGGGCTTAAGAATTGGTAATCAATCTTTCTGGAATGGTCTGACCCAGGACCATGGATCGGACGTGGGTCGGACAGGCAAAAAAAATAAGGGTCAAAGTTTCTGACTTCGTCCGACCCAGAGTCTGGGTCGGACAATGGGTCGGACGGAGCAGGGACATGGGACCGAAACCTTCTGGAACGGTCCGACCCAGAGGGTATGGGTCGGACGGAATAGTGCTGGGTCGGACAGGGTGCATTTCAGAGGACGAACTCTACTGGAATGGTCCGACCCAGGGCTTGGGTCGGACGGTGGGTCGGACGGCCCAATACTTACAAAAAAAAAACTGTAAGCTTATAACTAGTATATATATATATATATATATGTATACCCACCTATACATATGTATGTATATATGTAAGTAAACCATGGATGAGTAATGAAAGGTAAGTAAATGAGATACAAGTGTAAGGAATGTAAAGACTTAGTAAGTATGAGTTAGGAAACGTAAGAGTAATCGAATTAAGTTAACGATAGTTAGATTAATCATTCAATTGTATGTATATCATAGGATTTGAATTGTGACATCGGAGGAACGTTTGGAAACACGTACGACGGTGAACGATATGAATTCCTCATGCCCCGTATGCTATCTTGGTTACTCTGATTTGTGTGTTGTGTGCTAATTGAACACCAAATAAGATAAATGCACGAATCGGAGTTATCATGTTTACTTGTGAATATGTAGTGTTGTATATTGTGGTATACTTTCTTTAAATCTCAGTTTGTATAATTCATGAAATGTATGGATGATAATGAATGTGTATATGTATGTTGTATTGCATCGTGACCGATTATTTGCGTGAATGGGCTTCTAACTTATTCCTAACAAGCTAACCAATCTAACTTAAATTGGTAATTAAATTGGAATGAGTAGAAGTCCGATATAGTTTCGGCCACGCGTGAGGATGAGGAGACACAAGAGGTTGGATCCGATTCCTGACTCTTAAACTGGTCCGCGGCCCAAATCCCTTAAGTGGGTAGCATCCCGGATTGGTGAGTCAAGTAAATCCCGGAGGTGGGACGGAGTAGTCCCCAGGGCCGGAGGTCCCGACGACTTAACTTGAGTATAAGTAAGTAAGTAAGAACGAGTAAGTAAAGTAAATGAAAGTAAGTAAGTAGAGTAAGAGTAAGTAACATGTAATGAGTAAAAGAATAAATAGCATTCCGATTAACCCGGATGCGTAATTTGGCTAACGTTATGAAGGTAAGTATTGTGTGTATCATTGTATGGATGTCTTGAATTGTATAATGTAATGTATATGCATGAATGTTGAATGCAAAGCATGTATGTATGAAAATAACGAACTGCATGTTTAGTGGACGTCAAATAGTCGGCGTGCCCTAGCTAGCACGCGGTATATGCGGAGTTTATACGCAACGTTTGCTGAGCCCCTTGGGGCACCATTTTTACTACACGTAGGTACAAGAGAAGGATGAAGGCCATGAAGAGACGTAGCTAGTTCTTGATTTCTTTTTTACTGTAAACATTGAATGATGATTGGTGTACTGAGTAGTACATGGCTGTAGTTTTGATTAGCCGGTGTACCATGGGGTACACCTTTTTGGGATACTGTGAAGGGATTTTAATTGGTATAGATGAGTAGTTGGTAGGTACTCATTCTTTTGGAAAGATTGGAAAGGGATGTAAGTATACACTTTAAATACTCGGTGATCCAGGAATGTAATATTGCTATCTTTTATATTTGGTAAGTAATTTAGTAGCTCGGTATATTATGTTCATCAGACCGTGACTGTAAGTAGAATGAGCCTAGCTAGCCGTATGGGCGGTTAGCGGCGTTGTATCACCCGCCGTAGTAAGTAGTATTTCCGCTGCGAGTAACTCTGGATTATGGGATGATTGGACGGTAAGCATAGGATTAGCGGTTGGGGTGTTACTAGGTGTAAAGAAGGCAGAACACAGCTGACGATCGGTTACATAGAGGACACTCGCCCAATGGCTGAGACTGGGATAGCCGCCCAGCAGCTACCTCTATTGTAGCCGGCCAGCGGTTGGGACATATACAACCGACTAGCGGTTATGTCTAGTACAACCGCCTTACGGCTACCTATGTTGTACCATGCTTGCTGCAACCCTGGCTGAAATGCATTCTTAGATGTTTTAATTGTCCTAGAGTGGTTTTTAGGGTGTATCTTCCACATTTTAACTTTCTTAGGGTGATTTTAGGGTTTATGGTGTGAGATAATCTTTTTAACTCGTTCTATACTTTATAATGTCTTCACCGAGTAGGTTAATGAAATGCAAATGACAGGTTAACCAAACTCGAATAACGGGTTAACGAAATACAAGTGATAGGTTAACAAAATACAAGTGATAGATTAACAAAACACAAACGACAGGTTAACGAAACACAAACGGCAGGTTAACGAAATACAAAAGACAGGTTAACAAAATACGAATGACGGGTTAATGAAATACAAGTGACAAGTTAACGAAATGCAAGTCACAGGTTAACAAAACATAAACAACAGGTTAACGAAATACAAAAGACAGGTTAATGAAACATGAATGACAAGTTAACAAAATACAAGTGATAGGTTAACAAAACAAAGGTGACAGGTTACCGAAATACGAACGACATGTTAACGAAATATAAGTGTCATGTTATTAAAATACAAGTGACAGTTTAACGAAATACAAATAATAGGTTAACGAAATACAAGTGATAGGTTAACGAAATACAAGTGGTAGTTTAACAAAATACAAATGACATTTTAACAAAATACAAATGACAGATTAATGAAATATAAGTGACATGTTAAAGAAAAACAAGTGTCAGCTTATCAAAATACAAGTGACAAGTTAACAAAGTACAAGTGACAAGTTAGCGAAATATAGTATGAAACATTTCTTTTTTTGAAATCTATCTTCTTGCAATGAGTTTGTTTTTTTTTTTTTGAGTCAATATGTGGGAAATTTTCTGCAAAAAATCATAGTTCAATGAGAAACAATAAACGAATCAGAATAACACAAATTCATTAGATACACAACAAATATAGACCCTAAACCCTTGACTTCAAACCGTTAAAATAAACCTTCAACGATTTAGCATTCTTAGGATATGTATCGGGTTTGGAGTATCTTTTTTTTATTCATTATTGTACTTCTACAAATGGTTTCAAATAATTGAAACAATCGGAATGATATTAGATGTTTAGTTACTAATGTCCAAATAAATATACTATTGTATATCTATAATTGATGCCTAAATAACACTATAAAAAAAGAAAGAAAAATGAACGAGTAATAATTCTTTTTGATAACTATTCTTAATGTTAAGATATTTATAATATTTATCATGCTAAGGACATGATATGTAAGGCCAAAGGTACAAATATTTATCATTAACTAATGTTAATAATCTAATAAAAAATATAACATTATCATTTATACTTTAAAAATAGAAAATTTAGTATATTTTTAAAGTAAGATTACTATTATATATAAAATATTAATCTAAAATAACAAACTACTAAATAAAGAAAATTAAAGTAATAAAGTAACAGCATCATAACAAATTGATTAATAAACTCTCGGTCCTCGGACGAGAATAAACCGATAAGAATGTGCTGGAAATTGAAAATAATTGCTGCTTTTTTATCTTTAATTCTACATGTTAAAATATTACAATTATTTTGTCGTATAGTGTCTGCAGGACTGCTGCATATGCCTCCCGCAGCACCTAAGCCTCGCTCTATCTTCTTTAATAACAATCCATATCTAATTTATCTGCTTTCTATGATACAGATTGGGTAAGTTGCCCTTTGACTAGGCAGTCAATCAGTGGGTACATAATCCGTCTGGGCGGCACAACTATTAGCTGGAAGTCTAAGAAGCAAGAGACAATAGCTTTGTCCATTGCAAAGTCTGAGTATAGATCCGTCCGGGAGTTACTACTGAGCTTACTTGGTTATCCATACTAGTGCATCTTGGGGTTGAAGGAGTCACACCAATCAGAGTTGGTTGCGACAATAAAGCAGCAATTTATATTGCTATGCAGTCTTTCACGAACGCACCAAGCACATCGACTTGGACTACCTTTTGGTTTGAGAAAAATATAAGAAGATGTTATTACTCTTCAACATATTCCAGGAGAACACTAGTTAGCAGATGTTCTCACTAAACAAGTCACCGGAAGAGCATATCAAATTTCTTCATAAAACTGATTCAAGAATAAGTCTAGAAGCAAAGGGGAAAATAGACAGTAACAAGCAAGACTCGAACAGAACTACAACTTCTGCCCTTCATCTTGAGGGGAAGTATTGGTATCAGATAGTTAGTTTAGTCTTCTATCAATATATTTATGTTAGTTAACAGAGGTTAATGCTCTAGTTAGAGTTAACGGCTAGTGTGACGATACTTATATGTGCCGGTGCTCTCTCACTTAGACAGAACATCCGTAAGAATGCTGAATTCATCAACTTCACCTCTTCAACGAAAGTAATTACTCTAGTTTTCGTTAGCTTACATGTAAGGATCCAGGGTATAGACAATTGAGAATATTGTATGGCCATAGATAAATGTTTAGACATTGTTCAAGTTTTAATCTAATAAAGCTTATTAGCTTTTTTTTTTTTTTTTGCAACATATAGCTTGTTTAAAAAAACAAAATATTTCATGTCTCCAGTAAAATCTTCGACGAACAGATGAAGGACATGGTCAGTAGTACAAATTCATGATGACAACTCAAGGACGGTCAAAACAGCTTCCGTTACGTAGGCCAACCGAAATAAAAAAAATGGGCTGTCAAAGCGCTCTTCCCCAGGTGCAATGAAGGACAATCCTATTAAGATTTTCTATTCACTAATGCACGGGAAAGATACTCCCTCCATTCAACAATAACTATCATTTTAGAAACTTACACACTTATTAAGAAAAGTAGGACAATGACGCATGTGCCCCTACTTTTATGTTGCTAGAATGACAGATATTTTTGAACAATCACATCCTAAAACGACAGATATTAATGAACGGAGGGAGTAAAGAAAAGAACACCCTACACATCTGCTCTGAACGGTTGGCAATGTCAGTATGCAAGCTTAAACATCAATGATTACGATTATATATTGTTAAATTAAGTACATTTACATAGTACTCCTACTACTATCAACTAGCATTATGTAATTAATTAGATTTGCTCAAGACTAGGGAGAAATACTGTATTTATAATAGAGTGGCAGTGGCAGTGGCGGTGGTTAATCATCAATCGCACTGTTTTTCATGCAGACATGGATATAAATGCCAGGACTTTTTCTGGGTCATCTTCAATTAAATAAAACTTCTCCATCTCTCTATGCTCTACGATTCTGCGTGTTCAAACTTTACTTTGAAACTGCTAGTGCTACTTTTTCCCTCTCCTCCCTCCCTGGGCATTGGCGTGGCAGGCAGTTCGTTCGCTCCGTTTTCCAATTCAGTTGCCGGACGAAGCAAATATGACATTATTAAAGTTGACAGTAGT
The DNA here is from genome assembly GCA_023374045.1 of Limonium bicolor. NCBI lineage: Eukaryota > Viridiplantae > Streptophyta > Magnoliopsida > Caryophyllales > Plumbaginaceae > Limonium > Limonium bicolor. Next base: position 255,451,445 of record CM041781.1, on the reverse strand, counting down.
TGGTATCATGTTAAAAGAGGATTGTCCATCAATAAATTGAGCTCATCAGGTAGTCGCTCTGGGGTCCGGAAGAGAACTTAATACTAAAAAGCAAAGAAAAACCCCAGCTCGATCGAAATCAGTGAAAAGAAAAGACATCAATGCGACAGAGTACTGAAAGTAGCCTACAGAATCTGAACTGGGTATCTTTTTCCATCTCTTCCCATTTCCAGTAGGATTCTCACAACTTAATTTTTTCTCTGTATATCTTTTCTTTTTTCATGGAGCTCTCTGATTCAGAGGTGAGACTGAGCAGTGTCTTTTGTTTGTGTTTAAAGACAAGAGGGGCGCTGTTGAATGTTAAGATGAGTGGGCTCATTTATTAATACACAAATCAATGAGTCGAATTGACTGCTCCTATGAACTTTATACAGAAAGCTGTTGCTGTTCTTTCTTGTTTGAAAATTGAAATAGATTCCTGAGTAGCTCTGCCTGTCCTTTTTCGCTGCAGTGCTGTCTGAGCCTGAGACCTCCTTTTTCCATAATAGTGTACAATTATTTTAATTTTGTTTCTCTTGCTTTTGGAGTAGTACAACACGAACTATCTGGGTGTGATTGATTTTCATTGAAAAAAAGGTTGTTACAGTAGTGCGATCTCTTTGTACTGGTATTTACTATTGGTTTTTACTTATGTGATGTTGTTTTCAGCTCATTAATTGAACTTGGATTCTCGTCTCTCTTCAACCCATCAATTTTACTGGTCATCTCTTCTCCACCTTCTAGTTGTACATCATCTTCCATTCGATCAAGTCCCCTTGCTGTGCGCTCATCATCTTCATCAGTTCGGTTTTTCTCTAGATCATGAACTGATTTGGGTTTCCCCCAATTTAGCCCCGAAACGTATTATACTTGAAACATTTCGGTTTCTCAATTGCTTCCAAGTAAGGTGATACGGGAATGAGCGACAACGAAACGGAGAAGCATACACCAGGTGTGCCCTCTAATTGGCGATACAATCCTCCCAATCAGGCTAATTCGGCGTCAATGGCACTGGACGGCGATGGCCCGTCAATCAACCCTTCACCTTCTTCATTGGGTTCTACTTCAACAATGGATACATTTCCCCAACCTCCACCAGTCTGGGAGAATACTCATTCTCAATTTTTAGGGTACAATGTGATGAATCTCCAAAACGTAGCAAGCTCTTCTGATGATTTAATGATGAAAACTGGACTTTTGTTGCCTAACTCATCGACAGTGCTCCCGCATCATAGCCTATCTCCATTCCCCACTGATTCCGCCTTCATTGAGCGTGCTGCTCGGTTCTCATGCTTCAGCTCTGAAACTATGGTGGATATGATGAATCCATTTGGTATCCACCAGTCAGCTATCAATCATTATGATCGAGGAGTGGCACAGAACAACCTCTCCTCGGCTTCACATAATGTTCTATTCCCTGAAGAGGAAGGGGGACGACAGAACTCTGGTGGTTTTCATCAGGAAGCTACTAAACACAGTGAGTCTGTTAAGGCGGAAACTGCTGGTTGTGAAGAAGAGGGGCTGACTCCTCTACCTTTGAAGGATACTGATGCAAGAGTTTCTTCATCTGAGGGACTTCATTTTAGGAAAAGAAAAAGGCTCGGTCAGGTATGGTGGGAAAAATGTCAATTCAGCCTGGTTACCAAAAGAGCTTTACTTATTTAGTAACTATTCTGAGGATTTTGTATGATTGAATGTTAGGATACTGAGACTGAAGAGTCTCCACACCAAGCAGATAAAGCAGAAAAGGATAATGGAGATAATAAAAGAAGTTCTCCATGTCCAGACACAAATAAGAACTCGGGAAAGAATGGCAAACAAAGTTCTGATGCTTCAGATCAGCCAAAGGAAGATTACATACACATAAGAGCAAGGCGAGGACAAGCTACAAATAGTCATAGCTTAGCGGAAAGAGTAATGTGCTCTTTCTCTCCCCACCAGTTATTCCCTTTGGACAAATACAGGTAAGTTTATCTAAGCATGAAAAGTTGTATGTGTTTATGTATAATAGGTTAGAAGGGAGAAGATCAGTGAGAGGATGAAGTTTCTTCAAGATCTTGTTCCTGGTTGTAACAAGGTAGGTGGTTTAAAGATGTTGCTTCTGAAAGTTCAAAACATTTGATCTTCATATAGTCCTTAAACTGTATCATTTGCAGGTGACAGGAAAAGCAGTCATGCTTGATGAAATAATTAATTATGTGCAGTCACTGCAACGACAAGTTGAGGTAACCTATCCATACAATTGTGTTCAGTTTGTATTTTTATCAGGATCATAGTATTATCCTTTCCATTCTCTTCTTGTTTCTTAGAACTTGGCTCAGTACCATACATTTGATATTAGGCATTGCTTTCTGAATGTTTATGAGCTATGTTTTGTAGTGTCCAACATAAGTGATCTATTTGGGCTGTGAAACGGTTTTCTGCAATGGCAAGTGTCTCGTGGGTCTTAGCGTTGATAGCATGTTTGTTCAGTGCATTTATGATGGTCGTTTTTCCAGAGATCTCATTGCTATGTGCTGGCTCTTTTGTTTCACAGTTCCTATCGATGAAGCTCTCCACAGTTAACCCAAGGCTCAACTTCGACATTGAAAGCTTCCTAGATAAAGATGTGAGTGTGTAAAAACCTCTTGCCATTTTGCCAAATTTTAACAGAAATATTTGTCATCCTATTCTTAAGTGGACTGCGTATTCCAATGGTTCTTATAGCCAATGTTTGGCGCTCTCGCTGGTCCTGCTTCATGGGGCTTGGCTCCTGATATGCATATGGGTAATCTTAGAATGCACCCACCTGAACAGAGCCACACCCCACCAAACCTTGCACCCACTTCCGATGCACTGAGAAATATCACTTCTCAGTTGATAGGCGTAAGTGCAGGGTACAAGGCACCTACTTGTCAGGTAAACATATTCTTCGCTCTCCATATTTGCATATTAAATAGCAATGAAAGCCACAATATGCCAGTTACCACTTTTGCTTCAACACATAACTGTTGTTGTCTCGATATGATGCTGTGCCTTTCTTTGCTGCTCACGGCTGTGCTACCTTTTTCTATCAGTTCATACGGCATGTGCTCCAGTGCACATTCTCAAAAACACAAACTTCAGCTCTCTCTCAACACTTGCACTTGCGTCTTAGGCAAACTTTCTCATGTACAAACACAGACAAAGAAGAGGAATAAGGCCACACCACCCAAACCCACCCCCCCCCCCCCCCCCCCCCCCCCCCCCCAACACAACACTTCCACCCAATGGCACTATCTTCATTCGGCTTGGGATCCGTAAATCTCTCCTTCAATAATTGGACAATGTAGAAGCAGTCAGTGCACTCTGTATTATTGCAATGATATTCAGCTCCCTTGATGAAAAGTAGTTTTCCATTTGCAAACTGCTGATTGAGCTTGCTTCTCATTCTTATTCAATTCTTCAACCAGATAGCAAACTTCATGGTTAACCATCTCTCTTGGAAATCAATCTCCCTCTATCAAACACTTTGGACATTCTTCAAATACCAGCACCTCTTACTAATGATGTCAACTCCCCAAGTAAAACAATAAATGCACCAATCTTAGATACACTTCCTATACTATTATGAAACAGAAGAACAACTGTGTCTGGAAATTTCAATCGAACATCTCTAATGCCTTCCATCTCCAGTTTCTCACTGTTGGAAAAAGCAGTGTGGGCAAATTCTGTCAAGCTCCTTTTTGTCATCTTTTGTATTGGTCCTAGTCATCTACTATTATCCTCTCGTTATACATATAATAAATGTATATGCTTGAATTCCTACTTATAGCCTTGCTGTTTCAAGCTCCTTTTTGTCATCTTTTGTATTGGTCCTAGTCATCAATTATAAAACTTCTCTGCCGAACTTGCATCCAAATCACTATCATCTTCAACCTTTTGTCTTCCCTTCATTTTCTCTTGTTTAGAAAGTCTTTCAGATCCTTCATGAGGTCGGAGCATCTATATTAAAGGTGTGCCTTCTCTATATATAATAACTGTATCATTCTGGTCGAAGGGTTGAGAACTCCCCCTCGAACCAAATCTCTTATCATTTCAATCTCAATTATTATTCAAAGTCACTATTCCTTGATCGTAACTATCAATGACTTTACTCTTCAGTAGCCCACTCGAATTGTGATAGTTAAGGTAAAACTATGGAAACGTATACTGAAGCTGGCTAGTGGTGTTAATAAAAAACACCTTAAACCTAATGGTTGCAATCCTGGATCTTGTACGTCTGAAAATTACTCCTAAAGGCCGTGTCATGGATACACTTCCTGAATCCTTTACATGCCCAAATCTCCTAGGTTGACTTTAAATTCTAGCATATAACGGCCTATGTCATTTCAGTTGGACTGGCACATTATACATATTGTAGTGCTGAAGTTCTTTCATTGTTATACTTACATGCTCAGCAGCTCAGTAGTAACATTCTTGTAGTAGGGATGATAACAAAAGAAGAGAAGATAGAAGCATGGATGTACATTTGATCCTTCCCTTCTTTTCACAGTTCTAGCTAGTCTTGAAAGAGGATTTTGTCTCACTCACCTAAGTATTTTTTGCAGCCGCCTAACGCATGGGATGATGAGCTACACAATGTCGTTCAGATGGGATTCAACCCTGCTGCTGCTCACAGCTCCGGAAACCATGACAAAGAAACAAATACAGATGGTTTTGACCCACTACTTTCTCAGTCTCTGTGTTTAATTCTGCAGTATTGTATACTCTTCTACTTGCTAGCCTGGATTTTGGTTTCTCATTTCGTAGTTGTTGTCCCGTACTTCAGTCTTGTGTTTCAGCGATCATTTATTCTCTGTTTCTGATTCTGCAGGAAATTTACCTACTGGGCTCATGAAAGTCGAACTTTGAAGATACTTTTGGTCGTCCAGAAAAAATTTAAGAAAACTCCTGATTAATCATTGACAATTGATCTAGAAGATTGTTGTATCAGGAATTTTGAAGTTCCTCCGGCCCTGTGATCAAGATTCTGTGATTGAGATTGAACTCGCAATAGCGACATTGCTTTACCGCTGAGCTTGGCCATCGATCTTCAGGTTGACATAGCTAGCTGGTGGGTGATCCAAATTTGTGAATCCTTGTTTGTTGTTTGTATTATAGTGTTACTTCAACGTATATGATTTGTAATCTTGTTGTCTTTGATTAGTTTTGTTAATCCATCCACACGTGGCAACGAGAATTAGTATTTGTATATTCATTGATGGAGGTTGGGGGGGGGGGGGGGGGGGGGGGGGGTGCATTTAGTGGTGGGTGGCTTGGAGATTTATCGTTGGTAGCTATGGTCTCCAAGGTAGGCATGTACATGCAATGTGGGAGGTTGTTATGGAATAATGTATTGTGATTCTGATAATGATGAAAGCATAGTTTCACAGCTTATTGTTTTGCTCAATTTAATCCGTTGTTTTGCTCAATCTGATCTAGCGGACTGGTTCTGTATAGTATAACATAAGTATTGGGCCTGTCCAATACATATTAATTTAGGCCCATTCTTTGTATAGAACAATACAGTTATATGTTGTCTCTTTAACCCTACTATAAGTAGCATAAACAGTAGCCGCTGTACAATATCTTACAATTCAGAGACTACAAAATATCTCTCGTCTCTATCTTAAGCTCGTCTATGATATTAGAGCCTTAAGGGGCGTCTTCCACCGTCGTGTTAGTCTTGCTGCTATGGCTTCTTTAGGATCTCCTTCAACACCATCGTCTGGTTCAACTGGATCTGGCACCGGTAATTCTGCAATCAATAACACGTTGTCAATGCCATCCCTTATTTCTCCTATGTCAAACTTTATTAAATTGACTGCTGAGAATTATCCAACTTGGAGGAAACAAGTTGAACCTTACCTTATGGGGCATGGTTTGTTTGGCTGGATCGATGGACCCAAGATCCAACCCCCTGCAAAACTCAATGGTGAAATCAACCCAAAACGTACCACTTGGGATCAAATGGTACAATCGGTGATAAATACATCTTTATCCGAGGCAATTATAGGCAATGTTGTTGAATGCAACACTGCAGCTGAAACCTGGAAAGTCCTAAAGGACATGTTCGTAGCTCAATCTACTGCTCGAGCAATGCAGGTGAGGGTTCAGCATGGAAACACTAGAAAAGGAAATGACACGGTCACTGAGTATTTCAAGAAGATGCGTGCCCTTGCTAGTACCCTATCAGCAGCTGGTGAACCTCTTACCGACTCTCAATTCTGTTCCTACATCATTTCAGGTCTAGGACCTGAATATGAATCCGTCCAAACATCCCTCGCAATGCGTCCTGATCCACTCACTTCACAACAGATTTATAGCTCTCTGTTAACCTATGAATCCCTTCATGCCTCTCAAAACAGCTCTATTCACCTAGCTGCTAATCTTACCTGTAACTCCTCTAGCTCACACACAAAATACAACAACAAAACCAACCGTCAGAACAATGCTGATAAACAGGGAAACAGAGGCAAAGGGTAACTCTAGTTACTCTTCCACTACCAGTAGTACCTTCAGCGGCAAGCCTGATTCTAGGCCACGGTGTCAAGTGTGTAACAAAGTTGGACATATAGCTGCTGTATGTTTTCATCGGCACAATCATGCCTATCAACCCACACCCTCAAAGACTTTCAATGCAACTTACTCATCAGCTAGTGTTCCTGATATGAATTGGTATCCTGATACGGCAGCCACTAAAAACTTCACTAATTAGATTAATGCTCTCAATCTGGATAATCATCCATACACAGGAAATGATGAAGTGATGCTTGGTAATGGCTCCTCACTTCCTATTCACAGTTTTGGTTCAAACAGTTTAAACACTTATACTCATTCTTTTCTTCTATCTAACCTCTATTATTTGCCACATATCACAAAAAACCTTCTCTCTATTAGACAATTTGCTCATGATAATCAAGTCTTTTTTGAGTTTCATCCTACTTTTTTCTTGATTAAGGACAAACAAACGGGGAGCACTCTGGTCAGAAGAGGAACTAAAAATGGCCTGTATTACCTACCAAACCAGACTAATTCCACTACCAGCAAGAAGTTTTCATCCCAAGCACATCTCACATCTAAAGCTGCTTCTGCCACTTGGCATCTTGGGCTTGGTCATCCCTCTTTAAGGGTGACCAAATACACTATAAATAAATACAAACTGTCTGTTACCTCTTTTGTTTTGCATTTAAATAATTGTGAAGGATGTTTTAAAGGAAAGATGCATTCATTGCCTCATCCAAACAGAAACACAGTTTATGTTAAGCCTTTTGAGCTGGTTTTCATTGATGTTTGGGGTCCTGCCCCTGTTTTGACTGTTAATGGAGGCAAATATTATTTGTCAATTGTTGATGCTTATTCTAGATATACTTGGATCTATATTATCGCATTGAAGTCGGGTGTTACTAAGATTTTCCAAGATTTTGTGGCATATGTTAGTCGACAGTTTAATGCACAGGTTCAGGCAGTGCAAAGTGATGGTGGTGGGGAGTTTATTCCTTTGAGCAGATGGCTGAAAGAACAGGGAATTGTTCATAGAGTCTCTTGTCCTTACTCACATGAACAGAATGGGATGGTTGAGTCTCGTCACAGGAGAATTGTGGATAAGGGTCTGGCTTTGCTAGCACAAGCTAAACTATCTTATGAGTTCTAGGGCCTTCACTACGGTTGTTTACTTACTGAACAGAACCCTAACTACTGTTTTGGAACTCAAAAGTCCTTTCGAAGCTCTGTTTAAGGCAGTTCCTGATTACTCCATTCTCAGAGTTTATGGATGTAGTTGTTGGCCAAACATGAGGCCGTGGAATAAGCACAAGCTTGCCTTCAGAACAACTCAATGTATTTTCTTGGGATATGGTTCTAACTCTGTAGGTTATCTCTGCTATGACCCCATCACTCAAAAGTTATATCTGTCACGTGATATAATTTTTGATGAGACAACATTCCCTTTCAAAACCTTGGCTCCACAGAAAAATCCCCCCTCAGACCAGTCTCCAATTACCTTTACTGCCCTACAATCTCCACCTACACAATACAACACTGACCTACCCCCTTTCCCATCTCCAAACACCACTACACAAACACCAGAACTGTCACCCTCTATACTTCCTCCCCTAATGCCACACCTACTGAAAATTCCCCAATATCTTCCACCTCCTCCACACCCACTACCTCTCCTGAGCAACCTATTCCAAATCAGCATCTTATGGTCACTCGTCCACGTGACAACATCAAGAAACCCCTGGTGCGCCAGGATGGCACAATACCATGGCCTAACCTACATCACACTGCCCTCAGTCCCTCCCCTATACCAAATGAACCAAACTTTAAGGAAGCTATGCGTCATGAAGCTTGGCATTTAGCAATGTTGGCAGAGTTTGAGGCTCTAATGAAAACTCAGGCCTGGGAATTAGTACCTAGACCTCCTAATACTAATGTGCTTGGATCAAAGTGGGTAATGAAAACAAAGAGGAATTCAGATGGTAGTTTTGAGAGGAGGAAGGCACGGTTAGTGGCAAGAGGATATAATCAGACTGAAGGGATAGATTATACTGAGACCTTCAGTCCCGTTGTTAAGCCTACTACAATTAGGCTACTCCTTGCTCTAGCTACTATGCGCTCCTGGCCTATCCACCAACTAGATATTCAAAATGCGTTCTTGCAAGGAGACTTACAAGAATGTGTTTATATGAGTCAGCCCCCGGGTTTTACCCACCCCATCTACCCAAACCATGTTTGTAAACTAAAAAAAGAGTATCTACGGGCTCAAACAAGCTCCTAGAGCTTGGTTTTCTAAGCTTAGTGATGCTCTAATCTCAATGGGATTTCGTGACTCCAAGGCTGATACGTCTTTATTCATTTATCAGGTGGATATAGAGGTCATTTTTGCCCTAATATATGTTAACGACATAGTAATTACAGCAAACTCCACTACCTTGGTGAACCAGTTTATTACTCGACTCTCGTCCCTATTTCCAGTTAAAAATTTGGGGCCTCTACATTATTTTTTAGGGATTCAAGTAGCTCACGATTCGACTGGGTTGTATCTCTCTCAAGAAAGATATATCAATGATCTTCTTCAAAGATCGAATCTTTCTAAGTCTAGACCAGTATCTACACCTATGGCGGCTACAGCAAATCTCTCAGGTCCAGAAAGTCCCTGATTTCCTGACCTAACTCTATTTTGAAGTTTAATCGGGGGCCTTCGGTACCTTAACATAACTAGGCCAGACATTTCATTCTCGGTTAATAGACTTTGTCAATACATGCATCGTCCTATTGAGAATTATTGGAAGGCTTTGAAAAGGATTCTGAGATACCTAAATGCTATGAAACACCTTTAGTTTCATATTTCATCCAAATCTTCCGCCGCCTTATCTGCCTTTGCTGATGTCGACTGGGCTGGAAATAAGGAAGATTGTAGATCCACCACCGGTTTTTGTGTTTACTTCGGTACAAATCTGGTCGCTTGGCAGTCGAAGAAACAACCGACACTTGCTCGTTCCACCACCGAGGCCGAGTACCGATCCATTGCTCATGCTACTTGTGAGTTGCTCTGGATTCAGCAACTTCTCTCAGAAATCGGTGTTTACCTCTCCTCTCCCTCGGTGTTGTGGTGTGATAATTTGGGTGCGACATACTTGTCGGCAAACCCTGTACTTCACTCTCGGGTCAAACATGTTGCCCTTGACTTCCATTTTGTCAGAGAGAAGGTGTCCAATAAGTCATTTTTGATCCAGTTCATACACACAGAGGATCAAACTGCTGATGTTCTTACCAAGCCCTTGCCAGGCCCACGATTTCAGAAGCTGCGATCTAAACTGCAGTTGGTGCAGCATGGATCACGGGAGAGTAGTATAACATAAGTCTTGGGCCTGTCCAATACATATTAATTTAGGCCCATTCTTTGTATAGTCCAATACAGTTATCTATTGTCTCTTTAACCCTACTATAAGTAGCATAAACAGTAGCCGTTGTAATACAATTGATCAGTACAATATCTTACAATTCAGAGACTACAAAATGTATCTCGTCTCTATCCTAAGCTCGTCTACTGTAGTTACATACTTTGGAGCTTGTTCAGGAACCAGAGTTGAACATGATGAGAAAATAGAAGATCAGCATTCGAAATCCAGTAGCATAAATACCTCCTCTAGAGGTTTCTGTTCGGCATGGTTTTTTTGCGGTTGTTTTGTAGTTGTTTTGTTCTGGCTGTTTTGGCTAGCTGTTTTATGGTATTTTGCTAGTTTTGTGCTGGTAGTTTTGAAAACTACTGTTTGGCAGTGTGACGGTTTCGTCTGGCGTATTTGAATAAATTAGTCACATGTAGTGCATTTACGATGTCTCTACTACAATTACAAATTTTATATTACATTTTAAAACAATTTTTTACAGATGTAAATAAAGAAGCTATTAACAAATATATAGATTAATACGTACATAATTTATAGTTAGAAAAACAACAAAGTTTTATTACAATAAATAATTGTTAACATTTATATCTAGGTCTATACAAACAACTTCACTATTATCAAACACAATTCTATCAATGGATAACAACAATTGTAACTATACATGGTTTTAACACACCAGGCTACTTCTTCACATTTGAATAAAAGGAAAGTATAATAATTAATTAGTGAAATTTATTAATGTTTACATTATACAAAAAAAAACAATTTAGTTGTTAAAAAATATGACTTATATATTAATATATGTAGATATAATTAAATATTCATATTTTATACCTTTTTTTAGCATATAGTTAAAAGTAAAACTGATTACTATGTCATTCTTAGTAATCATGTACCGCTTCTATCCATAATACAAATACTTTTTTAGTTTTTTTATTACATATTCTATAAATTAAAAAATATTAGAATTACTCAAAATAATTTTTACTATTAGTTTTTTTGAGAAACACTACTAGTTTAAAACTAGTGTTCTATGTTATTGTCATTAACTTATAATTTAGTATAACAATCTCTATAAAAAAACTAAAAATAAAAAAGGGAAAATAAACTTTTTATATATTAATTTATATATTTCAATTTTAATTTAATTTTTGTGTTAAATTTATTATATAATATAATTTTTAAAATATTAATTTATATTATTAAAATATTCTCACCTCCTTAATTACAGTTTTCTGGCCGCCTCTGTTTATGATATTTATTCTCTTTGCAGCATAAACTGCTAGTTGTTTTGTGGCTATTTTGTGCTAGTATATTTGTGGTTATTTTAAAAATTATTGTTCGGTAGTATGGCGGTTTGACATTTTTGTCAAAAATGTCAAACTCAAAAATATCACATACCAAAAAACACCAACACCGAACGGAGCCTTTCTCTATATTTCCTACGTACGTCGCATTTTCTTTTATTATCTAAATATATATTTAGTAGTCAATAGTGCTTTCCTAACAACTATTCCATGTAGAATTATTAATGTTAACGCAAATTCGTAGGTGCAACACGTCCGCATGTATTATTGTGCGCTTCAGTCCACTTGGCATTCCAGTCAGTTGTTGATTGGATTGTTTTGCTGATTGGGCTGTCTTTTTAGTATATTAACTCCAATTGAATGTAACTTTTAAAATGTAAGTTCAAAATGAAAAAAATTATATCATTGTTCACCTAAATTCGAGCTCTTTAAAACAAGACTAGACATAGATATATTTTGACAACTTTGAATTTTTTTTATTTTTACATGTATACTATGAAACACTGAAATCATAATATGATTCAATAAAATTGATATTATGATTTACTAACTAATAAGTGGTGACTTAGATAACACACTTTGGAACCGATAAAAAATTATTATTATTTTGTAGTGTATTATTATTGTATGGTGTATTTTAAACCTTATATGGTGAATCATGTATTTTCTGTACATACCAAATTTGTTTTGTGTTGTATTATTGTTTAATTTATTATTTTTATATGTTTACGTTGATACACTAAAATGATGATATGATTCATTAACATTTGTATTATGATTCATTAAAATTGATAATATGATTCTTTAACTAATAAGTGGTGAGTTTGGATAATAAACTTCAGAACTGATAAAAAAATCATTATTATTTTGTAGTGTATTATTGTTATTATTGTATGGTGCAATTTTAAACTTCTATGGTGAATCATGTATTTTTCATACATGCTAAAACTGTTTTGTATTGCATTATTGCATTATTGTTTATTTTTTTATTTTTATATGTTTACGATGATACACTAGAATGAAGATATGATTCATTAAGTTTGATATTATGATTCATTAAAAACTGATATTATAATTCATTAACTAACAAGTAGTGAATTAGATAACAAACTCCGAAACTAATAATGGATCATTATTGTAATGCATTATTATTATTATTATTATTATTATTATTATTATTATTATTATTGTTTTGTGGTGTATTATTATTATCTATATGATGTATTTTAAGTCTTATATAGTGAAGCATATATTATTTTTAACATACCGATTTAAGAAAATATATAATGAATCATTATTGTTTTGTAGTGTATTATTATTGTTGTATGGTGCATTTTAAACTGCATAGATATATACATATACAAAATATAAAATTTACAGTTGTCAAAACATATCCATGTCTGGCCTTGTTTTAAAGAGCTTGAATTTAGATGAACACTGATATAATTTTTTTCATTTTAGACTTATATTTTAAAAGTTACAACCAATTGAAGTTAATATAGTTAAAAGACAGCTCAGTCAGTAAAACAATCCAGTCAGCAACTGACTAGACTGCCAAATAGACAGGACTACACCCATTTGGATGCGGGCAAGCCGCACCTTCTACTGTCTGGCCAGCACAGAATCGATTACACAGCAGGTTTGTACAATGTTTTGTGTGGCCTGTTTATGTGGTAGTCCTGTCAATATGCTTATTGGACTGCTTATGTGGCCCATGAGTGAGAAGAAAATTTATATTAACTTTAAATGGTTATAACTTTTAATATATAAGTCCAAAATGAAAACAAAAATTATATCATTGTTCAACTAAATTCGAGCTCTTCAAAACAAGACCAGTCATGAATATGTTTTGACAACTTTGAAAAAAAAAATATTTTTACATGTTATGATGATACACTAAAATGATAATATGATTCATTAATTTTGATATTATGATTCATTAAAATCGATATTATGATTCACTAAAATTGATATTATAATTTACTAGTAACAAATAAGTGGTGAATTAGATAACACACTTTGAAACCGATAAAAAATTATTATTATTTTGTAGTGTATTATTATTGTATGGTGTATTTTAAACCTTATATGGTGAATTATGTTTTTACCGTACATACCAAATTTGTTTTGTGTTGTATTAATGTTTATTTTTTTTAAATTTTTATGTTTACGTTGATACACTAAAATGATGATATGATTATTAACTTTGATATTATGACTCATTAAAATTGATATTATGATTCATTAACTAATAAGTGGTGAGTTAGATAACAAACTTTGGAACCAATAAAAAATCATTATTGTTTTGTAGTGTATTATTATTATTGTATGGTGCAATTTAAATCTTCTATGGTGAATGATGTATTTTTCATACATACCAAATATTTTTTTGTATTGCATTATTGTTTAAATTTTTTTATTTTTATATGTTTGCGATGATACACTAAAATGAAGATATGATTCATTAATTTTGATATTATGATTCATTAAAACTTATATTATGATTCATTAAATAACAAGTAGTGAATTAAATAACAAACTTTAAAACTAATAATTGAACATTATTGTAATGCATTATTATTATTATTTTATGGTGTATTATTATTATTTATATGATATATTTTAAGTCTTATATAGTGAATCATATATTTTTTTAACATACCGATTTCAAAACAGATTATGAATCATTATTGTTTAGTAGTGTATTATTATTGTTGTATGGTGTATTTTAAACTGTATATGGTGAACCAAGTAAGGTTGATATGTATAGACATATATATATAAAAAATATAAAATTTTAAAGTTGTCAAAACATATCCATGCCTGGTCTTTTTTTGAAGACCTTGAATTTAGATGAACAATGATATAATTTTTTTCATTTTGGACTTATATTTTAAAAGTTACAACCAATTAAAGTTAATATAGTAAAAAGATAGCCCAATCAGTAAAACAATCCAGTCAGTAGCTGACTGGACTGCCAAGTGGACAGGACTGCACCCATTTGCACGTGGGCAAGCCGCAGCATCTACTGTCTGACTCGCCAGTACACATAAACAAAGTTGGATAATTAAAAAAAAATCTTTATTCTAAACAAGTTCATCCTGCTATCTTTTGACAAACAAATATTTTGTATTAAAGTTTTATAAAAATATAACAAACATTTAGGGACCAATGGATCAGCTTCAGATTGGGTGGAGCATTACTCGCATCCATCACTGGATATATCACCCACTCACTATAACATATTAGATTTATGAAGGTACTTTTATTGCCCTAATAGATCAATAACTTACCACATTAGGGTAAGCAAGACGATCTTTTTCTCTTACCTTGTTGACATGATCTTTGAGGACAACTAAAGCCGTCTTTCTGATCCTAAGTATAGGATGCAACAAAGTTTCTCATTTTGATCAATCATCAATAGGGACAAAGTATTAGAGTCCCCTCTTTCATTTATGGTCAACGGTGGCAAGCTAGATTAGTTGTCCTCTTTAATTGCAGTCAAAGAGGGCGACACTTGACCTAGCCCCCTTTGACTATATTCTATGGCAATGAGCTCGGTTAGTTGCCCCCTTTGAATGTTGTGGTGACAAACCGAGTCTATCAGGGTGATTTTTGTTGCCCTCATAGATTTTGTTAAAGAAAAAAATTTAAAATCACACTAATCTAGTACGTAGGGTGGAAAATAGATTTAAAAGCCGATTGAGATGCCAAACAAACTCTACAACTATTTCTAATCCATCAAAGCACCTATACGATGATATCCACATCATTATTGTAGCTTAAGTAGAGTACTTGATAAGCTTAATTGAATACCATCAGCCTGTATTAAAGAAAAAAAAGAGGTCAATCAAAAAAATATTGGTTAATGTTTCATTCGATCTCCCTCACTATAAAAAAGAACAAGTTAACAGTCATGCTTAACAAATAGTGGGTCTCTTGGACCAAACCAACACTCCCCAAACTATAAATGAAAGGAATATCATCCAAATTGACACACAATTCAACATTACATCACTAAAGTTAACACCAAGACTAATGTGATGGTTAGCCCGGGCCGTTACACGATTATGTTTAATTTTACCTTTGTTATTTGAGTAGTTTTTATCTTCTTTAATTGAGTTAGTAATAAAGAGAGTAGTTTAGATATTCTTTAAATATTTATCTATTTACATTAATTAGATAGATTTGTTAGACTATTATATAAGGGGAGGATTGTAACCAGAATATATATTAATTATCAGAGTTATTTCATTCTTATATTTCTTTCTCCATTGCCTAACTCTCCCTCATATTTCTTCCTATTTATCTCACTCACTCTATTTCACGTCTGATTGTTCTGTTTCTCCCCCTCTGTCGGGTCTCCCCTAGCCGGCACTCCCATCCTGCACAACCAACCTGGCACATTGGTGCTTTCATCGCTCTTCTCTTCATCCACAAAGTTACCACTACCTTTCTCAATCTCCTCTATGGCAATCACTACTCTTTTCAAGGCTCTCAAAGAACAACTCGAGAAGTGAAATGAACAGCATGAAGCCTTGCGGTCAAATTTACACTCCCAGTGTCTGAGATTCTTAAACGTCTTTCTGCTATGGAAACTCGCAGTCCATTATTGCAGACTCCGGGCGCACGCGCGTCGTCTTCGCACTCGACCATCTGCACGCCAAAGCTAGAAATTCTGTTCTTTTCTGGAGAGAACATTCATGGTTGGCTCTTTTAAATCGAGCGCTTCTTCACTTACCATCAAGTGAACCATGACCAGGGTCTCGACATTGCAGCGATGTATATGACCGGTGCCACACTAACTTGGTTCACAGTTCAATATCAAAATCATCTTTTTACATCCCGAGATCAATTCAAGAAGGTTGTTCAAGACCGTTTCGGTCCATCTACATTTGAAAGTCCGGAAGGGTCTCTTTATAAGCTTACTCAGACTTCTACTGTTGCCAAGTATACCGAGGAGTTTGAAGCTCTGCATTCACGTGTTCCACATCTTTCCTTGGCCAATGTACTACACTATTATATTTCTGGCCTGCGGGATGACATCCGTCGTGAAGTTTTGCTGATGCGACCCGTTTCCCCGATGATTGTTGTAGGTCACGCAGGTTCAATAGAGGAGAAGTTGACGGTTACAACCTTCTGGGCTTTGCCGCAACACCCTTATAGTATGTCGTTCAATCTAAATGGGTCTTTCGTGTCTGCTGCATTGGTGCCGACTACTAGCCACTCGGCATCGAGTCCGGCAGCCTCAAGCCTGATTGCACCTGTGCCGGCTACTAGCCACCCGACTTCAGGTCTGGCATCCTCTGGACAGGCTACGCATATGCCAGCTACAAGACACTCGGCTTTGGGTCCGGCTTCCTCTGGACAAGTTACGCCTGTGCCGGCAACCAAACACCCAACTCCTGGTCCAGTTTCCGCGGTTCCTTCAAGCATTCCAGTAAAACGGATCACACCAGCAGAGGCACTTACCAGTTGGGAAAAAGGTCTATGTTATAATTGTGATGAGCGTTTCACTCTAGGTCATTGTTGCAAGAATCGGAAGTTTTTGTGGTTAAATGGTAGCTCCGATCCTGGGGATGATCCTATGCCCCAACCTGATTTTGGCATTTCTGCTCGAGAGGACTTTGCACCGCCGCCTTGAGGACAAGGACGCTTTCTAAAGGAGTGGGAATGTGACGGTTAGCCCGGCCCGTTATAAGATTATGTTTTGTTTTACTTTTGTTATTTGAGTAGTTTTTATCTTCTTTAATTGAGTTACTAATAACGAGAGTAGTTTATAGTTGTTTAGATATTTATCTATTTACATTAATTATATAGATCTATTAGACTATTATATAAGGGGAGGGTTGTAACCAGAATATTTATCGATTGACAGTTATTTCATTCTTATCTTTCTTTCTCCATTGCCTAAGTCTCCCTCATATATCTATCTCACTCTATTTCACATCTGATTATTCTATTTCTCCCCCCTGCCGGGTCTCCCCTAGCCGGCACTCCCATCCGGCATAACCAAACTGGCACAACTAACTTGAAATTCTTCTTTGATTTATTCTCTTCATATCTTTCATGGAAGCAGTGATTTATTTATTCTATAATTATAAGGTGAATGAGAGTCACCTAAGGAATTTTCTTGCTTCTGTACCGAACATAAAATAAAAGCATTAGCCAGGATCTCCATGAGTGAGTTCAAATACTCTTGTAATATGAATTCATCCCCATAATTGGTTCCTTTAGTTGCCTAGTTGCAACGGATCTGCCCGTTGCCCAACCACTTTCCAAAAAAAAAGAGATTCTTCAATCGATGATGTTGAAGCTTGTTTTTTTATGAAACTTGATTTCAGCAGGGTTACTTTTAGATATGGTAGAATCAGATTCAGCCAGGTTCAACGATAAAACTAGATTTTGATGGTTTAATGACGAGGATGAAGCTTGATTTCGATGAAATTTGATTTCAGCAGGGTTACTTTTGGACATGGTAGAATAAGATTATGCATGGTTCAACGTCGAAACTTGATTTCAATGGCTCAACTATGAGGCTGAAGCTTGATTGTGGCGAAGCTTGATTTTAGTTGGGTTACTTTTGAATATGACAAAATCAGAAGCAGGGTCCAACGACGAAACTTGATTTTGACGGTTCAACGACGAGGCCGAAGCTTTCAGCAGGGTTCAGGTCGATGCTTTCTGTGTGAAATTCTGGTAACTATGATGATCTCATGCTCCTATTCCTGCGGATCTAAACTAGAGAACTATTGTCGAGACCTCTAGTTGTGTCGCATCGTGCCTGGAACTGAAATTGAATGATCATGTAACACCCCCAAATAACGGTCAACAATTAAACGACACGCCTAATGGTAACATGAGATGTCTACGCAATGGTTTCTAACTCTATTCGGGTGCTACAGACGCCAACCACCCACGTGGTTGACACGACCATCTTACCTACACCAAGTTACGGTCTACATGACTGGAACTTACCTCAACCAAATCTCATAAAACACATTTCTAAATACCGAGGTACAAATAATAGCTATCACTTTACAACACTACTGTGTAGATACATCCCGGGGTCAATGCCCGTCGAAGTAACAGCCTATACATCATTGTACTACCCGAGACCCATATGTCTCGCCCTGATGGACTACCCCCACGGTAGCCACCCCGCCTACGCTCCGTACCATCCGGTTCAATACTTGTAAAAATTTGAGTAATAAAGGACTCAGCAAACTACGCTGAGTATGAACGTGTGTAGCCCGTATGTTGCCGGGCTACACGACTACTTGGTCGAATATTATTAAATCAATTTACATGCTATAATAAGGCAGTAAAACACACCACAACACATCATGATATCATACACACTTAGAGGTAGTAAAGCATTAGCATCAAGCAACCAAGCACAACAAGCCGCTAACGTAGCAACATCAACCAAGTAAGTAATAGGACATGTGCGTAGGTATATCATACCATCGATCCTCACTATGGGATCATTCAAGAGATCGCGTATTGTTTTCTTGTTCTTATTACACAAGTTCACCTTCCTTCTCTTGCACCAAATCAGGGGATATAGGTTAGATCCCAAGACTTTATTATGTAGGTGCTATTCATTCCTTGTTTCTCAAAGGATCACATTTGTGAATGTTTCTTATCTGTTGGGCCTCATTACACAAGTTTTCATTTATTCTCTGGCACCGAGTCAGGGGATATAAATTAGATCCTGAGACTCTATTATGTGGGTGCTAATCATTCCTTGTTTCTTTAAGGATTATTTGTGAATTCTCTTATCACCACCATTTGGAGAACATCTTCTCCATAGCTAATCCTCCATTCCTGGATAGCTCTCTCTCCCTCTGTTGTTTTTAAAAGTTACTAGCCACTGCCCCGGATACCAAGGGTCCGTCTCCCTTTTCCTTTTCAATGTTACTAGCCTCTGCTCCGGATACCAAGGGTCTGTCTCCCTATTCCTTTTCAATGTTACTAGCCTCTGCTCCGGATACAAAGGGTATGTCTCCCTATTCCTTTTTCAATGTTACTAGCCTCTGCTCCGGATACAAAGAGTCCGTCTCCCTATTCCTTTTTAGATTATTGGTCTCTACCCCGGATACAAAGGGTCTGTCTCCCTATGCCGTCTAATGTTCTGGTCTCTACCCCGGATACAAAGGGTCTGTATCCCTATTCCTTTTCAATGTTACTAGCCTCTGCTCTGGATACAAAGGGTCCGTATCCCTATTCCTTTTCAATGTTACTAGCCTCTGCTCCGGATACAAAGGGTCCGTCTCCCTATTCCTTTTTAGATTATTGGTCTCTACCCCGGATACAAAGGGTCCGTCTCCCTATTCATTTCTAAAGGGTATTGGCTTATCATTATCTTTGATAGTTCGACACCATAGTGGGTGTCTTTAGAGGTCCTCTATAGTTAAGAGGAGTTTTCCCTTTATGTAGTTCTTTTGTTTTGTTTACGAAGTTCGTTGTATTTCATCTCAAGGATTCATCAACGAGCAGGGACTACACTACTGTGTGCGCGCAAGCGAAATGCACAATAATAGCAAGCAGGAGAGCAAGGAAAATAATCAATCCATTCATATGCCTTACACAAGCTCACAACAGACAATTAAGTACGGTAAAACAAACATCCGTTTTCATGCATTAGTCTTGTGGTCATAATCAAACAAGGCTCACAGCACACAAGCCGTGTAACACGGCAACATACGAACCACACATGTCCATACCTGGATCAGAAGCAGGTGTTGTCTCACACACGGATTCCCGATTGACATTCGTCACGACCCTAACGTTGATTAAAGATACCGTGTCAGTTAACGATTTCATGTGACGACACTGTTCTAGTTTATCTCATTTAGATCGGGTGTTATTCCCTAGGTGAACCTTTCATTGTTCAACTTATATTAACCCTTAGAACTTCCTAAGCATTAACCTTAGGCTCATCTTACCCCTAGGACATTCACGTTGTCAACTCACACGTTAACTAAGTCCGTTTTTCCTAGCTATTGTCTTAGAGCGTTTTAAGCGCTAATCACGTAACAAGTTTATATAAGATAGAGTTACATTTGACCACGATGTATCCTTTTCTTAGCTAGGTAGGTTAGCAATGTTTTTAATCCATTATCACAACAGCAAGGTCTTTAAGACACTTCAAAAGCCCATATATTTAGAAACCCCAAAGTTTTAGAAAACTAAAACATAGTTTCAGTGTTTAACTTTCCAAGATGTTCCATAAGTTTGGTGAAATACCCCAAGTAATTATTATTATAAATTAGTGGAGACTAAATTAAATTATGAACAATTAAATTCAGTGTATACATGTCCGAAAGCGTGACAACATTACATATCAACATAGTCACGTACTTATATACGTATGAATATGAAAAAAAAATACATATACATAACGTTACGATATTACAACATGGTAAATAATTAATAATAACGTCGCATGGGCACATATATTTAAAACGTAACAAACATGCCCCCGCCGGGATTCGAACCCGGAACCTCTCGTTTCTTCCCATATGCCTTAACCGATTGAGCTATGCTCGTACTCGGTAGTAAACCGCACTTGTGGACACAAAAGTAATAATACACTAGTAGGCTAGGACATTCACCAGTTAAATACCAGACATAATACCCCCACCATGTTCTTTTTTCTTGCCTCCACCATCGACATTGTTTGCAGTAGTAACAAGTAGTCAGTCACCAGTACTAGAGCAGAATACAAATTCCCATCCTCACCCCTCCTTCTTTTCACGCCACCCTTCTGTTTCTCGCAACGTTGGACTACAGACCACAATATATTAACTCCCTCTTCTTTTATCTCCATACCTGCTTGTTCCCCCGCCAAGAACCGGTGCAAACTCCAACTCCAGCTTTAGTCAGCAGATGCATGCTCCTTCCGCCCTTGTCTGTTGATTCATCCTTTTGTTAAATCCTTGCCCTCCTCACTTGGATACTCACGCCAGCTACAACTCAAATGCCTCTGTTATACCCTTGCGTGAAGTGAGCTCCAACTCCTTGATATCTCTCAATCTGAGGTTCAAGTGTCGTGGAAAAAAAAACTGGAACAAGACAATTCAGTCTCTGTTCCAAGCAAGGGGAATATCAGTCTGTGTAATCTCTTCTCTGGTGTTCTATTCCCATGCGTGAAGGTAATGCTACGGTTTACATCTTTCACTCCTCGCACCTTGTCCTTGCCCGGTTTCTGTTGAAAAATCCTTGCCCAAGCTCTCTTCTTCTGCTCTTGTGCGTGAATCCCCTTGGTGAAACTCTTCCAGGAGTGTGCCAAAATCCTCCAGAAACTCACCCCAAGCTGGTTTGAATTCAGTTCCAAGGTGAGGTCACAAAACAGTCATGTTTCTTGCCTTACTATCCTGTTTTGGCTTCCTGTTTCACAGAGACATCAGTTACTCACCCACTCCTTCCTGCATGTCTACCTGAATGTGCTAGGTGAGTGTTCCAGCAACCGTACAAGTCCTAGAGCAACAACCTGTTCAAATTACAGTTAAAAAAAAAAGACTACCCAAGGTAATCCCTCTAGTCACTTGTGCATGTCCGAAAACCTTTTTCCAGTTCAGTAGAATACAAGCAACCAACTCTTGCTGTTTTAGATCTGAGATGAGCAACAGACTTCCCTTGGCATTTGATGCTGTCTAGGCGCGAAGTAAACAAAGGAAAACAACAAGGGAATCCAGCTGAAAACCCCAAGGTTATATACAAGAACCTTATTTCAGTTTTCTTTTTTTTTTGCACCAACCTTTACCTGTGTCGTGACTGTTGTACCAAGTCTAACTTCAAAAAAAAACTCAGTTGTCGAGTGACCAAGGTTCAGAGGGTCCCGTGGTGGCCAAAGATCAACTAAGGAAAACAACTAAGCTGTCACAGGGGTGAGTTAACTCTAAACCGATACCTGATCAGAAACAAAGAAAAAAAATGTTAAGCTACATCAGTTAAGCGTTTCTAATTTAGAAGCCTTGCTTCTGTTCTGTATAATTAAGTCTGGGAGGGTTACTGGAATTTTGGTGGTGGGATGATGAATCTAACACAAAACTAATACACCTGCTAATCTATAAACACTTGGGGGAAAACCAGAACCTAACTAGATCGGTGAACAGAAAGAAAACCGTGGAAAAATAATGCAACAGTTCACGTTTTCGATTTCTGTTTCTGTTTACAGATTCTTGAAAAGGAGTTGTAGTGAGTCAATAATGAACCTAAAACAGTTCCAGTACTCTTAAGTAAGTTATGTACACTTGAGAAGCTTAAAGAATCAGTTACTGCAGTGAAAGAGTAGTGGAATGAAGTTGTGCCCAGAAACTTGGTTTCAGATTCGGTCTTCTGTATAAACGAGTTCAGGGGATTTGAGAGAGTTGTAATGGGTTGTTCTTAGGTTTAAAGGGGGGACAGAACATTAACTAAAAAGCACAAAGTTAAAAGAGTTGTAAGTAGGCCTAGAAAAGAAACAGAAGTAAAACAGCAGAAGAAGCAATAACAGAAAAGATAATTCGTTTCAGTTCTAGGATTTCCTTGCTTCAGTATAAAGATGATACCTTAAGATTCACAAGTTGGGTGAGATTTAAGATTTTAATAGAACACTTAATCACGAGAGCAATTGAGGCTGGAGAATCTAGGAAATCAAATCAGAAAAAAAACAAAACAGAAGAGATAGAAGAGGATGTAGCAGTTTTATGTTTCGGTTTCAGATTGCTGTCTTGTTGGTGATCTATGTCATTTCGAGTCTGTGGGACCTAGGAACTATCACACCCTAAACTAATGGATTGGTACTGAGAGAAAACTGAAAAGAATCAGCTCATGAGCAAACCAGGTTGGAAAACAGGCAGAGAACAAATAAGAAAAAAATGTATCAGGTTGTAATCGCAGATTCCATTTATAAGTTGTTCTGTGTAGTTGTGTTGCAGTGGGGTTAAGTCTGTTGTATTGGTCTGGAAATTGATTTAAAACTCTGCTATCATACCTACCTGCAAGAGGGGATAATGAAAGAAAGAAATTGAAGACAAGTTAATACAATTATAGAGAGATCAATAGATGGTATTTCAGTCTGCATGTTCCAGTTTTTCATTTCTGTCAGTTCGGTATGAATTGGTACAGAGAGAATAAGAGGGTCGTAATGGTTTCTTTCAAGAGCTTAAAACTGTATTAGGATACTTAATCAAACAGCTAGATTATTGGGGGAGAATTAAAAACCAACCTCATGGACAGAGATAAGAGAAAGAGTAAGCCACATCAGTTTTTGGTATTTCCAGTTTCTGCAACATTACAGTTTCTGCATGGTAAACTTTCAGTGACATTGATAATACTGTTGTGGGTTTATTTTGAGGATAAAGTCATATTAGTACCCTTAACTAAGAAGCTAAATAATTTGGGGAGGTAAGAAGTTGGATTAATGAACAGGAAGAAATCAGCAAGAAAAGAAATGTGGCAGTTCATACTTTCTCTCCAGTTTTCTGTTCTTTTTCTGTAAGTGAACTTTCAGGACAAATAACAGTGGTATACCGAGTTACTGAGAAGCCTAAAACATTTCTAATGTACTTAAATAAGTTGATAATTACTCAGGGGGGGAGATTAGAAGTCAGCTTAGCAACTTAACAGAAAGGATAAGAAGAGGTGTACAGATTTTAGTTTCTCAGTTTTCTGATTTCCTTCTTTGCATCTGTTTCTGTGTAACAGATTACTGAGGTATTAGTAGTGCTATGATGTCTTGGGTATGGGTTAGAAATGTTGTTAAAGAGGTAAATTAAGTTGGCAAGTCATTTGAGGATTTAAGAATCGGGTAACTAGGACAAACAGAAAAGGAAAATAAAGAGAAACATCAGTCAGTCAGTTTAAGTCACAGATTTTTTTCCTGTTTCAGTGTCAGTTTGTTAGGTCTGTACAATGTTTAATCAGAGGAGTTGTTCATGTGGTCTTGGGATTTGTTTTGAGTCAAAGTCTTGTTAACACATGAACCAAGGAGTAGTTAAGCGGGAGAGGGAAATATAGGCAGACATACTAGTGTCTGTTTTCAGTTTTTGCGCTATTTCTGGAAGTTGTTTTCTGTTCTGTTCAGAAGAGGGGGTGAATGTTATTGGTGACAGTTCGAGTTTAAAACCGAAAGGAAACACTTAACTAGTTAAAGTATACGTAGGGGAGAGATTTGAAGGAAAGAAATAACATTCAAACAGAAATGAAACAAGGAGAGGACATAGTTTTCATGGGTTTCATTTTTAGTGTTTCTGATGTCCTTTTTGTGTCTGTCATCTGTCAAACGAACTTCCAAGTTATTAACGGTGTATTCTGGGTTAACCTTGAGCCTAATACTTGAATAACACACAAGCTTGAGTGACTATAAGTGTGGGGAAACAAAAATAAACCAGTTAGGGACTTAGACATAGCAGCTGCTGTTTCAGATTTTTATATGTTCTGGAAGTTTGTTTCTGTTCTGTACAGGGAAGTGAGTGAGTATTAGTGGAGTAGTTTTGACTTCAAAGATGGTGATAGAACACTTAACCCAGTAAGAGGTACACGGGGGTAAGATGGAGAGGCAATGAGATGAGAAACAGGATGGGAATCGTAATGACCAGAGAAGGAGGGAGGAATCAAGAGGAAACATATAGTTGTTGTTGCAGATTTCAATAATGATGTAACTTCTGTATGACTGTGTTACGAGGTATCTTGAGTGTGAATCTAGTTCAAAATACACCCAAATGATAGCTAATACATATAACTGGGTTTAGCGAAACATAAACATAAATTACTACATTAAAGGGGACGTTAGATAATGTATTTGTGCTTCAAACTTAGGAATCTTTGGACTTCTGTATAGGTGAGTTTTAGGGGCATTCTATAACCTATATTATCATTAGACAAGGGTTAAAATATTATTCACCTATTTATCTAAGGAAAGAATACCCATTAGATAAGTCATAACTATGTTATACAAACTTGTTACATAACTACCCTTAAAACGCCCTAAAACATTACCTAAGGAAAAAAAAGGGCTTAGTTAACATATAAATAAAGATATGAAATATCCTAGGAGTAAGTTAAGCCTAGGATTAATGCATGTGGAGTTCTAAGAGTCAATATAAACTAACCATGTAACAACATACCTAGGGAATAACATACGATATAAAGTGTCGTCACATAAAATAATAAACTGACACATTGTTGTAATTAACTCTAGGACCGTAACGAACTCCGACCGGGACCTCGAGTGTAAGACGACTTGTGCTTCGAATAAGGTATGGACATGTGTGGTTCGTATGTTGCCGTGTTACACGGCTTGTTTGCTGTGTGCCTTGTGTGCAAATGACCGTAAGATTAATGCATGAAATTGGATTGCTTGATTATCTTGCTTACATGATTGCTATACCATTGTTGCATATGATTGCGCGCACACAGTAGTTTAGTCCCTTCTTTTATGGAACTCGAATGAAACACGACGAACTACGCAAACAAAACGAAACAACTATACAAGAAGAAATCTCCTCCTAAATATAGGGGACTTCTAATGACACCCACTATGGTGTCGAACTTATAATGTTAACGAAAAGTAAAGTACCTATTGGTGGAACATACCCTGAGGTCCAGAGATGACCCCGCCTCCTCGACGCGCGACGTCGGGAATAGAGGATTGGCTATGAGAAGACGTTCTTCAACTTGTGGTGATAAGAGAATTCACAAATAACCCTTAAAGAAACAAGACAAGATTAGCACCTACATGAGATGGTCACGGGATCTAAACTATATCCCCAGACCTGGTGCAAGGAAAGAGAGAGAAAATACACTTTAAGGGAACAAGAGAAAAGAAATGAAAACACACAACGCTCGAATGATCCCATAGTGAGGATCATGGGTATAACCTACCTATGCACACGTTTTATTACTTACATGTTGTTGTTGCTATACTAGCAGCTCGTTGTGCTTGGATGCGTGTTTGATGTGCTATGATGCCAGCATGTTATGCTTGGATGTTTGTGGTGATTGCTATGCTACCTTAACGTGTGTATGATATCATGATGTATTGTGGTGTGCTTTACTGCTTTATTATAGCATGTAAATTGACTTAATAATATTGACCAAGTAGTCGTGTGGCCCGGCAACATGCGGGCTACACACGTTCATACTCAGCGTAGTTTGCTGAGTCCTTCCCAACCCAAATTTTTACAGGTATTATGCCAGACGATAACGGAGCGTAGGCGGGATGGCTACCATGGGGGTAGTCCATCAGGGCATAACGTCTGAGGATGTGGCCGTATGTTTAATGTACCCGAGATGTAATTTTCAGTTTATAATTTGGTAATTTTGTGGTAGACACTCAACATTTGGAATTGTATATTATATTGTAGATGAACTTTGGTGAGAGCTGTTTCCAGTCATGCAGACCGTAACTTGATGTTGGTAGAGTGGTCATGTCAACCACATGGGTGGTTGGCGTCTGTAGCACCCGGATGATAATGAGAACCCGCTGCGTACTTATCTTGTAATATGGCTAGGCACTTGGTTTTGTATTATGGACGTTTTATTCGGGGGGGTGTTACATTTGGCTAGACCCATTAGGACGATTTTGGGTCCCTTATAAACCTAACATCACCCTCATACCCTTGTTGACGGTCGGTTTTACAAAAGCAACCAATTCCAGGAAACTCTCTTTTAGTTAGTTACATTGATCTCCATTTCTCTCTCAAGGTATTTACCCACTTAGTTAGGTGTTCCAGCAAGGTTTTAGACCAAAAGTCAAACCAACTCAGCACTGATCACGTTCCTAAAACTTTCCCATACTGAGACGCAAAAACTGCAGCATACCGAAAACAAAATCTTGTATATCTCCTCTTAAGGCTTTCTTTTTGTTCATTAATACATCTCCAATCCCACCCCAACATTTTTACCCAACTATCTAAATGTATTAGGAAGATTTTGAAACTAAAAACAAAACAACTTAACACAAGGCCGCTAACACTACTGGAAGTCCATTAGACAGAGCTGTTACACTAGGATATTAGTTACAGGTTTTTGACTACTTCTGCATTAGTTGTCATTGGTTACTTGTACAGAATTTCTCTGAGCCCTTTTTACTTGCTGTTAAATCCTGGAGCAACTGGCAATTAGTTACTTAATGTCGCAGCTTGTAAGAAAGGAAGACTATCACAGCTCTAATGGTCTATACATGACTCATACTTCAGGCTGGTCTTTGGGTTTTGGAAACAGTAATGACTACATGCTGATTATAATACTTATTGATTGCTTACTTTGGGACAGCAGAGGCAAACGAACAGCAGGGTAGGTTACTGCTGTATATAGATCGTTTGATTCTCAAGATGCGACAGGAAAACAGACTCGAACACCTCAGTTGTTATGACTAATGTTTATTAGCTTATACTGAACCCAAGAAATTGCAGGAAAAACTGAGCCTAAACTTCTGCACTATATCGCTCCTTCTTTCTCTTTTTTAATGTGCTATCTGGTTTTCTCTAGTATTTCCAGCTTATTAATAATTTGTCTAGTGTATTAGGAGGCTGCTAAGTTTATTACTGAGCCAATACAACCTTTACCATGTCTCTGAATTCGGTTCTACAGAGGAGGAGGGTTGCAGAATTTGGACCTCACCTCTGCATCGGTTTTCCTTAGTTGCTTAGTACAGAACTCTTTGAAGCATTCAGTTAGTCGTTTGATCCTGCAGTATTTGACACCTTGTTCGCTCAATGCTTCAGAAATTAGTTAGCCATTATCCTAAGGCAATATCATCCATATTTGACCCCAGGAAATAAAAGATTACCACTCCTGCACATTAGTTTCTTGCTGCTAAATACTATCGTTATTAACCAGATTTTCCCTTAGGAGGTAACTGAACCATTTCCTTTGGACTAAATCTAGATGTTTTCGGTACTGATCTAGCATGACTTATACACATGAGACCTATCAATTACTCTACCAATCTGACCACACATCAACCTTAGAGCACACTAAAATTTTCCAGTTCATAGTTACTTGTTACAGCAAGATCTTTTTATCAGCCAGCCGTTAATCTAGGGCAGTTTCATTCCCACTCGACACAAGGGAGCATCTGATTTCAAACCCAATTATCACAGCTTCTTTGCTGTTACTGAAACAGTTCACAACAGGTAACATTTTTCTCAGTCTAGTTCCTACCGTGATTATACAGATGACGCACTAAGTTCCCAACACCCATTTAATCAGATTTTCAACACTTACTGCTTAGGCATTATTGAGTTTTGATTAAGTAGTTCCCCTGATTACTTAGTGGCATTATTTCCCAGCTTACCTATCAGTCTAATATTTCCAGAACACAGCACACCATTTCAGCAGAAACGCTACAGATTTGCAGATTAAGTACATCAGTTTTCCTTGTTGTTTTGCTATTACACTTCTAACCTGATTATCACAAGTAGTCACTAGACCCTTTTGGCATGTTTTTTTTTCTAAGTCCCTTAACATTATTTTCCTTGACCACCTCAGTCAAATATTTTCAGAACAGTACCATACTTTCTCAGCAATTCAGAACACAAGACTTATAACTCTATAATTTGCTCCTAGTACATCAACTTGCTGATTTAATAACCCAACTCATAACCAGTCTTTTTTGTGGTAGTTTCTAGCTTAATACCAATAGATCTTTCCCACTGATCTCGGTAACTATTAGACAAGTATTTAACTTATTAAAACCTGTGTTTAGACCACCGTTTAGCCAGTTCATTGTCACAGATTTATCAGAACAAATTCAGGCAGAATTGTAATACAAGCCCAAACTTAGTTTTGAAGTAGGAGTTTAGAATACCACCTTAAGGCTTCGAAGTTGTTTTTCCTGGGTAGATCTTGATACTCTTTGGTCTATTGCCACGCCTTGACAGAGACAAATACCAAGTCAGTTTGTGGCTCGTTTTAGTTTGAAATACTAAGTGTTAGTTGTAAAGATTCTCGGTAGTGTTTACCTTTCTCAGGAGGGGAATTACTCCTTGTGTTTCCTTTCAGATTTTTTTTTTGGCTGGCGACTTGACTCAGGAATCTTGGTTTTACAACTGGTCGTGCAAAAGAATAAAATTTCAGGTTAGATGATGTCCTTAGTGGCGCTTAAACCGAAACAGACGGCAAAGAAAACGGGACAGCTTATGGTCTCACCTTGGGTTAATATCCAAGTGGATTTGGGACTAGTTCCCTAGAGACTTTGGCGCGCTCCTAGGAAGGTTGTACCCAGGGGATTCATGCATGAGAGAAGATGAGAGAAAAGAAGGGAAATCAAAGCTCAACTTTCGGACATCAAAACAGAGTATATGGAAGGAGTTAAAAGTCCAAGTTTCGGTTGTTTACTCTACCTTTGCGAGATCTTGGAGAAGGTTCTGGTTCATCGTTTCCCAGGGATTCTACCAGTAGGCTTGCATGCAGGGTTATGCAAAGGAAAAGGAAGTAGATTAGAGGACGGAGAAAGATTTTCGGGCCAGACAGAACAAGGAAAAAAAGCAAAAGAGAAAGAAAAACAACCAGTAATAAGGAGAGGTTCGAGTACGATTACCTTGCAGTTATTGTCTCAACTGTGGTGTTGGGTTCCCGAATTATTTTCAGAACATCAGACCCTCCCAACGGACATGCAATCAAAGAAAGAGCATCAAGAACTTGAGTTATGTTCAAGATGTAAAGGGAAGATAAACTGGCAGGAAGGATGCAGTGTTGAAGAAATATGTGACTACTTCTACCACTTAGGCAGTGTACCTATCGTTTTACGGAATAGTGGAAATGTGGGGTTGTCGAACTCTTGAGGACCTTGCTGTGGTTTAACTGATAGTGTAAATTAACTGAGAATTCTAATTAGACTGTTGAATAGAAACTTATCATTTTTTTAGGGAGATTGTGGTATAACACTTAATGTAAATAAAACAGTAAAAAGAACAGTTAATCAAAACAGAATAATAATAGCAGTTATAAAACTCTTTTGTTTTTAAAGAAAGCACCCTAGGTTGTTCTGCTCACCTATTTTATCCAATTATATTACCATAAACTTTCCCACTTTAGCAATAAACTCAAGAATCTTAATTAGTTTATTGACCGTTCCCTGTCTAATAAACCCTGATTAATTTAAACAACAAGCGCAATCCTTGCTCAAGTTATTAATAAATTAATCGCATTATTAACAATTCCTATTGGAGACTGGTTAACCTATAGGCGAAAACTCGCTTCTAGTCGTTAACCCGTTTTGACTTCTATTGTCTAGAATCTTGTCTCAGCACTGCATTTTAACAAGAAACTACAATATCACTTTAATAATTGGCCTAAAGATTAAAGCGCATTAAGGAGGAGAATCAAAATATTGCTTGAATAGATTATATTAGAAAGTTTACGTAACACGATTTAATAAAATAGGCTTGCTTCCCAACCCGGGAGGCTAAAGTTATTACTCACACATAATTATAAAAACAAACATCGTAAGTACGACAGACATTAAAACTGAGTAGATTTAACTGCTAATATTTGGACAGAGGTTGGACAAAACAACGGTATGGAAAATGGAATGTTTTTATGGGATGAGATGAAGTGAGGATTTATGTGGAGATTATGTAGATGAGATGTATGATTTTTGGAGAGAAAATGGAGATTTTATGGAGGAAAAATGGCATTAGTTTTGGGGTGGAATGAGATATGGATTAATGGAGGTTTGTAGGTGTATTTATAGAGAAATATAGGTAAAAGGGGGAGGTAAGGCGGTGGCATTTCCGTGTGAAGAGATAATGTAATTATCTCTTCACACTGCTGTTGTTACGCTGGCAAGATCGACATGTCCGGACCACTGTCCGGACCAGACTGGTCCGGACCATGTCGATTTTCTTCTAAGGCACGCTGGCATGTATTGGTCCGGACCAGCTGATCCGGACACTGGTCCGGACTAAAGGTCAATTGCCTCTAAAATGTTCGTTTTAGCTCCGATTTGATCCCCGTTTGCGCCTACGCATTCGTCTCTTCGTGTACTTTGCTCCTAGCTTGGTTTTCCTCATGTTTAACCAATAAATTTGTGAGATAATCAATAAAACATAACTAGAGGAAAAACATACGATAAGTGCGTAATATTATCTTGAAAGTAAGTAAGTACAAGGTAAATTAAACCCTTAAATGTCTATGTATTTCTCACTTATCATGCAGTTATCAAGCGATGGATCGGGAAGAACAAAGAAGAGGAGAAGAGGTTAGTCCCGATTTTACCTTGATGTTGCCTATGTTGTTCCAGAAATCTCAGGGCCGATAAGAACTTCTAGACTCGGACCACGCTCCAATCCACGGTTTCAAGACAAAGTTTCGTCTGAGCTTGCGCAACCATGAAGCCGTGGGAGAATCAAAGGAGCAACTTCAATCAAGAACAGTGGAGGAAATTCGCAGAGGATATTTGGAGGAGAGAGCCCTTGTCATGCGTAGAAAGGAAGGGGAATTCCGGGACTTGCGCAAGGCGTCAACACTAGGAAACTGTGAGGACATCACCAGCAAGAATGGAAGGAGAGTGTCGGTTGGAGAATAAGGGAGTAGCTGCATGTGGGAAAAGCTAATAAGGTTTTTAATAATCAGAATCGGTATAGTGTTTGGGCTGAGTGAATAATTAAGTGAGGTTACTGTAATTTGTATAACATTTTCGGACATGCTAGACATGGGTGGGGGCTGATTTATTTTTGGTCTAATGGTTATACATGTAGATGAAGTACTGCTTCACTAGGTATTTATTTATGTAACCATATGGGTCCTTATGTTATATGGTTACTTGCTCAAATTTGCAATTAGTAATACTACTCATATATTATACTCTCGTATTATTATATGTTAGTGTGTACCCCATCTATTTCAGTTGGCATGATGCGCTACACTTGTTTGGTGTACAAAAGTCCTCACATGGTATAACTTAATTTGCTCAATTGTGTTGATTAAAGTCAAACCTGATAAGCACCAATAGTTATATTACAATGTGACTTGTTATCACATTCTCGGACACGGGTGTGTCCTTTAGTATCTTAGCAATAATGTGACCGGTTTATAAACACACCACACATATTCACGATTTAATGTGTTTTAATTATTAGGGGTGTTTCAACCTACCCCCCTTAAAGAGACTTCGACCTGAAGTCTTGTCTCGTTAATTAATGTTCGTATTCTGATTACTCACGGGAATCAAATCTCGAGTTCATTCTCACTAACCAAGGGGTCATGTCCCACAAAATCCACCGTTCTATTTCACCATTATAAGCACCGCGCCACATCTGTGGCTTCACCAGGCTCTCAATAATATCTCGATGTACCAATAATATTCATAGACTGTACTCATATTTGATCAAGAGAACAGGTCATTCATTCATAACCACAATGCATTCAAACTAGTTCGTACACAGTTCACACACATAGCAACCAAAACCACACATCAAACACAACAACACAGCAAAAGCGCACATCAAACATAACAACACAGCAAAAATGCAAAGCGCCTACCCCCCTTAAAAATGGATTACGCCCACGTAATCCCCACTACATCATCCTTGAACATTGGTTCAAGATGTTTAAGTCTCAAGGAGCATTCTAGTTTCCATGAAATGTAGCTCACATTATAATCCCATCAAAGGTCTTAACCATGGTAATGGCTTAGTTTCTTGTATCAAAAGACTTTTATCGGTATTCATACCGATCTACAAACGGATTCAGGTTCAGCCTCTCTGGGTCTAAGGTATTGGCAGATCACTTGTTAATCTAATTCAGAAAGAAATTTCTTGTGAAATGGTCCACCAGCTCCTGCTGTGCGACTCTGATTATCTTAGGGTTTCGTTTTCCTCTTTTTCTATTATTTATATTGTATTATCTAGCTCCTTCGAACCCTTATCATTTAGGCGTAAAAGGGTTCTTGATTGACACTTGGTATTTTAATCTGTATACGGTCTTTGTGGGTTGTAATTTGTTTATCCCTTTCCTCTGGAGGTCGGATGTTCATGGTTTTAGTGCGCTTTTAAGCGTCCGAGTTTTTTTTTCTTAATGTGTACAACCAAGTTAGACGTTTTTCGTCTTTACATAATCTTTATCTTTCAGCCCATTAATGGCCTTGACACCGCTGGTTGACTTTAATTAGTTTCAGTCAAAAGGTTACTGAATTATATATGTTAGAAGTTTCTATGCTTGTAAACCGTTTATCATAGGATACTTAGTTTCCTTATTATCACCATTGTTCTTATGCTTGTATCAAGTAGCAGCTTGTCGATTAGCTCTGCTTAGTCGCAAGGTCAAGTGTCTTGCATTTGGTTTATGTAGTACATGTTTCCACGTATTATCTCTTTGGTTATTAATAACATCACACTATTCTTCCTACAATTTGAAGTCTTTACATATTTGTATGTGTTTACCTTCTAGGTTTCGAACCATGTGTCTATGTATTTTATGTGATTTTATTATCTAGTGGTAACAACGCTTTCTTCGCACTTTACCAACCCAAATTTATACAATTTGACACCTATTTGTAGTTATGTGTTCACTTGTAGGGAGTTTTGAGAATCGTCCAACACTGACGTGATCAGCGTAAGTGTTGGGCTACCTCTGCACCCCAATTTGTGCTCAGTGTCACTTGACCTGGCCAGGGTCAAGTTCAACCTTGCACGTCCGTTTTAAACAAATAATTAGTTTAACCAATTTTAATTCTTAACCCACTGGTTTCTAGTCATCGGGCAGTCAATTCATGGACTAGTAACAAGATCTAAGCCTTGAGATTAAGTGTGTAAATCTTCTAGCTTTGTATACATCTAGGTGTGTACCTAACTACATATTCATGTGTCATAAGGTTCAAGGTCGTATATATATTATAATGATCCCTTGGTTTATATACATCTTCATATGAGTGTTCTCTCCAATCTATATTCTCCTGAATTATAAGTTCTTCTCACTCCAATCCTTGTACCATTTGTGTATGCATACGTGTTCATTCGCTACAGGTGGTCTCATAAATTCCAGTGTTATTCAATTGGGTGTACAATGGTATACTTCCCCATTCTTAATATTACTATGGTTTCCTCACACTTAGAAATTAACATCAAAGTTACAAAATGATTCATTACTCATCTTAGCCCATCAATCAATCTCTCTATTACGCCCTTTAATTTTGTTCAAAATTTCCAAATTCCGATACCCAGTTGTTCATAAATATTTGGTTTCCTCCTGATATTTCCCTCCTCATAAATATTTGTCGGGTTTTTTTTCCTTGTTGGCCCGTTTAGGCTCACCTCTATCTGACTTACACGTTATCTCGTTTTCCATATTAATCTTTTCTGGTATGTATGTATGCACATTGGTATATATGATTAGATAAATCCTGTTTAGAGTTCCTTAGTATGTAGCGTGTTTGAAAGGATTATCCCTTAATAGTGGCATTATACTTTGCCCTTTAGATATCTACATGGGAGATCACATTTCTGGGGTGATGTTGGATAGTGCGGTAATACCGTGTATTGGAGCAGTTGGTACGCTGGTTTTTTTACGTTGTACCATTGTTTGTACCAACTTTATTTACTTGATTACTGTTGTTTCGGATCATGTTCCTTTATTTCGTTATTTCAGGGGAGGTTTACTGGCATTAATCCCCTCTAGTATATGGATTGCTTAATTTATTTCCATAGCACTCTTATCCATACTTAACCATTTCACCTTAATTAATTCCTTAGCCAAGCTTCATTTACTTCTTTATTTTTAGGGATATTTTAGCCCCTCTTTTTGGCTTATTTAATTGCTCATTTAAGCTTTATTTATTCCATAAATTTTTGGGTATTTCGGTCCTTTTTGCTTGTGAGGTAGGGTCCTATCGACTGCTAAGCATGTTGACCCAAGTTGTCGCTAAAATTGGTCCCTCAATGGGTATTATTCCTTTGGCGATGTCTTTGAACTTCACGCTCTAGTCAGAGCTTCAAATCTTGGGACTGTTGTATGATATAGTCTTTTCTTCGCGGGTTAATAACATTAAGTTATTGCCGGATCGGGTTTTCCCGAGTGTGAGGAGGCTTCCTACCTCTCCGGCGTTCTTTTCCTGAATTTAACTAGGGATGTGGAGGTTGGGTGTAGGTGTCTGTAGGTATCCAGTAAACACTGGTGAAAACTCTAACTAACGCGCCTCACATACTAACCTTTAACCCCGTTTCCCCGAATTCAGGTGTTCCTATACTCGGTACTCTATGTTCCAGTCATCAGAGCGTAACTACACTCTGATACCACTTTCTGTAACACCCTCGAATAACGGTCAACAATTAAACGACACGCCTAATGGTAACATGAGATGTCTACGCAGCGGTTTCTAACTCTATTCGGGTGCTACAGACGCCAACCACCCACGTGGTTGACACGACCATCTTACCTACACCAAGTTACGGTCTGCATGACTGGAACTTACCTCAACCAAATCTCATAAAACACATTTCCAAATAACGAGGTACAAATAATAGCTATCACTTTACAACACTACTGTGTAGATACATCCCGGGGTCAATGCCCGTCGAAGTAACAGCCTATACATCATTGTACTACCCGAGACCCATATGTCTCGCCCTGATGGACTACCCCCACGGTAGCCACCCCGCCTACGCTCCGTACCATCCGGTTCAATACCTGTAAAAATTTGAGTAATAAAGGACTCAGCAAACTACGCTGAGTATGAACGTGTGTAGCCCGTATGTTGCCGGGCTACACGACTACTTGGTCGAATATTATTAAGTCAATTTACATGCTATAATAAGGCAGAAAAACACACCACAGCACATCATGATATCATACACACTTAGAGGTAGTAAAGCATTAGCATCAAGCAACCAAGCACAACAAGCCGCTAACGTAGCAACAATAACCAAGTAAGTAATAGGACGTGTGCGTAGGTATATCATACCGTCGATCCTCACTATGGGATCATTCAAGAGATCGCGTATTGTTTTCTTGTTCTTATTACACAAGTTCACCTTCCTTCTCTTGCACCGAGTCAGGGGATATAGGTTAGATCCCAAGACTTTATTATGTAGGTGCTATTCATTCCTTGTTTCTCAAAGGATCACATTTGTGAATGTTTCTTATCTGTTGGGCCTTATTACACAAGTTTTCGTTTATTCTCTGGCACCGAGTCAGGGGATATAGATTAGATCCTGAGACTCTATTATGTGGTGCTAATCATTCCTTGTTTCTTTAAGGATTATTTGTGAATTCTCTTATCACCACCATTTGGAGAACATCTTCTCCATAGCTAATCCTCCATTCCCGGATAGCTCTCTCTCCCTCTGTTGTTTTTAAAAGTTACTAGCCACTGCCCCGGATACCAAGGGTCCATCTCCCTTTTCCTTTTCAATGTTACTAGCCTCTGCTCTGGATACCAAGGGTCCGTCTCCCTATTCCTTTTCAATGTTACTAGCCTCTGCTCCGGATACAAAGGGTATGTCTCCCTATTCCTTTTTCAATGTTACTAGCCTCTGCTCCGGATACAAAGGGTTCGTCTCCCTATTCCTTTTTAGATTATTGGTCTCTACCCCGGATATAAAGGGTCTGTCTCCCTATGCCTTCTAATGTTCTGGTCTCTACCCCGGTACAAAGGTCCGTATCCCTATTCCTTTTCAATGTTACTAGCCTCTGCTCCGGATACAAAGGGTCCGTATCCCTATTCCTTTTCAATGTTACTAGCCTCTGCTCCGGATACAAAGGGTCCGTCTCCCTATTCCTTTTTAGATTATTGGTCTCTACCCCGGATACAAAGGGTCTGTCTCCCTATTCATTTCTAAAGGGTATTGGCTTATCATTATCTCTGATAGTTCGACACCATAGTGGGTGTCTTTAGAGTCCTCTATAGTTAAGAGGAGTTTTCCCTTTATGTAGTTCCTTTGTTTTGTTTACGAAGTTCGTTGTGTTTTCTCAAGGATTCATCAACGAGAAGGGACTACACTACTGTATGCGCGCAAGCGATATGCACAATAATAGCAAGCAGGTGAGCAAGGAAAATAATCAATCCATTCACATGCCTTACACAAGCTCACAACAGACAATTAAGTACGGTAGAACAAACATCCGTTTTCATGCATTAGTCTTGTGGTCATAATCAAACAAGGCTCACAGCACACAAGCCGTGTAACACGGCAACATACGAACCACACATGTCCATACCTGGATCAGAAGCAGGTGTTGTCTCACACGGATTCCCGATTGACGTTCGTCACGACCCTAACGTTGATTAAAGATACCGTGTCAGTTAACGATTTGTTCTGACGACATTGTTTAGTTTATCTCATTTAGACCGGGTGTTATTCCCTAGGTCACCTTTGATTGTTCAACTTATATTAACCCTTAGAACTTCCTAAGCATTAACCTTAGGCTCATCTTACCCCTAGGACATTCACGTTGTCAACTCACACGTTAACTAAGTCCGTTTTTCCTAGCTATTGTCTTAGAGCGTTTTAAGCGCTAATCACGTAACAAGTTTATATAAGATAGAGTTACATTTGACCACGATGTATCCTTTTCTTAGCTAGGTAGGTTAGCAATGTTTTTAATCCATTATCACAACAGCAAGGTCTTTAAGACACTTCAATAGCCCATATATTTAGAAACCCCAAAGTTTTAGAAAACTAAAACATAGTTTCGGTGTTTAACTTTCCAAGATGTTCCATAAGTTTGGCTAGACCCATTAGGACGATTTTGGGTCCCTTATAAACCTAACATCACCCTCATACCCTTGTTGAAGGTCGGTTTTACAAAAGCAACCAATTCCAGGAAACTCTCTTTAGTTTGTTACATTGATCTCTATTTCTCTCTCAAGGTATTTACCCACTTAGTTAGGTGTTCCAGCAAGGTTTTAGACCAAAGTCAAACCAACTCAACACTGATCACGTTCCTAAAACTTTCCCATACTGAGACGTAAAAACTACAGCATACCGAAAACAAAATCTTGTATATCCTCTTAAGGCTTTCTTTTTGTTCATTAATACATCTCCAATCCCACCCCAACATTTTTACCCAACTATCTAAATGTATTAGGAAGATTTTGAAACTAAAACACAAACAACTTACACAAGGCCGCTAACACTACTGGAAGTCCATTAGACAGAGCTGTTACACTAGGATATTAGTTACAGGTTTTTGACTACTTTTGCATTAGTTGTCATTGGTTACTTGTACAGAATTTCTCTGAGCCCTTTTTACTTGCTGTTAAATCCTGGAGCAGCTGGCAATTAGTTACTTAATGTCACAGCTTGTAAGAAAGGAAGACTATCACAACTCTAATGGTCTATACATGACTCATACTTCAGGCTGGTCTTTGGGTTTTGGAAACAGTAATGACTACATGCTGATTATAATACTTATTGATTGCTTACTTTGGGATAGGAGAGGCAAACGAACAGCAGGGTAGGTTACTGCTGTATATAGATCGTTTGATTCTCAAGATGCGACAGGAAAACAGACTCGAAACCTCAGTTGTTATGACTAATGTTTATTAGCTTATACTGAACCCAAGAAATTGCAGGAAAAACTGAGCCTAAACTTCTGCACTCTATCGCTTCTTTTTTCTCTTTTTTAATTTGCTATCTGGTTTTCTCTAGTATTTCCAGCTTATTAATAATCTGTCTAGTGTATTAGGAAGCTGCTAAGCTTATTACTGAGCCAATACAACCTTTAACATGTCTCTGAATTCGGTTCTACGGAGGAGGAGGGTTGCAGAATTTGGACCTCACTCTGCATCGGTTTTCCTAAGTTGCTTAGTACAAAACTCTTTGAAGCATTCAGTTAGTCGTTTGATCCTGCAGTATTTGACACCTTGTTCGCTCAATGCTTCAGAAATTAGTTAGCCATTATCCTAAGGCAATATCATCCATATTTGACCCCAGGAAATATAAGATTACCACTCCAGCACATTAGTTTCTTGCTGCTAAATACTATCGTTATTAACCAGGTTTTCCCTTAGGAGGTAACTGAACCATTTCCTTTGGATTAAATCTAGATGTTTTCGGTACTGATCTAGCATGACTTATACACATGAGACCTATCAATTACTCTACCAATTTGACCACACATCAACCTTATAGCACACTAAAATTTTTCAGTTCATAGTTACTTGTTACAGCAAGATCTTTTTATCAGCCAGCCGTTAATCTAGGGCAGTTTCATTCCCACTCGACACTAGGGAGCATCAGATTTCAAACCCAATTATCACAACTTCTTTGCTGTTACTGAAACAGTTCACAACAAGTAACATTTTTCTCAGTCTATTCCTACCGTGATTATACAGATGACGCACTAAGTTCCCAACACCCATTTAATCAGATTTTCAACACTTACCGCTTAGGCATTATTGAGTTTTGATTAAGTAGTTCCCCTGATTACTTAGTGGCATTATTTCCCAGCTTACCTATCAGTCTAATATTTCCATAACACAGCACACCATTTCAGCAGAAACGCTACAGATTTGCAGATTAAGTACATCAGTTTTCCTTGTTGTTTTGCTATTACACTTCTAACCTGATTTCACAAGTAGTCACTAGACCCTTTTGGCATGTTTTTTTTTCTAAGTCCCTTAACATTATTTTTTTCCTTGACCACCTCAGTCAAATATTTTCAGAACAGTACCATACTTTCTCAGCAATTCAGAACACAAGGCTTATAACTCTATAATTTGCTCCTAGTACATCAACTTGCTGATTTAATAACCCAACTCAAACCAGTTTTTTTTGTGGTAGTTTCTAGCTTAATACCAATAGATCTTTCCCACTGATCTCGGTAACTATTAGGCAAGTATTTAACTTATTAAAACCTTGTTTAGACCACTGTTTAGCCAGTTCATTGTCACAGATTTATCAGAACAAATTCAGGCAGAATTGTAATACAAGCCCGAACTCAGCTTTAGAGTAGGAGTTTAGAATACCACCTTAAGGTTTCGAATTTTTTTTCCTGGGTAGATCTTGATACTCTTTGGTCTATTGCCACGCCTTGACCGAGACAAATACCAAGTCAGTTTGTGGCTCGTTTTAGTTTGAAATACTAAGTGTTAGTTGTAAAGATTCTCGGTAGTGTTTACCTTTCTCAGGAGGGGAATTACTCCTTGTGTTCCTTTCAGATTTTTTTTTTGGTTGGCGACTTGACTCAGGAATCTTGGTTTTACAACTGGTCGTGCAAAAGAATAAAATTTCAGGTTAGATGATGTCCTTAGTGGCGCTTAAACCGAAACAGACGGCAAAGAAAAACGAGACAGCTTATGGTCTCACCTTGGGTTAATATACAAGTGGATTTGGGGCTAGTTCCCTAGAGACTTTGGCGCGCTCCTAGGAAGGTTGTACCCAGGGGATTCATGCACGAGAGAAGATGAGAGAAAAGAAGGGAAATCAAAGCTCAACTTTCGGACATCAAAACAGAGTATATGGAAGGAGTTAAAAGTCCAAGTTTTCGGTTGTTTACTCTACCTTTGCGAGATCTTGGAGAAGATTCTGGTTCATTGTTTCCCAGGGATTCTACCAGTAGGCTTGCATGTAGGGTTATGCAAAGGAAAGGGAAGTAGATTAGAGGACGGAGAAAGATTTTCAGGCCAGACAGAACTAGGAAAAGAAGCAAAAGAGAAAGAAAAACAACCGGTAATAAGGAGAGGTTCGAGTACGATTACCTTGCAGTTATTGTCTCAACTGAGGTGTTGGGTTCCCGAATTATTTTCAAAACATCAGACCCTCCCAACGGACATGCAATCAAAGAAAGAGCATCAAGAACTTGAGTTATGTTCGAGATGTAAAGGGAAGATAAACTGCAGAGAAGGATGCCGTTATCAAGCGATGGATCGGGAAGAACAAAGAAGAGGAGAAGAGTTTAGTCCGATTTTACCTTGATGTTGCCTATGTTGTTCCAGAAATCTCAGGGCCGATAAGAACTTTGACTCGGACCACGCTCCAATCTACGGTTTCAAGACAAAGTTTCGTCTGAGCTTGCGCGACCATGAAGCCGTGGGAGAATCAAAGGAGCAACTTCAATCAAGAAACATGGGGAAATTCGCAGAGGATATTTGGAGGAGAGAGCCCTTGTCATGCGTAGAAAGGAAGGGGAATTCCGGGACTTGCGCAAGGCGTCAACACTAGGAAACTGTGAGGACATCACCAGCGAGAATGGAAGAGAGTGTCGGTTGGAGAATAAGGGAGTAGCTGCATGTGGGAAAAGCTAATAAGGTTTTTA
The DNA here is from genome assembly GCA_023374045.1 of Limonium bicolor. Taxonomy (NCBI): domain Eukaryota; kingdom Viridiplantae; phylum Streptophyta; class Magnoliopsida; order Caryophyllales; family Plumbaginaceae; genus Limonium; species Limonium bicolor. Next base: position 255,410,014 of record CM041781.1, on the reverse strand, counting down.
ATAATCAGAATCGGTATAGTGTTTGGGCTGAGTGAATAATTAAGTGAGGTTACTGTAATTTGTATAACATTTTCGACATGCTAGACATGGGGGGGGCTGATTTATTTTTGGTCTAATGGTTATACATGTAGATGAAGTACTGCTTCACTAGGTATTTATTTATGTAACCATATGGGTCCTTATGTTATATGGTTACTTGCTCAAATTTGCAATTATAATACTACTCATATATTATACTCTCGTATTATTATATGTTAGTGTGTACCCCATCTATTTCAGTTGGCATGATGCGCTACACTTGTTTGGTGTACAAAAGTCCTCACATGGTATAACTTAATTTGCTCAATTGTGTTGATTAAAGTCAAACCCGATAAGCACCAATAGTTATATTACAATGTGACTTGTTATCACATTCTCGGACACGGGTGTGTCCTTTAGTATCTTAGCAATAATGTGACCGGTTTATAAACACACCACACATATTCACGATTTAATGTGTTTTAATTATTAGGGGTGTTTCAGATCAAGCTAAAATTGAACGGGCTGCGCTGAATGTTGGAGAACAAGTGTGAGTCCCACATTGAAAAATGATATAGCTAGTAAGTAGTTCATATAGCTTATGGGCTACTCCACCTAATGCCAATTGGATTTAGGATGGAACCTCATGGGTTATTGGGCTTTACTAGTCTATATGAATATTTTATATAATTCCTTCTATTAGGCCTATTCTCCTCCCCCCCCCCCTCTCACACACATACATACACAATATTTCTAACATGGTATAGCTCAGGTTCAACCTTGGGTAATGCACCACTGCCTAATAGATTTCCGTAGTAGGTTGGATTGTGTCATGATAAACCAAGAGAAGGGACCAGACCAATATCGTAGAATTGGACTGTGTCACAAAGCAGAGACCGGACCAGTACCAAATGGGGTCCAAGCAGGGTGCAATGTAGGAGACAACAAAGGTGAAAGACTCACACTTGAGGGGGGATGTTGGAGAGCAAGTGTGAGTCCCACATTGAAAAATTATATAGCTAGTAAGTAGTTCATATAGCTTATGGGCTACTCCACTAATGTCATTTGGTTTTAGGATGGAACCTTATGGGTTGTTGGGCTTTACTAGTCTATGGGTATTTTATATAATTCACTCCATTAGGCCTGACCAAAAATGTTGCTACTTTTAGATTGGTCTATAAGAGGAACTGAATATAATTTCTGTAATTGACAGTTCCCCACTTTAAGAGTAAGGAACTAAGTCGCCCTCCTTAATGACTCCACTATATCCAACCAGACACAACTTTAAGAGCAATGTATTTAGGTTGCCCTCGTTGATTGCATCAATAAGACCAAACATATTTGTTGCCCTCTTTGATTTTAACAAACAACGGGTGCCTACTTTGCCCTATTTGATATTAACAAGGAAAGTGATAAGGCGAGCCTTATTTGATTTCATCTTTCAAGGCAATGTAAAAGTTGTTCTCTTTGATGATATCTAGATTGCTCAAAAATCCACAATGTTTTAGTGATCATTCATCCATCACCTGGGTACCTATCATTCATCCACTGTCAGCTGTGGGTGATTTGAGTGGATCAGATGATAATCGAATGACACTTTTATGTGAATAAAGTTCTTTAGTTCATGAATTGTAGTATACAATATTAACATAAATTGTGCAGATAACATGAGGATGTTATCATACAAATTGAAAGAACTTAATCAATATCAAAGCAATTAGTTATTTGAAGATAATAGTATTCCCTAATATAAATTATCAAACTAATTTTAAAATATATAATATTATTATCATATAATGACTTAATTTACGTATGCCCAAAATCATCTAAGTATATTTGATCGTTTTGTATAAACTACTAATATATGAGATTCAAAAGATGTTTGACTATTAGACGAAAACAACTTATTTGAATGGGTGTATATTAAAATATGGTGTGTCTTTAAATTGATGATGAATCTATTGATAAACAGTGATGGATGATCGGGTATTGGATGAGAAATGATCTCCCGGATTCGTCCCTATGTTATCTGTACCTATTATCACCCGATATGTCATCCATTTAGTTTAATTTTTCATCCGTTTACAATCGGATAAATTGGATTAGCGGGTATTCATCTAAAATTGTCATCCTTACCCACATCCTTCTCTGAAATAGAAAATGCAGCATTTTAGTCTCATTTCTAATATGATAAGCAAAACATCTACTTTTTAAAAACTTAGTGTTGTCAGTTTTTAATAACTTTTTTTATACCCTAATTCATGGGAGTGATATTAAGAAATAAACTTGGATCCACTTCAAATGCTATCAAACTATAATTTTAAAATTAGTCGGCAAAAAACTTGATGGGTTACAATTGAGAGGTTATTAATCCTTAAAAAGATTCAAAACGGTATGGATCGGTTCCAAACTAGTTTTGGACCAAACTAATTTTGAACCAAGCAGAACCAATTATAGGTAGCTGTTGTTGCGGTTGCTACCGCTCTTTCTGATGATATGCCTTTAGAAACCTCTGGTACTTGCAACTTCATGATTGTGTTCTAAGCTGAGCATAGCATCCTTATGCATCCATTCCATATGTGAGGTGTAACTAGTGTATTCGGTGGCTCCCTATTCAGTGCTACACATGGTTCTTTGGTAACCTCTAGTTTGATCAGAAAAATCACATAAAATGAATTTCCTAATGAAGGTTACAAATTTGGTCAAGAAGATGAAATCTACAATATTGTAGCTGCTCATGGTTATTTTGGCCAATCAATATTTTTATATGTTAGTTTCAACAATTCTCGTTCTTTACATTTCTTAGTCGCTTGGCCTGTAATAGGTATTTGGTTGACCGCTATAGGTATTGTACTAGACGGTTTCAACTTCAACCAATCCATGGTTGATAGTCAAGACCGTGTAATTAATACCTGGGCTGATATCATTAACCGTTAACCTTGGTATGGAAGATATGCATGAGTGTAATGGGCTTAATTTTTATATTTTGGGCCCATGGTCGGTACATGAATAGTAATGGGCTAAGACCACACGTACCGGTCACTTTTTGCTTGTCTAAGTGAGCTCTAGATCAGCCCTACCTATTTACCGGCTCTACCAAGAGGCCACTACCCTCGAGTTTATAATACAAAGAGGGCCTTGTAAGTAGACCTGAAATTAGTTCGTTCAGATTAGGTTCAGCTTAATCCAGTTGGTGTTAATTTAAGATTTTTTATATTTGGTTTAGATTGGGTAATTAGAACCAAGTGAATTTGATTTTAATGTTATGTGTGAGTTAGTGATACTTTTGGTTGGTTTGAATTGGTTCAATTAATTTAAGTTCATATGGTTTTGGTTGAAGTAATACATCAAGTTATTTTATTTTAAAAAAATTACATCCCTTATCTATGAAGTTTGGTGAAATTATACGCCCCACCCACCAGGTTTTAAAAAGTATTTCCCTCACCCATGTGGTTTCCCCCGGTTTACATCCATATACTTTTTTTAGTTTTCGTTCAACTTAGAAGATGCTTTAATGTTGTCAAAAAAAATGATGAAACTTTACATGGATGATGCTAAAGTGTTATATTTTGGTCCAATGTCAAATCAAAAGGTTGTTAAGCTCACATGTGACTTGTGGGACCCAATGAACCTTATGACATGTGGAAGTATTTTCATTGGGCCCCACAGGTCACATGTAAGCTTAAAAAACTTTGGATTTGACACTAGTCCAAAATATAACACTTTAGCATCATCCACGTAAAATTTCATCAATTTTGGAAAACATTTAATCATCTCCTAAGTTGAGCAAAAATTAGAAAAGTTACCAAATGTAAAACAAGGAAAACCACATAGGTGGGGAAAGTAATTTTTGAAACCTCGTGGGTGGGGTGTGTAGTTTCACCAAACGTCAATGGTGGGGGGTGTAATTTTATCATATACGTGTTAGGTCCCAATCAAGATTCAGGGACTTCAGTTCAGGTGACTGTGGTTCGAGTAACTTCAATCTAGGTGGACTTCAATTGGACTTATTCTCGGTTCAATTTTGTTAGACCCAAATGAATCATCCGTCAATACAGTCGATCGTCAACCATGACTACCACAATCACCAGTTAACGAGCATCATTCAATGATAACCGCTGTTAGGTCTATTTGTAACCATTCCCCAATTAAACTTTTATTCAAGCCTAAGCCTAATAACTATGTTTTATTGTCTATATTTGTTACATGATCTTTACTACTATTATTAATAAAATCAGACTTTACATTGTTTGTTGGAATCATTAATAAAATAGATTTTACTATGGAATTAATTTTGTTTACCGTTTTGTTATTTTTCTCTGTAAGCAATTCCCCTCTGTTACTGATTATAGAGTGTCTTTAATCAAACACTGTAGAAAACAAATTAACGAAGAAGTTGATAGATTGATCTTTCAAGTATTATGTGTAATTTCACATAAACATGAAACATGAGTTGAATTTAGAGAATGCTAACCCAAACTCTCACTACTACATATAATACAACTGGGACAATTTTTGTTGCACCAATGATCAATATTTTGCACCAACATATATTTGGTGCAAGTTTAATGTTGCAACCAAGATTTCACTCATAAATGCACTACAATAGCTTGTTAGGGCAAATTTTCAGTGTTCACCATTTGAAAGCTCTATGGGTGCAAAGATTACATGCACCAATTGATCAAATACAATAAGTGCACTTAAACATTGCACTAAATGATGCTAATCAATTAGTGCATGTTTGCTAGGTTGCACCATTTGATCAATACCAAAGGGTGCAAAGTATATTGTTGCGCCGTTTGACCAATATCAGATAGTGCAAGTTATTTTGTTGCCCCATTTGATCTCCTTCTGCTAATCTGTTCACTAGCACACTATTGGTGCAACGTCTATGTTTTGCACCATTTGATAGTTAACAATTGGTGCAAAGTCTACTTCTTGCACCGTTTGACAGTTAACAATTGGTGCAAAGGCTATTTATTGCACTGATTGATAGTTAACTATTGATGCAAAGTCCATTTCTTGCACTGTTTGATGGGTTTCAAATAGGGCATTTGGCCATTGCACCACTTGGTGCATTAACATTCTCACCAGCCACTCAACACAAATAGAGCGAACCTTAAAAATGGCACTATTTGATATCCTTCCATTAGTGCATTTTATTGTTGCTCTTTCATATCACATTTGGTGCAAAAATTAGTTGCCCTATTTGATCTTTTAGATTTGAAAAATAAAAATAAAATCCGGCATGGTAATTTTCATTCCAGCAATAATTACTCTGTACAATCTTTATATTCTATTAACAAAACATGAAAATTTAGAAAATAAGTCAATATTAATATTATTTACCGTAAACAATATATCATTCATTTGTACACATTTTGGCAATTTGAATTTTCTACACATGTAATATACAAAAACTAAAACTGTTCAGAATACAACTGCTTCAATTGTTCAAAACAGTAGTTGCTTCCACAATTTGATGGTTCCTTCCACATTTTGATGGCTGCTTCAATTGTTTCGAAATTGTTAGAAATAGCCAATGTAGAACCAGGTGAATAATAAGAAGTCTAAAAAACTACCACTATCATTCTTCAAGTCAACCAGTTTGCTTTTCATATCACACTATGAACCAAACCCATCCAAGGACAAACCCATCAGCAACAACAGTCAGAGACAAACCCATCAACAAGGACTCATCAATCGTGCAACTTATTCACATGGAAGGGAAGAGACAAGCAAGAGCCAAAAGGAGAATTGGGGTATATGGTAAAAAGAAAATAATACTACTCCAATAAGAAAGTTAGGGAGAAGGGTGAAAATAAATATATATAGCTCCTTACAGCCATAGATAGCTCCTTACAGTCAAAGATAGATCCTTATGAGCTGTTAGCATTAATTCCTATAAACATCAACAATAAAAAAAAGAGAAACAAAAAGCTTTTGTTATTAGATGACTTTATAACACAAAATGCTACACTGCAAAACTATTTATTTGACAAACAATTTCTCATATTAGTCCATATAACAGAATCAACACAGCAATACCAAATTAACTCACCTTACATTATCATATTTCATCCAGAAAAGAGAAGAGATTCAGTAAAGCATAAAACAATAGGCATCATTATACTTCTTATTATCTAAAATACTTGCATTCATAAAAACAGCAGATCACTGTTAAAAACAATCATGAAAGTTAATGTTTGTAAACGTACCTACAAATGTATTGAACATCTACAACATTTATGCTTTTAGATCAGTCCTTAGTTTTTCTTCCCTCTTTAAAGCTTCTTGCTTATTACTTTCAATCTCAGCCCCCAACTCTGCCTCCCTTCCCTAGCCTCTTCCTCATGTTTTTCAATCTCAACCCTTAATTTGTGTTCTCTCTCTCTTGCTTCTCTTAATTTGCTTTCCATTTCAGCTCTCATCTCTCCTCTCTCTCCTTTAATTGTTCAATCTTCATACTCTCTCTTTCTTTGATGGCACAATATGCCCTCTTCCCAACCCACGAGCATATCCAGATGAGTGGCCTAGAACCATCTCATATGCATCCTCAATTGTTAAATCATCCACACCCTTTTCATCAACAACTTTTGAATGCAGCTCTTTAAATTTGTCTAGAATCATTTCTCCTTCTTCATTCAACACACCATTCTTATCCCTATTATAAGATTAGCAAAGATAATGTTTAGCAGCAACATATTTGTAGAATTTTATACATGCGATAGAGAATGTATATAAACTTATGCATTATAAAGAGTAAGAGTATTACAACGAACACATATGATATAACAGTAAGAGTTACAAACATAATAAAGAGTGGACGCTAATGATAATGCCGCCTATGATAACAAACGCCTATCATCACTCCGGGTGGGATTTCATCACGGAACGTGTATTTCTGTCCCAGACGGACAACATCCAGGCCATCCCTGTTTAGATAAAAGATTCTAATCTTAGCCATTGATTTATGAACGATTCAAAATAGTAAATGTGGATTACTTATTCTGAATGTTGTACGGTACGGAAATGAAATGAATCTCATTTAGAAAAGTTTTTTAACACCCGGGTTCTAAACAATTAAGGTGCCTTTTTTATAACATTTTTTTTTACAATCATTTAACAATATAATGGTGTTACCCTATATATAAAATCAGTCACTATATATATATATATATATATATCATATTCATATGACATACATATATACATTTAACTAATATTTTCTTAAATTATTAATGTGTCGTTTCATATGTATACAAAAAATTGAGAATACAATAAATCAAATATAAATAATTTAATCAAACTGAATTAAGTTAAACGAAGTTCATTAATATGAAAAAATTAAATCAAATAGTTTGTAACAATTAATCTATCAAAATATAAAATTTGTCAAAATGGAAAATTTAAAAAAGAAGAAGAAGCAAAATGCAGTTTACGGTCTCGACATTCAATTGCATCAGCTAACGACCCTAAGCCACAAACACTTAAAATTCGACAAGTCAATGGCAACATTATAAAGTTTATAATTAGTTAAAACAAGTTACCATATACCGCACACCCTAAAAACCATCCTACAAAAGATAAAATGTTGAAGACTTATTTTATGGTTTAATAGTGGGTTTAGGGCCTAAAGACCCTAAGCTTTAAACCACAAACCCTGAAAATATGTCGAGTTAGTGGCGACAATATATAGAATGAGTTAAAAAGAGATTACTCTATAAACCAGACACTCTAAAAACCTCCCTAAAACAGTTAAAACGTCAAAGGCTTATTTTAGGGTTTGTAGTGGAGGATTTAGGGTTGTTGCCAAGTTAGTGATGACATTATAAAATATAGAATGATTTTAAAAAAAATTACCCTACAACATACACCCTAAAAACCACGCTAGGAAAGTTAAAATTCTGAAGGCTAATTTTAGGGTTTGAAGTAGAGCTATATATACATAATAACATATAATAGTAAGTATCATATTTTCTATTAATAGTGGTGGAATCGATTATATAACATTGTGTACATGTTTCCAATCAGCAATGGCAACGTATATAAATTATCATGGATATGCGAAACCAAAGGTTAAATGAATACGTAAAATTGACTCCAACAACTCAGATTATCGTTTCCAAATGTTTACAACCTTCAATTTAATCAATCAAACAAGCTTTATAACTGATAAATGCTAATAATATTATTATACACAATGATTTGATGAGAACGGCTAAGAGGAGATAATATATAACAATTAGTGTCATTTTTTTACAATTGTGACGGAAACAATTATAAAAGGTTATGGAAATGTTTCTAATCTTCGGTGGAAACGTGTATAAATTGTCATGGTTACGTTAAAACCAAGGTTAATGAGTACGTAAAATCAACTCCAACAACCCAATTTATCGTTTCCAAAGTTTACAGCCTTCAGTTTATCCATCACTCAATCTTTTTGAACAGATAAATGCCAAGAAAAAAATCTTGTACACAATAATTCAATGAGAACGGTCAAGAGGATATATATATAACAGTTAGTGTCATTTTTTTATAATAGTGATGGAAACGGTTGCATAAGGTTGTGGAAATGTTTTTAATCATCACTAGAAACATTAATAAATTATTGTGGAACCCTTGAATTCATAAGGATTACCCTACACCGCACACTCTAAAAACCACCATAGGCAAGCTAAAAAATGTTGAAGACATTTGTAGGGTTTGTAGTGCAGGGTTTAGGGTTGTACCCTAAACCCTGCACTACAAACCCTAAAACTCTGTCGAGTTAGTAATGACAATATAAAGTTTAGAACTAATGCCACAAAGATTACCCTACCCCCCAAACACCGTAAAAACCATCATAGGAATGCTAAAAACGTCAAAGACATTTTTAGGGTTTGTAGTGCAGAGCTTAGGATCTAACGACCCTAAACCCTAAACCACAAACCCTAAAAACTTGTCGAGTCTGTAAAGACTAAATAAAGTGTAGAACTAATGCCAAAAAGATTACCTACCCCCAAACACCCTTAAAACCACCCTAGGAATGCTAAAAACGTCGAAGGTATTTTTAGGTTTGTAGTGCAGGGTTTAGGCCCTAAACCATAAACCCTAAAAACCTATTGAGTCTATAACGACGATATAAAGTGTAGAACCAATGCCAAAAAGATAACATACCCCCAAACACCCTAAAAACCACCCTAGGAATGTTAAAAATTTTGAAGACATTTTTAGGGTTTGTAGTGCAGGGTTTAGGTCTAACGACCCTAAATCCTAAACCACAAATCCTAAAAACATGTCGAGTCTGTAATGCCAATATAAAGTGTAGAACCAATGCCAAAAAGATTACCCTACCCCCCCCCCCCCAAACACCCTAAAAACCACCCTAGAAATGCTAAAAACGTTGAAGACATTTTTAGGGTTTGTAGTGCAGGGTTTAGGGTCCCATAAACCCTAAAAAACAAACCCTAAAAACCTATCGAGTCTGTAACGACGATATAAAGTGTAGAACCAATACCATAAAGATTACCCTACCCCATAAACAAACCACCCTAGGAATGCTAAAAACATCGTAGCATTTTTAGGGTTTGTAGTGCACGGTTTAGGGTCGTTAAACCACAAACCCTAAAAAACTGTCAAGTCAGTGACGACAATAGAGGAGACCAGCCATGGGGAATACAAATTAAATAATAAATTAGTCTTTTACAGATTAAGTTATTAAAAAAACATTTATTTATAAGAAAGTATATAATAGTTAATTAAAATAATATAAATAATAGAACTTTTGTATATAAAGAAATATATCTAATATTTCTGTATATAAAACTAGTTCGAGATCCAGAATAAACACCATCAATTAATAAAGTTGAAATATGCCTCCACAAATCGAGACATTCACTTGCCGAAATGAACGATGACTTCCCCTCCTATTAAAAATAAGAATGATGATTCATGATGATTCCTGTATGTGCTCTATACACTACAGACAGAATGTGTATAGTGGACGACTGAGATTACACTTTTATAAAAATCAATGACAGTGAGGATTGAGTCCATCAGGACAGAAATTTACCATCTGTCACAAAATCCTCTTCGTGCTAATGGGTGCTAATCAATTTTTATGAGTAACATCTTCCAAAAACAGACAGTATTATCAGAGCCCTTAAGTAACCTAAACATCCTACTAATATAGACCATGCCAAACTCGATCAATAGTCCACCCACCTAGCTAGAAAACATCCTAAATTATTAATGTTGAAGTGAGAGCAAAATTAGAAGTTTAACCTATATTTCATCTCTATTTGACATTATAAGCTAGGGTTGGACTGAACTGAGATTAAAAAAAAGAAAAAGATAGATGTTGAAAACAAACCTGCTGAAACCGCCGTAGGAAGTTGCAAAATCATCGCCGGAAGCTTGAGACTTCAGCGGCTTGCGTTTTCAGGAGGAGGGAACCAGGAGGGAGCTGATATTTGGAGGAGGAAACCACGAGGGAGAGGCTTGCATTTCTGAGAGGAGGAAAATTGAGTTAGAAATTAGAGAGTTGATACATATTGTTAAGCCGACGCATTTTCTATACTAACAACTTGGGCTCAGATAAGTTTAATTTATTACATATGATTGCAGAATAAGACCTTACAACCTAATGGATATGAGTTAGTGTTAAGTTTCTAAACTACCCAAGTTCAATTCTCACTTTTGGATAGTTTTTAGCACTTTATTACTGCTCTTGTATTCATTAAAAACTTTAAAATAGAGTTCAACAGAGAAAATAGTAACGTTAAATTGAAGATGATGTGTTCCGGTGATTGTCCAAAACATATGTATTTCACAGGCTGATTGTCCAGAGACTACTACTTCAAAGTCATTAACAGCCAACATATGATTGAATTGAAAGAAATACAAGATATCGACATTACTCATCCCGAAACATATGATTCATACCTTTGCCCTATTATTCAAGAATTTACAGTGGCTTACCCAATATTATTGACAGATTGCTCAAGTTGCTTGATCTGATGTCCAACATGTGGTTGTTGAAGGGAAAGAGGAGGGAAGTCATGTGTGTGTTTGGGTAGAGTTATTATGTGCACATATGAAGCATGAAAATAACAATGAGCTCTGTTAATGTGTGTGTTGGGGCTGATGCAAACAAACCTATGGTTGTACAGCATTTCATCAGAGCTATACACAAATACCTTGTTATGGAGCATGAAAATTACTAGCCACATCAAACGGCATTCAGCAAACTGCATTAATTTCACCAGCAACTAGACGTATCAAACTGCATCATTCACAACTCTCACAACACTACTTCTGAGCATACTTCTATGCACCCACCCCAACATGATGGTCTGATTTTCAAAGTTGCAGATTATATTTGATCAGAGAGCAGCTGAGGAATATATTTGATCGTGTGTTTCATCTATTTGAACAGGTCCTGACTACAAGTTCATAAATGCTGTAGTATGCCATTTTGCGCTTTGATACACATCATTATATAGAACATGTTCTCAGTAGCAAAATTAAAACGCGCAAAAGCACAACAAAAATTTGAGAAATTTAAACGGATGTTGTTGAACTAATGTATTAGTAGTTTGACAATGTATGCAATCACTTGATGTATATATGCAATAACAAAATAAGCCTGTTAGCATCATACACAGCTTCCAGCGATTGCAAAGAATGCAACTATGCTGGTTATTTCTATAACACCCCTACTATTAATTCAATCATTACCGTCCAATCTCCTCGTGCTTCCCGAGTCACGCAGCGGATACATACTTACATACATCGGGGGTGATACAATGCCGTTAGTCACCCACGTGACTAACAAGGCTACTACTGCTACATACAGCATCGGTCTGATGGACCGGAATATCCGAGTACTACTTAATACAATACATACTCTCATTACATACTGGATACTACAATACTCCATTCGATACATTACTCCATTCAATACAATACTCCACAATTCCGTACAAGATAATACACTAAGCATACCGAGTTTACTAGGTTCCAAAATCAATACAGTACTTCTCCCCGAATTCATACACACTCACTAGAAGTCAATCTGCTACCCATTCCTCACAAACTAAATACTTCTAATTACAAGGCGCGCCACCGGTCTCTTACCTTGACCGTATTCGCTCCGGGTACCTGCACACTAAAAATGTTCCCCCGAGGGGGTCAGCTTACGCTGAATATGATAACCGCATACCCCGCGTACTAGCGAGGGTACGCCGACCATTTGGTCGAATGCATGCAATTCATTTGCAATACATACATACATGCTTTCATTCACGATACTACAATACTACACAAGGTATACATACATACGCACAGTACAATACATGCTTGGAAGACAATACAAGTCAACCAATGCTTACTTACCATCTTCCAGAATACACATACACAATACATACCCATTACATATCCAATACGCAATACGGAGATACAATTCTCCAATACATACAAGGTCCAGTTAGCTTCATTACACACCCGGGTTTATCGGGTGTTCGATACTCTTTTACTTCCGGTCGATGACTTACAATAGTCAAGACCAATACACATACAATACTTACTTCTTACATACTTTACTTCCAGTTAAGTCGGTATGACCTCCGGGTAGGGATTACTACATCCCACCACCGGGCTTTAGGGTGGCCCACTAATCCAGGATGCTACCCATTCTAGGGAATTGGTCCATGGAAAAGATTACAGCCAGGATTCGGATCCAACCTCTTGTGTTTCCTTATCCTCACACGTGGCCGAAACTATATCGGACTTCTACTCATTCCATTTACTCATTACCCAAGTTAGGAGTTAGAATGTTAGGAATTAGTAGAAGTCAATACTTCATTTCCATACATACGTACAATACTCAAGTACACAATACTTACACATACTTCTCATTCCATTCATTCATTTCATGAATTATACAAACTAATTGTTCAAGAAGATACAACAAGAACAAATAGTTCAGACACAGTTAAGTGCAATATAAATCCGATTCATGCATTTATCTTATTGGTGATCACATAAGCACACAAATCGGGGTAACCAGGTTAGGATACAGAGCATGAAGAAATCATACCTTTTTACGGAATTTACTTTAGGGTGTTCCCTTGTCCCTTTGGTTCACTCTTGTTCCTCGATCCTTATTCTCGAACCAATGACTACATGTCAAATGATTCAATTAAACTAAGCATTACAATACATACATAATTACTACTCCCGTACTTACCCCGTTATCCCGTTATTTCGGTATAACTTAATGTTCTTTATATTCACAACTTTCTTACCTTCTTTACTTTAGCATTAACGCCTTACTCATGCACACATATATATGTATGTATATTATAATATATATATATGTATATATAATATATGTGTATATATATAATATTATATATATGTATGTATGTATTTATATATTCTATCTAATTAAATTTTAATTTTTTTTTTATAAAGGCCGACCGACCCACTCTGGGTAGGTCGCCTGGGTAGGTCGGCTGCAGAGTACCCGGGTTACAGAATTTGGCCCAACCGACCCAGTCTGGGGTAGGTCGCCTGGGTAGGTCGGCTGCAGAACCCCTTTTAATTATCTACTTTGGACTCCAAATTCACCTCAATTCTCACCCAATCTTTTCCTACTCATTTCCACATGTTTCTTACATGTTTAAACACTAATTAAATCCTCTAATTCACCTTAGTTCATCCATCCATTTCATTTTTCACTTCTAAATCAACTTACCCAATTTTTCTCACTTCTTCAACACATGCAACAGTTTTTGTTTCTCTTTTGCTACAGATTTTTAAACCAACTTCTACCATCCAATACTTCCTCTACCAATACCATTACTAGCATCCCAAATACATTTCCAAGCAATTACAACATCTGTACCCAAGTCCAACATTCATTTTACTAAGTCTTGTACTCTCATTCTTCCTAATTCCTCCAATGAAATCCAATACCTCTTGCTACAGATTTTGTTTTCTTCTCTCTGCTACAGATTTTTCCCTCTACTCTTATACTCCAATACTCCCTTACATAGTGCCACTCTTAGCATCTTAAATACCTTACTCATATCCTAGTTCCATCCTCTTAACAACCTCATATCCAAATCTGTTTCAAGATACTAAACACTCCTTTTAAGCTCTCCAAATACACCTAGCTACCACCTAGGTTACTTCCTCTTCTTAAACACTTAAGCCCTCTCATTCCTACACAAAGTTTGACATAGTCTCCCCTATAATTCTTACTTTACTCACACACTACTTCAGCTCACAATGGCTCATTTTCACAACCTGTTTATACCACACATTATACTCACATTTCAACTCCACTACAACACCATAAAATTCCTGCACTTACACATTCAATACCCAATGTTTTCCCAAGCTTTAAACATCATTTAAAACTTCAAAACTGTTACATTACCATTCCTCATTATACTAAACATACTCATTACTCATTACTCATTTTTACTACTCAAAATCTGTTACATTACACAATGCAAAACTAGTTCAAGGTAAGAGACTTTACCTTGTTCTTTCTAGTTTTCTTTCTTCTCTCCTCTTCTTCCTTTATTCTTTCTTTTCCTTTCTTTCCTTCTTGTTCTCGGTCTCAAATGGAGTTCACACACCCATGCTACAGCCCATACATTCCACCATTCAATACAAAAACTAACCCTTAACCATTCTTCAAGTTTTAATGTAGGTTTTAGGGTTTAGAAATTTCATTACCTTGCAAGGGTGTAGGTAGTGTTTGGAATGGCTCAAGAACAAGATTCCAACTCCACCAACAATGCCAAAATCGGCTAGAGTACAAGGAACAACAAAAGTTTAGTTTCCAAATTTCATTTTGCCCACAAGGGCTAGAAAAAGATGGAGTTTTGAGAATATTTTTACCTCAAAGTAACAAGGAGAAGAAGGTGGTTCTAATGGTGGTCTTGAAGCTCCAAATGGGGCATACCCATGAAAACGAAAGTGCTCCTTTCCGGATTTTGAAAAGAGGGAAGTGTTCCTCTTGATGAGAGGAAGACAATGGTGTAATTTTTGTAATTTTTGGAGCAAGTTTGGGCACTCAACAAGAGGAGAGAAGGGAGTATTTTTGTAGGTTGTTCAAAACCTCCATGGCTGTCGCTGGGAAGGAGGAGAAGAAAGAAATTAGAGAGGAGAAGGAGGGGGCTTACGTGAGTGAAGAATAGAGTAGGAGAGAGAATGTGAGGTAGTAAAAGTAGTTACTTTTTTATTTTTATTTGTTTTGTCCTTTTGCTCATAAGAAGGGAATTAAAGGGGTGTGAATGGGGCTCAAAATCGGACACACTCACACAGCCCATGTGGGTTTTAAAATTTTATTTACAATATTGGACACACTAGTTTGAGTTATTTGTGCTTTTACCCCACAACTTCCCGTTTTTGACAGTTTTTACTAATTTCTCGTTTTATTGATTTTATTGGTTTTAAGGCTTCACTAATATTTATTAATGATTATTTAGTTGACCAAAATTGTTACGAGTCTATTTGACCCGCTTAAAGTCACGTTTTCCCGGTTACCTCGAAAAACGCGCTTTAATGTTCATTAGTGTTTTCAATCCATTTTAAGGATCCGTTTTCTTCAGGATTTGTTCCCTGATATTTATTTAGACTTAATTAAGCCTTTAGAATCCATATAATACGCCAACCGAGGTCTCATACCTCCTGTGGTTATTTAACGCTTATTTAGCGTTTTTCACTTTTTAAGCGTTTCTTTATTTCTTTTGAATTTATTTTCCCTTACAAATATTTCTTAATCATTATTAGGCTCTTAAATACCTATTAGGATAATTTAATCGCCATATTTAAGGTCGGGGTATTTCAATCTACCCCCTTAAGAACTTTGTCCTCAAAGTTGTTCGAGGTTATAAGTTTACAATGCTTACTCATTCTTACATGTTTAATACTACGGTCATACATTCTTCCTCCTTACTAATTCCCAAATCCATTACTCAAGGTTTCTACATACCATACCATCCAAATGTACTATAATTACTCCAATCCACATTACTACCAACCATTGGTTCCCCATTACTAGGTTTTCACATAAATACAATGCAAGCTATCCCCAAAGCAATGCAATACACATTACAATCCCGCAGGCACTCAGGTCATCTCGACACAGGACTCCTCTATGTCCTGCTGCCCTTGGAATAATACAACATGCTACACTACTATCTTCTCCGGTATAAGCTTCTAGCCAAATCCTTATTCTCAGTCTAAGGAAAACTTCTTTCACAACTACTAATCAGAATTTCCTAAAACACAACCCAAACCAATAATTCATTTATATTATTACTATCCTGTGTGTGATTCTTGTGACAACTTGAGGGGAGCTTCAAGAATCATTCGACCCTGATGTGATCAGCATCAGTGTTGAACTATCTTTCCACTCTAATTTGTGTTCGGTTTCCCTGATCTGATCAGGATCAAGTTCGACTTCCCACATCCGTTTCAAACAACAGATAATTCAATCATTTTCATTTTCTACCTTTTTACTCTTCCTAGTCATAATTACAATTTCATACAACTCCAAAGGATGGAATTCAGTCCATCAACCATTCTCAATCTACTTCCCAAATACTTTCCTCGGAATTCGATGCCTAAGTGCTCATTTCATCAATCTTCTCTACTTCCATCCATTACTCTCTATTATCTCTAATATTCTAACTAGGGAATACAATACTTATGAAATTCAGATGTCCTCAATTTACTTCCAATAACATACTTACGAATACACCACTCATGGGCTACATTCCTCTACTACTCATAATCAATTCGTACTACTTCTTTAAGGGCTACAATACTTGTGGAAGTCTGTCCACTACTCATTCTCAATTCCTCATTACAATCACCTAGGGAACTCAATTTCCTCCAGGTTCTACATCGGTTTTGTACCGACTCATGTTATGGTATTTGCATCTCTCGTGCCTAATTACCACAATTACAATATGAATGAATACATATGTTTATTTAACATAAGTACCAATCATCAATTCGATTCTCATTTGTGCTATGCACATTATAGTTTCTGTGTTTTGTTCATGAAACTTACATTAAGCGGTTTTCGCTCTACCCCCCTTAAAAGGGATTACGCCCACGTAATCTACCATATGTTACTATTAAACATTGGTTACTCGATTTGGGCAATCTGAAGCGTTTAGCTTCATTACGATATACTATACAATATGCTCTGGTCAAAGGGTCTTAACCATACCAATGGTTTAGTCTTTGCACCGAGGATTCGTACATGAGTTTATTTAACTCCTAATTAATTCAGTTCTAGCCTATTAGGCTTCAAGGCATTAATAGCCATTCTTTCGTACTTACTAGGTGTATTACATTTCTTAGTTAGGGCCCACTAGCTTCTGCTGCGCGACCCTGATAACTTGGGTTACCACCCTTCATGTTATCCTCAATGTGCTATACATCACCTTTCTATCCCTCTATTGTGGAAATAAGGTTTACTAACAGTGTGGTATTCTTTTACCGCTGTTTGAACTCAATGAGTTTTAGATTGTAACCAGCTCTCTGGTAATCTATTATACATATTATTCGTACTCCCACGATTATTCACTAAGTTCCTCCGACTTGTTGTCGGGCGAGGTTAAGTCACTACCTAGTTGCAGTGCTTCCTCTGTTGTCACTAGCTTCTGAATAATACCAGTTCTTCTGGTTCAGTACAGTGTTCTTTGCTTGTATGACCTTGCATTCTCAATGCGTCGGTCCGAGTGACTTTCTTCAGTCTTCTTTCACCTTTTATTCCAATGGAATTCACATCTTGTGATTGTTAGTGTGCTTACACTTTTCGTGCTTCTTTGGCCTTAGGCCGCACGGTTTGTTGCTAAGCTTGCTTGACTGGCTTATGCCATGTTGTTGGTGAAAGAAAGGTTTACTACGGTTTACATTTCCATATTCCTAGCTATCGCATTAGTCATTACTGCGCGAGTGCAATACCAAAACACTCAGTCATACAGAGTGCAGAGGCGTAAACGCTTGGCAGTAAATCACTTATGTGATAGGGATGAATATTTCTGCTTGTCATCTCATACTTATACTTCGTGTCATTGTCCAACTACTTCCTCATAGCGGTCGCTTGTTGCGCACCGTATTCTTACTCACTATACAACATCGTTTTTACGGTCTCCGTTATTGTGGTAGCTTACCTTTACTCCTTGCCATTGTCGTTGGCATCATTTCCTTATGGTGTACAAACACTAGGAGGTTCCTAGTCATATGTATGACGGTTGTCGTAGTATACCGCGATACTATTATCTTCCCATTGTGGGGATGTTTTATTTCAATTTAGGTTTCATGTGTAGGTTAGCTCACCTCACATTACTTCCTCATTCATGATATCGTTTGCCAATAACTTGGTTGACCAAAGATGAAGTGGTTTATCGGGTTACAAGTTCTCTTGAGCGCCGGTCATTCATGGTGTGCAATATGCACACTCATCGATTGTTTGACAATTACTGTCTCCATAGTGCTGAGCATTGATCATAGGCTCTAGCTATGCGGTTTGCTTTTGCATGTACCTTACCGGGACATCCCCAAACTTCAAGGGTTTTCTGGTCCCGTTCTCCAATTGGAGGGTATTCTATCACTGGTAGGTGAAAGTTCTCGTTGAGGGGTGTGTTTCCACTCATAGGTCTCATGACAAGGTTTACCATGTAAGTATTTATACAATGGTTCACCACATGATTGGGTGCATAAGGAGTATGCTTACTCCTTCGAGCTTCAATGCTCTTAAGCGATGTGCTTCTACAGTCCACAGCCTCTCGTAGGCGTGGTGGTTGGAAATCTCACTTCCTTATTCGTTGTCTCTTGGCAGTATCTATACGTACAAGTTTTGTTGTTATAGTAGATGGAAGCCCCTTCTAAGGGTTCACGTCTTCACCACCTTGGTGGTCTTCGATTAACGAGGGGTACTTTTCCTCGAGTTTCCGTAGTGTCCAGGCGTGGACTAGGCCAATGTTGGCATTTATCCCGATTTCTATGCCCCTGTGTTATCATTGCTACAGAAGGCATGAAAGTAGTTAAAGCTTGTCAACTGCATACTAGACTGATGCTCTAGTGACAGTGACGCTGAGTTGACCATTACTCCAATCCACTCAAGAGGTTGGGTTTAAATTGGTGGTCCAGTTGTTGATTTCTTGTCATATGGGATAATATTTCTTGTAAGTCTTATTATCCACTGGTGTGGTTTTGCAACCATTTCAGTTTACACAACGTATTTGGTTTGTGGCCATTAAGCCTTATTGCCAAGCTATGCTCTTCGCAAGCTG